>JARYHS010008074.1:66530406-66771477 GCA_031002005.1 Vandiemenella viatica
GTGGCTTTGAGGGGACGAGAAGCAGAATTTATATAAAATAATAATAATTATTATTATTATCATTTTGGCGCAAATACTACGGTGTTTACAGCGTACGAGTTATATGAGGCGTTTTCAAAAAATAACGGGAATTTTCATTTTTTTTAAAACAATTTTATTTATTTGTCTACATCGATGTTATCCCCTTCAAAATAGTTCCAATTAGATATTATACACTTATATATATACAGGGTGTTACAAAAAGGTACGGCCAAACTTTCAGGAAACATTCCTCACACACAAACAAAGAAAATATGTTATGTGGACATGTGTCCGGAAACGCTTACTTTCCATGTTAGAGCTCATTTTATTACTTCTCTTCAAATCACATTAAACATGGAATGGAAACACGCAGCAACAGAACGTACCAGCGTGACTTCAAACACTTTGTTACAGGAAATGTTCAAAATGTCCTCCGTTAGCGAGGATACATGCATCCACCCTCCGTCGCATGGAATCCCTGATGCGCTGATGCAGTCCTGGAGAATGGCGTATTGTATCACAGCCGTCCACAATACGAGCACGAAGAGTCTCTACATTTGGTACCGGGGTTGCGTAGACAAGGGCTTTCAAATGCCCCCATAAATGTAAGTCAAGAGGGTTGAGGTCAGGAGAGCGTGGGGGCCATGGAATTGGTCCGTACAGTACAGTACATACTAACGAAACTAAAATGAGCTCTAACATGGAAAGTAAGCGTTTCCGGACACATGTCCACATAACATATTTTCTTTGTTTGTGTGTGAGGAATGTTTCCTGAAAGTTTGGCCGTACTTTTTTTGTAACACCCTGTATATATATATATGGCCTTCGGCATTTATTACCATTTAACCAGCTTCACAACATTTCATTATTAAATCTACTAATGTGCAATGATTTTTCAAGTCTACGTCATTTTTTTTGTAACTGAACATGTATTATCTCTCAGATGTTTTTATTCACAATAGTACGGACAACACAAGACGAACACAACATTTAATTAAAACCACCCATGCCCGAGGCCGGACTCGATCCGGCTACCCCAGCAACTCGAGGCCAACACGCTAGCCGTTACGCTGCCAGGGTCGGCTATTATACACTTATACCGGCGCTTCTTCCAATCCCCAAAACACATTTGGTACTCGATGTTTGGAATAGCTTTGAGCTCTTTCAGCGATGAACTTCTATGGTAAGCTTGTAAAACGACGGCACTTCAAGGCTCTCTTTATTTTTGGGAACAGAAAATGTCCCACGGAGCCATAGGCCATGAACAGAGTGAGAATAACCTTCACATTTGACGGAACTTGTATAACTTTTTTCGGTGATGGCGATCCAGGATGCGTCCACTGGGACATTTGAGCCTTACTCTCGACCTCATACCCATGAAGTCAAGTACCATCACGTATTATGACACACTTCAATAGTACTGCATCGGGGTTGACCTCTTTTAGCGATTCCTGAGCAACTTCCATTCGCCACTGTTTTTGTTCGAAACTCAATACTTTTGGAACAATTTTTGCTGCAACACTTTTCATACTCAAAACTGATGAAAAAAATTCATGGTATGAGCCAATAGATATGTCAACATCATCAGTAACTTATCTATTTGTGATTCGGTGGTCGTTATAATCATTTCTTTCACTTTTTCCACGTTTTCATCGGTTATTGATGTGCTAGAAGGACCCGAACACTCGTCATATTCAACTTATACCAATTGTAAACCCTTGTTTTACTTATAGTAGATTCCCCAATAGCAATATTTAACATTTCTAAAACTTTGTTGTACGCAATTCCATTTTTATAGAAAAATTTAATGCGAATTATCTGATCCACGATTTATACAAACAAAAATCGTCGACTGTATCAAAATATGTATTATCATTTTAACAGCTGACAAGTGATTAAACATCCAATATATTTAAAACTTTATAGATACTCTTAAGACATGTTTGCCAACACAACAACGAAAAAATCGTGCCAATCGGACTGATATAACCCACGAAATTTCAAAATTCCAGTTACTTTTTGAACACACCTCGTGCAAAGGACAGAAATTTTGCAGATAGGTATTAACCGTGGCTAGATGTTTGTAAGGATATGCTAAGAAGTGGTAGTAAAGAAGAAGTTAGTTAGTAAGGTGAAAAGAGATGGAGAAGGAAAAAAGAATTAGAAAACGTTATTAAGCGATGATTTATGTTTATCGGTGAGACTTTCAGAAATCCTATTAATTGTTTCCTTTTAAGTATGCAGAACTTCTCAGAAAATTTTAAAGATTAATGTTTTGGGCTGAAGTTTTTTGGTGGTGACAAACATTAATTGTTAAATACTAGGAAAAACTTATTATTATGTAAACTGAGTAACCTAAAGGCTACGCAATGTCATTGGCAGGTAAATTCTAAAATTATTTATCACAAACCACTAAACAACGATTAATAAATATTGTTATTTTTTGTATATTACCCTACCAATCTCAAAGTTAAACTAGTTGGTATCAAACAATGGACTCAAACTGATGAGTCATGCAACGACAAGCAAATGCGAAGGGTAGGGAGTAGGAAGACTAAGGGATGAGAGTCATCCGTTTTACTGTCACTTATTTGAAAAATCTTCAAGGCTGCGTGGATAGGCGCATTGCCATGACGAAGGAACCATTAGTTCTCTCACTGAACCTTTGGTTTCATAATTCTGTCCAATCTTTGATCTTCAGGCAGAAGTCTAAAACTCCAATGAGTGTTGTTGAAGAACGAAAGAAAGGGGGGGGGGGGAAGATTGTAAGCATCATCTCGATATTAAGTTTTTTTTTGGACGTCCTGATCTTTTGTCACCTTAATTTGATGATTTAGAGGATCACATCCACAAGCTTGTTTAAAAAGTTGATTCGTTCCCACGAAAGACTTCTTCTGCTTCACACAAACCTCCATGTTGCAATATTGCTCCCGACAATAGCACATTGCCAAATTCGCTACGAACACTTAAATGCTTTGCGCTGAAAGAATGATAAAAGGGGAACTAAGGGCGAGGTCAACAGTCTGGAAAGAACAGATTACTTGGAAATTCTTGAGGAATGCAATGCTGCTAAACGCACGTCACTAAAGTGCTTAGTTGCCGCGTAAATAAAAAAACTTCTGTTATTTTCCGGCCAGACTTCGTTCTGTCGTTTCCAAGCGTTACGAACTTTGTTCTTTTTAGAAGGTATAAAAAGTACGTTCATGAATACCAGGGGACTCATGAACTTCATTTAAACATAGTCCTTAATAAAGGTCTTGCAATTTACTCTCTTTTTTTTTTTTTACTTTTATTTCTAAATTTTATCTTTTATAAAAAATCCCACTCGTCCTATAGCAATTCAGCAAGCATTCCTAAATGTATTTTATATGATTATCATGTGTTTAGATATAAATGCGTCTTCCAGCATTTACGTGAATATTCATGAGGAGGACAAGACACATTTAACACATACAACACACATAACGCTTAGACTTAACATCCATGCCCTCGGACGGACTGGAACCAGCGACCCTCGGCATGAAAATCTTATCTTACTGAAAAATATTTTCATTCACATTCCTACGATGACATTTCCTGTTTATTGACTATTTTACTTAGACATAAGCCGTTGATACTCAGGTGACGTGAGGATCCATTATCCAACCCAGTTTATTGATATTCTTGTTGCAGAAGAAGTGTTGTTTGAATCTAATTTCTCCTTACAAACATCGGCAATCGTTCTGTTCCTCGAGCTATTTATGGTCGTTGTTTTAAACGCTGCTTTGAGAGAATCAGTGGCAAACATGGTTTCAAAATATCAGGACCGCATTTTAACTATGATACCTACAGTTAACTAATGTACAGTAAGTGACATAAAACTGGAAACTGGCAATCTTTACGCCATTCCAACGACAGATGCTACTTATAATTCCTCCAACTTGAATCTCATAATATAAAGTCTTGTTTATTTTAATAAAGAGTTGATGAGAGTGAAGTTGACCCCTTACCTGTGGCATCGCTTCTCTGAACGATGTCTCCGCCTCCTGGCACTGTCGCGGCTGCTTAGGCGGCAGACACTGTATCTCCTTCTCGTCGTACTCAGTACCGTTGCCGCAGGCGAAGGTCTGGATGCTCACGTCGCGCCAGTCGTTAGCTACTGTGCACTGGTAGAAGAGACCGCAGCGCGTCGGGTGCTGGCGGAACCCTGTGGGACACACCAGCGCCGCCTGTCCTGGCTTCAGTGGCCCTACAGGACAGGAGCCCTGCTCGTCACCGCCGCCGGGTGTCGTGCCTGTGGTCGGCTCCGTCCCTCCCGTCTGCTCGTTAGGGTTCGTCGTTCCACCGGGCGTTGTACTCTCCGTTGGGTTCGTCTCTCCACTGGGCGTTGAAGTCTCCGCTGGGTTCGTCTCTCCACTGGGCGTTGAATTCTCCGTTGGGTTCGTCTCTCCACTGGGCGTTGAAGTCTCCGTCTCAGCGGCCGTTGACGTCTCCATTGGGTTCGTGGCTCCTGCTGGGGTCGATGTTTCTCCTCCGGTGGCTGTTTCGCCACTGGTGGACGATTCTGTGGGAGGGTTGGTCGTCTCGCCACTTGTACTACTTGTTTCGCTGTCGGTGCCAGCTGTTGTTGCTGGAGGTTCCGTGCCCGCGGTTCCAGGCGCGGTGGTACCACTTTCGCCAGTGCCCGTCGTCTCTGAAGGTGTCGTTGATTCTTCGGGTGACGTGCCTCCGGTTTCTGCCGGAGTAGTTGATCCGCCTTCTGGATTCGTTGTCTCTGCGGCAGTCGTAGTCGATTCAGGTTGGCCACTTGTCTCGCCTTCCGTTGGGGCTGGAGAGGTACTCATATCCTCAGGAGCTGCTGTACTACTCTGCTGCGAACCTGAAACATAATCAGTTGTGAGGAAGGAAGTATAGCCAGTAATTTCAGTTCTTAAACAAACAGTTTCGAGACACCAATCGGATTTAATTTCAAATTTATTTTATGTAAATATAAGCTTTATAGCTCCAAAGACGCTGAAAGTGGAAAAGAGGGTACAAAGTATGATCAGATCTTCAACTAACGAAAATGGTTAAAATAATAACAGGGCGAGGACGGAAAGCAAATAGCAAAATCACCGCGAAAGACATGCAAAGCTATGACTGGTGTGATATAAACTCCATTAGAGGAACGGAAACCTTGGTTATCTTTTAAAAATGGATTTCATAATCATCTTGGAGAATGTTGGATCAGTTATCTATTAGGGAATAGATATTTTACACATTAGTACAAAATTGCATAATTGAAATAAGTTGTGGACGATATAAATAATACTATTAATATTGTCTGCTATAATCCTATGGGTATACTTCAGTATGATTTTATTCATTTACCACCAAAATAAATAACACTAAGTTTATTCAATGGGCTCGTCGACTACTAGATAATTAAAACCAGGATAGTATATTAAACTAGCAACGCGAAGAAAATCAGCTTAAGATTAATATTTAGTTAATAAACTGATAGCCGAAGGTCATATTGATACTAACGCTAACTCCAGTCTATAAAATTATCTTCAAAATTAAATTACGGGCAATTTGCTGTATAAAAAATAATTGAATTTCTAACAATACCACAAAACTCAGATTCCGGTTTTATAAGCGTTCCCTACCTTCAGCCGTTGAAGTAACCAAAAACGTATAGGCTATTTCGTTCACTTTATTGTGTTATAATCTGTCCATATCTCTGGTCATTTTATCCAATTAGTTTAAACCAAAGTATAACCGTTGTTTGTTTGGAGACAAAATGCATCAATTTAAGTTACCATTTATCTGTTAAAATCCATTCTTTGTTTGTGTTTAGTAAGACAGCAACATTTCTGATTCTAATTCCATATCAAGCTCTATGCCCTATGTATTAATTAGAATCTCAGGACAAAAAATCAAATCTCTGCTATTAGTTAATCGAACAAAAGAGTTATACAGATCTTTCATCCGAAAGTATTTCATTATTTTTGTACTAATAGCTTTAAAGATGGTACGGAAAGAAAAGTCTAATTGTTCATCTTGGTGTAGGAAAATATGCGTTGAGAAAACCTTACGGGAATATGGGGTCTGTGGAATTTCCCCAAAAATTGCAACGCAGGCGCTAAAAGTCAATCAAGATCTACATCCACCTTCGTGTGAAGTTATCTCAACAGTTCGCACTGGCTACATACGTATCATGAAAACTGGGACCTCAAGTCTACAATGGTCAAGCTGACGAGAATCCAAAAGTTAATCTGTAAAACTTGGCTAACTTAGTTTTAGACAGACATGTAGCACTCACGCTAGTTTACGGTTGTCTATATTATACTACAATACCTGTCGTGGATGCCGGAGTGGTACTGCTGCTCGCTGCTGTAGAGTCTCCACCACCTCCCGAACAATCTCTGGGAGGGTACACCGATTCTTCGTGGTTGCACACACTTAGCGCTGGATCAAAGATAGTACCCTCTCCGCACTCGAAATGGTAGACGGAGAAGCGCTCTCCTTTGTTGCCATCCCAGTCGACACAGCGGTAGAACTTGCGACAGTCCGTCGGATGTGGGTAATACCCTGCTTCAGTGCACTTGATCTCTTGAGGCTTCGGCGTCGTGTTACATGGCGGCTGCGACGACGATGAGTTGTCCGAACCCTGTGCTGGCGCCGACGTCGAACTCTGACTACCGTCTCCACCCTCAGCTGGCTGTGACGAGCCACCCTCACCAGGTGGGGTAGACCCACCTTCAGTAGGTGGTGAAGACCCACCTTCAGCAGGTGGTGGAGACCCACCTTCACCAGGCGGCGAAGACCCTCCTTCACCAGGTGGTGTAGACCCACCTTCTCCAGGTGGCGCAGGACTTTGTCCCTCTTCGGGAGCTGGAGATGACGCTTCACCTGCTTCTGTTGTAGGTTGAGAAGATTCTCCGCCAGTTCCAGGAGCGGTAGAGGAAGTGTCTGGTGGAGGTGAAGACCCGGCTTCAGGTGTCGCTGAGGAAGATGAATCACCTGGCTCTGGTGCTGCAGTAGAACTTCCACCTTCAGTTCCGGCTGGAGCGGGAGAAGCACTTTCTGTTGAACTTCCTTCCCCAGAGCCAGCTGACGCCGTTGATCCTGCTTCAGCTGTTTCCGATGGTTTAGTTGTGCTGTCTCCAGATCCAGGACTTGAAGTTGTGGATCCTCCATCAACGGAACTGGTACTGCTTCCTTCTTCGGAAGGAGATGCTGTAGAGCTGCTACTGTCTCCCGCAGAACCACTCTGAGTAGTTGACTGTTGCTCGTTGCTACCCGATGAGGAAGATTGATCTCCATTTCCACATTCTCCCTTTGTTGCCCATGGGTGATTGCATGCGGTTATCGACGGATCCCACACCGTTCCTTCACCACAGGTGAACTCGTAACGAGTGAGGCCACCCTTACCATTGTCCACACAACGAATAAATTTCTTGCAGTCTCCAGGTACTGGGTGGAATCCTTCCGAAGTACATTCGCCATTCCCGCTGCCACCACTGCCTCCGCTGCCTCCGCTGCCTCCACTGCCTCCGTTGTCACCGCCAGAACTTTCCGGTTTCGCTGTCGTTGCTGGTGTCATTGGCTGTGTAGATGCACCAGAAGATTGTCCGTTGCCACTTCCTGATGAAGAACTTGTCTGTTGTTGATTTCCCGATGAAGATGACTGTTGATTATCAGTTCCGGAGGAAGAAGAAGACTCGTTACTTCCTGAAGATGACGATGTAGTTTGCTGCGATCCAGATGATGAGGATCCTTCTTGATTCTGACTGCTCGATGATGTAGTCTGCTGGCTTCCAGAAGTAGACTGTTGATTCCCTGACGAAGACGCTGACTCTTGGTTGCCCGAGGAACTTGTCGTCTGTTGACCCTGGCTGCCTGATTGCTCTTGGTTGCTGCTTCCAGACGATGTAGTTGACTGCTGACTGCCCGAAGAGGACGATCCCTGTTGACTGCTTGAGGATGATGACGTTTGCTGGTTCTGGCTCTCAGATGACGTCGACTGCTGGCTCTCACTTCCTGACGACGTGGTGGACTGTTGGCTTCCAGACGAAGACGAAGATCCTTGGCTACCTGCAGCAGCAGTGGTCGCCGTCTCGCTTCCAGAACTAGTAGTGATTGTGGTCATGTTGGAGCTGGATGACTGAGACGAGCTGGAGGACTGCTGTTGAGAGCTGCTGGAGCTGGAGGAGCTGCTGGTGGTGGAGCCTCCTGAGGACGTTGTCTGGCTGCTGTTGGCCGCCTGCATACTGCTGCTCGTGCTGCTGCTGCTCATGTTGCTCGCCGCGGCAGACGTCGAAGACGAAGACACTACAGTTGTTTGTGTTTGTTGACCACCTGCAACAGTTGTTTTTGATTGAATGAAAGATACGTTTCAGATGAGTGGGTAGTAGCGGAACAACATTTAACAGAATTAATGATTAATTTAGTTATGGAAACATTTTCTTATTAGCATAGAGGGACTTAATGTCGTATGCTGGCTGTGGATATATCTTAACGTCTTTGCTGTGATTAAGTGGCCAATAGCATTGATGGTTATGAGTAAGTAATTTATTTTTGTACAGTTGATCTCAAATCAGAATTAATCGTATGAACAAGGCATGAATGATAATACATGATTATGGTATTGAAAGTAAGAATCTGTAATGTTTTTGAAAAATCTAGTGTCTTCGGTGTAACAAAATATCATTGGAGGAAGCAAGACGCTGAATATGTTTGTACACACTATATAGCAAAACAGGCATTTTAGCATATCCAAATTATATTAACAGTACTCTTGATAAGGTAGCAAGCACTTTGCCTCATTTCACTAATTCTGATATGTATATCATTTTTATTGCATACAAAGTACTTTAAAATCGTTTTAACGAAGTTATGTAATTATGTTATGTCAGCTTAATACAATTTTATCAAGCCTTCATAATTAACAGATTGCTGCGTAATGTACAAAAAGTATTTGGATTGGTGACGCTCTAAATTAAAAAAAATTAAATTAAATTGCAACGGAGCACAGGCTCCGGTTACAATTTCCCTACACCCCCATCTTCCCCCTATCCTGCACCCACCTACATTTGCCCCCTACAAATTTTAACTTTAAATTCTTTCAACGTTTTTGGCAAATTATTCATCATTTCTCTTGGTAACTTATTCCAATCCCTGACACTCTTACCTAAAAATGAGAATCTTCCTACACCCTTGTGCCTGAAATCGAATGCCAGCTTGTGGTCATGGTCATCTTTTCCCTTCCATCCATTACTTTCAATTCTTACACCAATATCTTTCCATGCCTCACCACCAATATACGCCTTGTACACTCCCATGACCCTCTTCACCCTCCTTCTGTCTTCCAATCAGTCCCATTTCAGCTCTTTTATCATATCCGTTACTGATTTCGTTCTGCGATAATTTCCAGAAAGAAATCTAGCAGCCCTTTTTTGCACCCTCTCCAACTCCTGTATTTGATACTCAAAATGTGGGTCCCATTCTACACTACCATATTCAAGCAATGGTCTGATCAATGTTTTGTAACCCAATTCCTTTACTTCTCTCGTACATCCCCTCATCACCCTCTCCAACAAATGCAGAATTTTGAAATCTTTTCCTACTACCTGTCCAATGTGATCTGCCCAGTTAAGCTTGTTATCAAATGTAATACCAAGATATTTACATTTTAAGTCTTCAATAAGCAATTCTTTCCCCACCTTATAATCATAATTAACCTTTAGTTTTTTTATTTGTGTATCTAATAAGCTGCTCTTCTTTGCATTTATCTTCATCCCATGTTTACGCATTATCAGGTCACGTGACTTTTTTCGAGGATTCCTTTGCCGCTTTGGATGCGCGGGATAGAAAACCGGCTCATTAATAAACCAACTTGTAGGATCTACGACGATTTGATTTTGCGATGTTCAAATATTGTTGTACCGTGAATGGGTTGGTAGTCCTACATGTTGAACGTATTGGATGCTGTACTCCCAGACAAACCTACACGGGTTCCTTCCGTCCAACATCCCTCCATCGTTGGATCACGAATCATCGATAAAATTTTTAGGTAAATACCGAAAGCAGGAAGACATGAATCTCATAGTTTTCAAATACGCACTTTGTTGATCCAAAGAGCGCTTAGTTTCTCGAGAGGAATACTTAAATAAAAAAAAAAAACAAGTTTATTAGTGTTGACAGAAACTTGTTGCTTCACTGAAATTACCACGCTCTATTGAATAGAATATTGCTTGCGGATGTAGAAGGCGCATCATGTATTTGTGTTATTTTTCGGAAACACTAAAAAAAATGGAACTTTAGTGATAAGGAGAATGAACTAGACTGGAAGTGCTGTTTCTGAAAAGTTACCTCTTCCGATTTCACGCTGGGTGGAGAAGACGGTCACATGAGTACATAAATACGCTGACATATCCTGTGGAGGGTACTCATAATTATTTAATAGCACTGTTAAGATCTCGATCTTTGTGCTGAGCAATTCGATGATACAACACCGGTACAATAGCTTTTTCTTCGAAATACGGTTGTAAGATCTGCTCAAATCTACATGTCTATTGTTCTGTATACGAATCGATGAATGTCAATTTAGTCTTTGCGGTTGGGAAATTTGGTTGTCCAGCAAAACACCTTTATAATTGTCGGGCCCGTTCATGTCTTTAGCATAAACTGTGTAACGATACAGAAATTTCTGAAATATGCATGGTTACTTAGACGACGATAATAGTCTACTGTAGCTTCCTATTAGTGATGGTTTTGTTAGGTAGTTATTTAGACAATGGGAAAGCGCTGACTTTACATCGCCTACATTTATGCAGTGTATTTTGTAATAAATGGATCCGTGAACCAATGCGATTAACTATCACATCGTGATTACTCTTCAAGATTTAAGTCTTATTATGTGATAAAACTAATCCCCATTTGTGCTATATTTTCTCTGTAGTTTCACTTGATGACCTCTGGTCCTGAGTCGTGCGTAGTAATTACGACGATAGTTAAAAAAATGTGACATTATTTCAATTTGCTTCTTCAATATGATGTAACAGGTCTTTTTTCCACAGCAAGTATGCAATCACAAATGATGCCTCGTCTTTAGAGTCATGGTAACCTTCCGAACTCTTAAGAATATGAGGCTTTAATCACCACGCCCGCTTCCATGACAGCCTGGTGATCCATCTTAATAGGAGGAGCTAAGTATTGGCGTCACTCTGCAAAACATGTAACTTGTATTCTACATCATAAGTGTTTTTTGTGTGAGTGTGAAAAGTGTGTTATATGAGGTGGAATTTAGGAATATACACAACATTCTGCTAAAACCGTAACTAGAACGGGCGGTACATGCGGCTAGGAATTAGAACCTTGTAAAGGACGTACATCACGCTGATTTACAAGTGTGTATATGAATGTAAACACATTTAACTACAGTGTTTGCAATAGCACTGTTTTGGAGCATTATTAACAACAAGGAGTAAAGCGATCCACACGGGATCCGATTAAAAGGAGATGTTATATAAAGAAGAGAAGAGATGAACGAGAGAAATGGAAAGATCTACTAGAAGCGGCAAGAGCTGAACTGCTAAAGAAGCTATATTAAACTATATCGAATAGCTGAACTTTATGTTGTCGACGTCATTAGAGGCGGGAAAGAAAACGATAAGGAATTCGATCATGGTATTTTTGAACGATCCATCCCGGCATTCACTTGGAGTGATTTGGGGAAACCATGGTAAACCCAAATCTGGATGCCGGAACGGGGATTCGAACCAGCGTCCTCCCGAATGCGAGACCAGAAACTAGATAATTTAAGAACAATGTTTTGTATGTGAGTCTGTTGAATAAATGTAAATTTAAGTGAAACTCGAAGTGTTTGACACTGGTCAAAAAGTTAACGAAGCTCTTTCCGCAGACAAGAAAGGTAGAGTTTAAGTTTCCATTTCAGGTAAAAGGAAACACTTGATACAAAATATGAGTGTAAATACCACATTAAACGTTACCTAATGAATAGCAGAGGACGCAAAATGTACTCTCTTTGTTAGGAAGATCTAGAGAAACCGAAAAGAGGTAAAGTAAATTATTATATTTGTAACCTAAGACGCTGTGGCATAGTAGTTTATGCGTGATATTCTAAGCAAGAGAAACTAGAGAAAGGTGAAAAGACTTACGGCCAGAGGAACAACATTTTAACTTTTTCCCGTTGTCCTTCCCGCACTAATGGAGTGGCGTTAAAAGGCGTGCAGTTTGGCATAAGTTGTAACATGTTGTCCCATATTATCAGCCCACCCCCAGAAACTGTTAACCTTAGTTAGTATTATTTTAGTTTGATCATATTTAAATTAACTTTTTTGGGTTTTATAGATTGTTGCTTATAGAATTAACAATGATGTACTGTTGCTTTACTGGAGGTCCCATTGCTAAGAACAAGTGCGTGTGAGTCCGGGGCTTTTTAGCTGGCAAGACAGCGCTCAGTAACGATCGATAGTTCAGTCATCAGTACGACGTAGAAATAACTGGAGCCGAGGCAAAAAGTCTTAGCTAGTGTGAATGGACGGTATGAAACACGTTATATTACAACATTTAATTACGCGGATTTCGTCTGAAAGAAAAAGCATATTCAGAAGATTTCTGTGTTTTGATTACTGAAAGCTATAAAGTAAACTGAATTACGTGGAATTACGTGTTGTCAGTTTGTAGCAATAACACCTTTCCGTTTGGACTGAAAAAGATAAAATTATTTAAGTTTCTTTGGAAAAGTGAAGGAGAAGTAGTATAACGAGCCATAAAATGGTAGTAAATAAGGTAAAAACTATTAGAGTGGATGAGAAAGTGGTTTACTGGGTAGAAGAATTTTTAAACGGTAGAAAACAGAAAGTTAGGTTAGGAAATGCAGTATCAAAAGAAGTGGAAGTAAAAAAGGGAATGCCACAGGGTAGTGTATTGGGACCATTGTTATTAAATATTCTAATGAATAATTGTGTTGATTGTTTGCAGATGATATAATGCTATATAAAAGGATCAAAACGGTAGAGGACCGTAAACAGCTGCAGGTTGATCTGGACAGCATATCTAGTTGGGTTGGTAAACATGGGATGTAGATAAATGAAAAGAAGAGTCAGCTTATTGGATACACAAACAAAAAACTAAAGATTGATTACGATTATAAGTTGGGGAAAGAATTGCTTGTTGAAGACCTGAAATGTAAATATCTTGGCATTACTTTTGATAACAAGCTTAACTGGGCAGAAAACATTGGACAGTTGGTAGGAAAAGGTTTCAAAATTCTGCACTTGTTGGAGTGAGTGATGAGGGGATGTACGAGAGAAGTCAAGGAATTGGGTTACAAAACTTTGGTCAGACCTTTGCTAGAATATGTAGTGTAGTATGGGAACCATATTTTGTGTATCAAATACAGGAGTTGGAGAGGGTGCAAAAAAGGGCTGCTAGATTTTTTTATGTAAATTAGCGCAGAATGCAATCAAGTGACGGATATGATAAAGGAGCTGAAATGGGATTCATTGCAAGAGAGGAGGAGAGTCATGAGGGTTCTGAGAGTGTACAAGGAAAGATATTGGTGTATGTATGAAAAGTAGTGCATGGAAGGGAAAAGTTGACCATGACCACTAGCTGGCACTGGATTTCAGGCACAAGGGTGCGGGGAGATTCTCTTTTTTAGGTAAGGGTGTCAAGGATTGGAATAAGTTACCACGGGAAATAATGAATAATTTACCAAAAATGTTGAAAGAATTTAAAGTTTAAATCTGTGGAGGACAAATGTAGGTGGGTGCAGGAAAGGTGGGTGTGTAGGGAAATTGCCACCGGAACCTGTGCTCCATCGCAATTGAATTAATTGAATAAGTTAAATTACCACATCAATTATGCGTTTGAGACAGACATAACGCCGTTAATACTGATAGCTGCTGTGTGTGTGGTGGTTGTTACCTGTGGCGGCGGTGGACTTCTCGGTGCCCTCGCCCTCTGCGCGGCACTCCGACCTTGAGACCGCCCAGGCGTGGTTGCAGACGTTGTTGTCGGGGTCCCAGACGGTGCCTGGCCCGCACGAGAACTCGTAGCGCGCCGAGCCCACACAGCGCACGAAGCGCGTGCAGTCGCCCTGCACCGCGTGGAAGCCCTCGGAGCCGCACTCCACAGGCGAGCCGCCACCTGTGCATAGGAGTACCAACTCTGCATAAACCTTGTTTAACGCTTATGCGTGTTACAGTACATGTGGATGAGGACTCTTGCATAACCAAAAATTGAATGGAATTCGCGCCAACTCTCCATCTTTCGCCGGAAGGTGTACAAGTCAGTTACTTAACCTTTTTTTTTTTTTTTTTTTAACTGCTTTACTTCTCTCAACAGCGAGGTCTTTAGAGACGGGAAAGGATGGGGGGCAAGGAATGGGAAGGAATTCGGCCATGGCCTTTTGAAGGAAGCATCCCGGCATTTGCCTGGAGTGATTTGGGAAACCATGGAAAACCCAAATCTGGATGCCCGGACGGGGATTCGAACCGCTGTCCTCCCGAATGCGAGGCGAGAACGCTAACCGTTACACCGCCACGCTCGGTGTTACTTAACTGTCTGAGCTTACTCTCAGCGCTACAGCTATGATATGAAAGATTTCGGGAACGACTCTTTGAAAAATTGGGGTTGGAATTAAGGTATCGCAGAAATAGGGTTACATCAAACTATTTTACACAGTACCGGATTAAGACAGTGCGTGGGTCGTAGCAAATGCCAACAAGAGGCCATTTGTCTGGTTAGCCTTTAAAGCGTAGGTTATGAAATAAAACATCACATTTACAAAACTGCCTTTCGTTATTTAATGTAGTAAAATTTAGAAATAACATTAGCTAAATCAACACTTATAAGTAAATCATTTTCCATATACCTTAAAACTAGATTATTTAGACAAATAGGCGCTAGGCCCTACAAACGCGCGGGGCCCGTAGCAGTTACTAACTCTTGCTACATTGCTTTCCACGTACTGATTTTACAGCTTGGAAGCAGCAAAAAAGTGGAAATACCATTACATCGAACCTAGGAAGGCCGCTATATATATGGATTTCGTATCTGACTAACATTCTATATTTTTTAAGGCTTTAACCCTTGTCGATGTCCACATCATTGAAGGTCGTGGAGTGTGGGGGACAAGGAAAGGGAAGGAATTTAGCTATGGCCTTCGCCTAGAGTTATTTCGAAAAACAATGTACAATCGAAATCAGGATAGTCAGACGCAGATTTGAACTCGTGTGCTCACCCACCCTGATCGATGATTAAAATTTGAGGAGAGTTCTCTAACCTATCATTACGCTTTTATTCGCGGCAATTTCCAGAGTGCAAACGTTAAAGTAAATTTCAAGAAGGACAAAATAATATAGTCACGATCTTTTTTAGGTATATCTTGTTGCTCCGTGAACAAGTGTGGATATCTGTAGGGTTCCATCTTTTATTAGCATCATATATTGATTTCTCTGTGAGAGCGCCTCACCTTGTTGTTGCTGTTGGTCTCCTCCATCACCGCCGCCATCTTGTGGCTGTCCGCTGGATACCTCATTGCCTTCCTGTGGTTGATTGCCACCAGTCCCATCCCCTCCCTGAAACAAAAATGAAAATCACAAGGACTTGAATAGAAACTATTAGTGCGAAAACGGTTAACATTATTGCCTTAAAAATACGGAAGTATAATCTCAGAGCCAACGCAACTAACTATAGTCAACTGCGGAAACTCTGTTGAAAATAAAGAAGTAAATAAATAAATAGTGTTCATTACCAGCATTAATTTCCCTTCTCAGACGTCTTTCAGATATGAGAAATAATATATTTTATGTATGTATGAGTACTCACGTGGTGTCTCCGAAACAATTACATCGTAAAGAATGGTTGATGGAACAAAAAACAAGTTGTATGATCGAAGTCTTTCCTGGCGTATCATTGAAATGTAATATTCACGGGTTCGCTGCTGGGTAGTGTTGCTGAAAAACGAACGTTTGACGGTGTGTGCTGCCTTCATCACGACACCAACTTCTCTCGGCCAGTAGTGCTGACTGCAGCTCTCTATCGCGTCCGTCATGTGGGCCTCGGTGAATGCGGTTCACTATCGCGTCCACTGCTAGCGCCTCTCTGCAACATTCGTCCTTTCTGCCAGCTACACACGGGCGAGGGCACACTAAGATGCTCTGATTGCTCCACAGCCCACGCACCACTCAGGGTTGCGACAGTCCTAAGCCCAATGCCAGAACTCTTGGCATCGGAAGCATTGGAAAGCGGCGCCGACGTGCGCCAACTGCGGAGCCAACCATGCAGCCTGCTATGGGGGTGCCCCATAAGAAGGAAGCTTCAAGCAGACACTGAGAGAAGTAAACCACAACCCAGCTACACCCTACCAGCAAAAGAACCCAATGGACCAGAGAAAACATCAACACGCTAAAATACCCACCCCACCCATCGACAACCGAGATAAATCAACATTAGAGAAGCCAAACTGCTGAATATTACACATAACAACCGATGCAGCGGACCAACCTCAGGACCGCTGTTACAATAACGAGACCAGACGTGAAGACCAGTTGTGGAGAATCGTCGTAATCAGCTGAGTGAATAATTTGCTATCTGTATATATCTGAAAATGGAATGAACCAAAGTTCACTATTTTCAGGACTAGAATGCATCCATCCAGTGTACCAAAATGGCAGCACTACTAAGTAAACGAATTAAAAAAACCCCATATTGGTACACACGCCGTTTGTCAATTCTACTACAAAAAATTATAAGAGCATGTGGGGCTGTGTATTGTTATCGCTGTCCCTAATTTGCCACGTGTGTTCACTTGAGAACAGTGGGTGCATGTACATGTCATTGTAATTGCCTCTATTTTGCTGCACGAGTTGGTGCCGTTGTTGTGTAACTATCAGACGGTTAGGCAAGTTCTATTGTTGTAGCACAGTTGTAGATTGTTAAGATTCTAGGGTTAAGTAACTATCTGTTAGTAATGTTTCTGAAAGTTTGGTCCAATTATACGCTGCTTCAGTGTCGGTCGGTACCTGGTATGACTGTTGGTATCATGTAGGATTATAATTAGGTTTACGGCATTCGTACCTGCTGCGGCTGCTGTCCGTCGTCTCCGCCTGCTGGGGGTGCCGGCTGGTTGTCTCCGCCTGCTGGGGGTGCCGGCTGCTTGTCTCCCATTGGCTGCGCCTCTCCGCCACACTCACTGCGGCCAGTCGCCCACGGGTGGTTACACACGTTCCCTTGCGGATCCCACACAGTACCCTGCCCACACTCGAAGTCATACCTGCAGGCAACAACACCAGTAGGAATACCATCACAGTGTGAAAATCTCTCATCAAGGACCAGAAGGACCACTGATTACAGAGTTTTGTTAAATTTTGCCTTAGAAAACAAGCAGAAAATTCATTAAGTTGGTTTTCAGCTAACATCGCAATCTATGTCGAGAAATTTTCAGACATGGCAGTAAGGTATTCCTTGTATGTGGAAGAGTAAATAAATGGTAGTAGTGATGGTGTTTCATTACCACGCCAAACCCCGCTCATGCCACAGGCCTTACTCGGTCTGAGACACAGTAAGACACTAGACACCAGGACAATGATATCGATATTGTATGGTATATCGTGTGCGTCTCGGTAGCTTTAATTTAAAATCATAACATCTGCTCGTTGACTATCGGCGCCCGCATATAAAAATTGCAGGTACAGGTGTTAATATGATCGGCTGTGGTTAAACAGGGTTTAATTTTGCTGCACAGCATCTCTTCTAGTCCGTTTGTATCGTGGATAACCATTAATGCGTTTAGTCGACCAAATGGGCTCGTGTATCGTTGTCACTAGGTACGTGAGCGGACTGGTGTTACAGTGGTCAAGACGTCTGCTTAAGGTCTCCGTTCGAATCCCTGTCTTGGTGGGGATCTTCATGACTTCACCACTGGCACTGCTGGCTGTGTAATATGGCAGTGAAGTACGCCAGAATGCCTCCTTGATTCGGATTCTACGTGAAGGTCCCGGGCTAGGTTAGGCGGCTATGATAGAGTCGGGCTGCGCAGCCCATATGACACCCTGGTCCTTCGTAATACGGCTTATACCACTGTAGCATATGCTATATGAATTGTGCTTGTTGAATTAGTGCTGTCAGTGAAAACATTTCTTATTCACTTTCGGAGAATAGAGAAAAATGGGTTGGACGCGCCGTAATAGACGCTGGCAAATATTCACCAGTCTACACAGATCTCGAGTAGTCGGTTATTCGTATCTCCACTATAGCCCACTTTATATTAAATTCGACGTTATCTATTATTACAGCGACATTCGGTCAATTGTTTTCATCTTTCTTCGCCAGCAACAAAATAACGAATGAAGTATTGGTCCTAAAGTGTCGTTTACCCTAACTAATGAGAGACCCTACCAGTCTTAATTAACAGCAATGTGACTAATCAATAGCTTGAAACTTGATGAAACTTGATGAGATACTTGGACTGCGATTGTGGAAGAACTGTTGCCCAAATTGTCCTGCCACCTGTATCCCTGACGACCTATGTACTCTCAAGAAACAAGCATTTGATCTATTTTATACTGGGCGGAGAAACTAATTCAGGACACGAAAGAGTAAACTATGATAAGACAGTTGGAAAAACAGATGAAATCTGCAAATACTACAATGCGAGTGCTCCTACAAGGGGTGATCAAATGAAAAGGTACGAAACGACACGGTGGGTACAAATGTAGACTTTATTCAAAATATACACCATAGGCCTGAGCACAACGATCCAACTGATGAACAAGCCGCAGGATTCCTTGTTCCCAGAATTCCCATGACGAGACCCAGTCCTTCACAGCGTCCTTGAGTACGTCGTCCGAGTTGAAGCGCTTCCCTTTCAGGTGTTTCTTCAGTGGACCAAACACATGGAAATCGCAGGGCGACATGTCCGGACTGTAGGGCGGAGGGTCCAACGTCTCCCACTTGAACTTGGCCAGTTCCATGTGTGTGACTCTGGAGACGTGTGGACGCGCGTTATCATGGAGCTGAATCACACCCTCCGTGAGCAGCCCCGGTCTTTTGTTCTTGATTGACCTGCGTAGGCGTCGGAGTGTCTCACAGTACACATCCCCCACCTGTACGCCATCCTGTCCTCATACGGACTGTCGTATCATTTGGACGCCGCTTTTGATAAGAGCCTCTGCTCTCTAATGCGCATGCTCCGATCCCAGTGAGAGACTCCAATCGCATCCCGAAATGTCTCGCTACGTTCTCCCATGGCGGAATATGCAAATATTTAACTGTTCCGTTTTTACGTCGTTTCGTACCTTTTCATTTGATCACCGCTTGTACGATTGTACACGTCCTGCATCCAGTTTGTGCTGTCGCTTTGCACCTGAAGTGGAGCAGTACTTTGTTATTAACTTCACTCCTGGTCTCACCTGGCGAATCCCTCTCCGTCTCCCTGGGCCACGCAGCGGTAGAACTTGGTGCAGCTGTCGCTCCTGGCGAAGAAGCCGTCCCGGGAGCAGTCGCTGGCCTGCTGCTGCTGCTGTGGCTCCACCTCGTTGTCTGCCTGCGCGCGCAGTGCCCCCTGGTGGCAGTCGAAGCCGTACACGCAGGCGGCGGCGGCCTGGTCGAAGGCGGCTCCCGGGGCGCACCAGAAGCGCACCGCCTGCAGCTGCTGGGGGCCCGCAGGCGGGGCAGCGCGGCGGGGCGGCGCGCAGCGGTAGAAGGCCTCGCAGTCCCCAGGCACCGCGAACAGACCCGAGGAGGGACACCGGAACTCAGGAGACAGCCGCCCGCGGCGCGACGACACAGCGCCACCTGGCACCAGAGAGACAGCTCACGTTATTCCTTCTAAAACTAACAGCATATGCTGTGGGGTAAATTAAGGTGCCGATCCCGGTAGCGCGTTACAGGGGTCACCAGTTCGAGTGCGACCTAGGGTGTGGGTGGTTTTAATTAAGTGCTGTGTCCGTCCTGTCTTGTCCTTTCACTTGTACTCAGCATAAATACTGGAAGATTCCATATACACAACCGAGGAAAAACAGAAACAATGTGGTTGGCTGTGTGGCTATAAGGTCGAATGCCATTTTTTTTATTAAAAAAATAAGGTAATATTTAATGCTTCTGAAACGTATAAAGTAAGAAAAATTTATCATTACAAACTATTTTGTCTTATCCTTCAGGAAACACAAAACTTCGGAAATCCATGGAAGATGGAAATAAATTGTAAGGAGTGCTGAAGGAAAAATCGACTGTAGGTAATTTTAATAAGTATCAAATGGAAGATGGCGACCCAACAACTCTCAAAATGTTTTACGTTTTTATTCCATAATTGATGGAAGCCTTTTCCTAAAAAAAAAAAAAAACTATAAAAATATACCTTATTTTGAAACTACTGGTGCAAAAATTCTCTTGAAATGTTTATTGATATTCAGCCTGATATTAGTATTTACAGGAAAACTAAACCTTTCTACAAAATAATAATAATAAAAAAACAACACACACGAGACTCAAAGATTGATAAACCCTTATGAGTGTTTTTTTTTTTTATAATAATTAACCGAAAACATTTCAATTATTATTAAAAACCCAAAACACAACGAATGAAATCAATCTTTTTTTTTAAAATTTAAAAAAAGTGAGACTGTAAGATTGATAAACCCTTATTAGTCTTTCTCTCTTTTTTTAAATCTCTGCTTGCAGCTCAGAGTCATTGCTCAAAGGAAATTTATTTCAATAGATGTGTTTTGTCTTTTTAATAATAATTGAAATCTTTTCGGTTAATTCTTCCGTGGTAAGCTAGAATAGATACAGAAAACATAAACCGTGTAACAAATTTTATTAATTTTTAAGTTTTTTCAATTTAAATTTTATAGGTTTCCACGACAGAGGTTGATTGTGCAGTAAATTGAAACTTTCTAACTAAGGAGGCCGGATTTTTTTTTTTTACTTAAGACCTTACGCCTCGTCGACGTCAAGGTCATTAGAGGAAGGGTGAGACTGGGGACAAGGAACGGGAAGGAATACGGCTATGGCCTTTGGAAGGAAGCAACCCGGTATTCGCCTGAAATGATTTGGGGAAACGATGGAAAACCCAAATCTGGATGCACTGACGGGGATTCGAACCGGATCTCTCCCGAATGCGAGACCAGAGCGCTAACCGCTCACTCACCACTCTTGGTGCGAAACACTCATATTACTGAGGGCCAGTAATGAAACACCCTGTTTAAATAATTAATTAGTATGGGTTTAAAATGTATGGACGTCTACTTTCATCTGTCATTCATGGTTACGTTTTCTGCCAATTTTTAGAGCATGTTCCCCTGGCTACCAGCTTCTAAATCTGCTTTGCAGTGCTTCTCACTCCTTTACTAATTTGTCACAAGATTTACAATTTGAAATCACTATTCTCAAGACGACACAGCACTACCAGCAATGCAGCGTTGTTAATGAATCACATCAGGTTAAATATAGACGACGACTCATGATGATTGCATTGTTCTCCGATTTGTTAGTAATGGAAAGTGCAAGCTTTATAGCAGTAACATTTGTGGCGCCGGTCACGTAAGTTGAAGCAAACATCCTCAATTTGTATTCGGTCTCGCTTCGGAGAGCCAGGTCCTACACAATGCAAATGATACTAAATGCTTGTTGCAAGGACATTCTTCCCCTAACTTATGCGGAGAACTACGAATAAAATTACTTGCACTCATTCGTCCATGACTGGGTTTTCAAACACATTGTGTCTATCAGAACGCCGTACAGGGACTCAGTTGTAATCAGTTTTGTAGTCCAATTAGTAGATATTACTCTTAGTCAAATATTACACATCACTAGCCGTAAGTGAATAAACAAACTAAATAGCTACAAAATTAATAAAACTACCATCGTTTGCGGATGTAAAACTAAATATGTGAGAACGAAAAAGAGCAACATTAAGATGATGAAAAGTTTTTCTGAATAAACTGGAAACTATGACAAAGGATTGT
Source organism: Vandiemenella viatica (assembly GCA_031002005.1). Classification (NCBI taxonomy): domain Eukaryota; kingdom Metazoa; phylum Arthropoda; class Insecta; order Orthoptera; family Morabidae; genus Vandiemenella; species Vandiemenella viatica. The sequence continues at coordinate 66,552,390 of JARYHS010008074.1, forward strand.
ATAGTGTTTCGTAAAGAGTTAAAACCTGTATGACTGCATAATGTTTGTTACTTTAGATGAGATAAATATGCTGAAATAAGACAGCAGATTTAGTATTGTTGACTTGGAGAAAGGGGGAGAGGATAAGATGATGAACAGAGAAATGTCTCAGGAAACATTCCCAAGATACAATGAAACCACGCCGGCTAAAACATTTTCTGAGATTTAATGAACAGCTGACAATATATCTGAGGATACAATAGAAGCAAAACCGAGAAGAGGCTGAGAAGAAGAAGTTGATGGAAGACAGTAAATTGTAAGAGCACCAGATAACCAAAAATTCCTACTGGAATATACACAAATGAGCTAGCACTGCCGTCCGGCAACTGGAATTAAGCAAAATGGCGTATCAGGATGCTGATAATTATTTTATAAAGCGGTAGTGGATTTGTTTCGCTTATAACAATCATCTGAGACTAACTTATCAAGTATTATTTATTAAGAGCATTAACGGGAAGACGTCCGTTCACCGGTACTAGTGAGTTACAACGAACATAAAATTGTTCTCACTCGTATCGCATTCACACAGAAAAGCTGATGACAGCGCTTAATCGCTCACAGCGGCAGTATTACTGTTCTCTTCCACCGCTTAGCCAGCTCCGTGCATCTTATGCAACTAATGATACAGTTGCGTGTCGCTGGCGGTGTAAGCACTCACTGCAGGATTACAAGTGCGGCCACAGTAAATTTTTAACGGTTAACAATAGGTGCCGCAGAAACCTATTAGAGTTTCGATAAAAGCATATATTACTATATTAAAAATCGTTTTCATTAAGCAATATGCATTTTTTATCTATATCTATAAAACTGAAACTGGATATATTGGTCTTATAAAAACTCGGAAACTACGGAGCAGATTTCGATGGGATTTTCACCGTTTTAAAGCTTAGGATCAGTTGTTTAGCATGTCTTATGTTTCAACGTTAAATAACGCTGGAACATTAAATGAAATTATGAATGTATGATGACAAATCCCAAAGATGGAAGGATTAGATGTCTCATACTTCACACTAAACACGCAACTAAATGTCTCTGAGCATAGCCTTTAATGAAAGCAATAAGATAACTTTACAATGATAACTATTTTGCACACTAAACAAAACTTGAAGTATCCTTTAATTCGGGATATTCAATTTTAAACGCCATAGATAGCCGTAAAACAACAGAGATTTTCTTTAAGCACAATCTCTGGACAATGTCTTTGGCCATCAGCAGTAGTCTTCTGTTTACGATAATATTATTCCGGATTCACTTTTGATATTTGTATAAAAGGCTGAATCTGCGGAGTTAAAGTATCTGGCGTTTCAAGCAAAAAGTATATCCATTCACTTCGCAATTGAATCAAATGTGAGTTTCTAACATAATCTAGCGTTGTTCAGTAATGTAGTAATGCAATTTCTTAGCCAAATTAACGAAGCTTGATATGCATGAATCTTTTCGGACGAATGAAAATAGTGTTGGTGCAAATAAACTTCAACCCACCCGTTTCTTGTTAGGGGGTGGGAGAATCTGGGTTTGCTTTAATTAAAAAAAAGTTGACGCGAATTTTATGAAACTTTGTACAAATGTTTTTCATTGCCGGAATGAAAATATGGCACGGGAAAATCTACGCCAACTATACCGGGAAACACCGGGAACTCCGCTAGTATGATATAAAATTCGCTTCGCCCTCTCCTAATGAAATTGTCACATTACATTGTAACCACACTGTGGCGATCTCATTAGATGATGTGATGTATTTGGCTTAGTACAAAAAACTATCAGCCTACTGCATGATGATAAGTAAGATAGGCAATACCTTTCTTTTTTCTACCACACTTCTTTGCATTTTCATCTACAGACTATTGCCTAGTGTAGCATTAAACTGATAATTCCACTCGCAAACTGTGCACTGATTTTAAGTAAAACGTTACGAAGTTAGTAAGATACCTCACGTGGTCCTTCATTATTTGACTAAAGACATTAATATCATATACATGGAAAGGATGTACGGAGAGCGTTGTTTTTAACAACTAGCCGAATTATTATCACAGTAATAAAAGAAGTAATGTAAGCGAAAGCTACCGTTCAGATATACGTTCTTATTTTTTCGTAAACCGTTAGGTTAGTAGATAGAATTTTCATAGGAAATTCAAACTCAGTGGCTTCGCCTTGCCATCTCCACTGATGGAAGTGTATTTACAAGTTTGTCGAAACGTGGATAACTGTGATGTCTGTAAGTTCAGTGTATTGTGTTTAGTGAATGAATGAAAGCAGAGAGAAGGTAGAAGATGAAACAGGGTGCCGGCCCATTCAGTTTTATTCTTCCAAAGGACAACAACGAGGCTGCCAGGCTTAACATCCTCATCTGACGGAAGAATCAACATTGTACGCCCTCACTGCCGAGAGGTTTGGCACTCAACCCAGAATTTTCGCGCTCAATCTAGTGGTTATGAATTGTGCACCACCTTCTCTTGTGACCTATTGGGCAAGTCCTGATAACAAAAATTTCGTCCACCAGTAGCACCCGGATCAGCTAACCCGGCGTCAGTAGCCGAGTTTCATAATGGAGCCAACGAGCCGTGTCTTATGAAAACCGATAAACGAAAAAATATAATAAACATAGGAGAAACTGTTAATTATGATCTTAAAAATATACGGTGATTTTTAACACAGAGAAAATTGCTACTGATATTGTAGCTATTAGACGTGTTTCACTGATTGTAGTGATCGGAGTTGTTGACTGCGTAAGAGCTACATATTTCTTAAGGATGAAATGAGGACGGCAAGTTGCATGTTAAGAAACCAGACGGAGGCATCGATCGGGGATTTAGAGCGCTGAAGGTTAATAAAAAGTGCGTAATGGTCGGTCAAAGTAGGGCAGATGACCGCATGGTTCGGCCTCATCATCGGTCTACCATTTGCCCCTCCACTTCAGGACCGTAATGAGAGGTTGGGTTAAAAACCTGTGCACGGGCATCGAAGTGTGTCTTGTCTTGTCGGGTCGCAGCCGGCACCAGTCGGCAGAGAGAACGCAGACGTCGATTCGCCCTCCGGCGGCCGGGGCCGCAGAGTGGCGCCACCACCAAGAAGATGGACAACGCCTAACAGGTTAGCTCTACTGTAGGATATGGTTGACGTGGAAAGCCAGCGTGGGGTCCTCTACATTGTTTACAGCTGGGGTTGCTGGTCTAGATAATCGCCCGCTGTCGCAGAAGTTCCTGCCGTTCTCAAAGCAAAGGTCATACTGACGCAGTTATAATATCAGCAACCATTTCCAGTATAAGTCATAAAAGTATTGTTGGGAGGTAGCACAATAGCACCTTGCATTGTAATCTTCGGCAATAAACCGAATTAATGTATACCACTTGTGTATTCTGTACATCACCATATCCACGCTGTGTCATGACAGTAAATAGTGTACATAGTACGGGTTTACGAAATCATTCACCGTGATGATCCTATTACGAATGTCTCACTCCGATCCCAGATCGACTGCTATGATCGATCCTTACCCATTCGCTCAGTCCTCTCATCGAATCTGGCCAAGTCTCCGCTCAGCCTGCTGCCAGGTTCGCCATAGATCCCTACAGGTTTACCGGTGTCCAGGTGAGGGCACTACAGTGATAACTTCCTGTTAACTGCTTACTCTTGCAGAAATATGAAGTCAGGAACCATAAATAGAGATTGTTTAAACTAGAATATAGGTTTCAAGGTACTATCAGATGAGAAACTCGAATGTACTGAAGGCAATACGATTTTTAGCGTAGCCCCAATAGTTACTAATGGAGGCATAGGAGGTATTATCGCTAAGACATAACGTAACAACAGCTTTCTTCGTGAAATGAAGAAGTAATAGTGAACTAACTTTAATGGTGATGCAAGATCACATGTCAATAGGTACCAGTGATAGAACTTCTTATGGAAAGATGAATTTAATTCGGTTTTACTTTTTCTTCTGACTAAAGAGACCTACTGGTCAAAACATCATACTAAACACAGCACAAAAAAGGACAAAATTTAATTTGCAAAAAAAATAAGGCATGATAACGATTTCTCTTCTGCTTTCAGTTCACGAAGCTGCCTTCGTTCAGTGTGTCCTTTTTTGTTGCGCAAAATAAGCAGCTCCTTAGCACTTTAATTGCGCGATGATACACGTGGACGCGTTATTAATATCTCGGGAAGGCGCTGCCTGTGGGACCGGGAACCGGTTGTGAGTGGTGGAGCCGCTAGAGGCGCTGCAATCGGAGCGCGAGCGGTGTCACAACGCGACCGGTCGTCCCCGCGGCTGCCGGCACAATTAATACACTGATTTACTCCGCTACCCGTTATCACTGAGCGGCGACAGCAAATTGCTGCGTCGGAATCCAGAACTGCAGTCCGCGAAACGAGAAGCAGTTCTCATCCGCCAGTTACACGCAACCAACAGGAAAAACGTTGTACCGCGGTGGTAATTACAGTTCACGCAACGAGCATATACACGTATTAACTGTTGTGGCTCGTTGCAGCTTGACCAGTCCTCTTTTTTCTTATGCTCTTCATATAAGCTTACCTTTCCCCCAAATACTGTTATTATACAGCTTGACAAAAATGTGAAGCAACCACAAGGGGAAGAGGAAAGGAAATGAAAATTCACGGGTTGATAGGATATGTGATGCGATTTCAGTGATTAAAAAATCGAGTCAAATTTTCAAAGAAGTTGGCAGTATGAGGCCACTTATCAGTATTACGTTGCATCCCCGCTGGCTTGGATGCATGCACTGATTCGGGCCGAGCGTGGTGGGTGAACGGTTAACGATCTGGCCTCAAATTTGGGAGGATGTGGGTTCGAATCCCAAATCACTCCAGGTAAATGCCGGGATGGTTCCTACAAAAGGCCATTGCCAAATTCCTTGTCGTTCCTTGCTCCCTGTCCTATCCCACCGACTCTCTGCTGGTTGCGTTGGGCGTTTGGCCACTTGACCTAGAAGTTAGAAAGAGAGGGGCACACTATTGGCTACGAACCGGTGACGCCGACAAAGTAGAACAAATTTTAGGAAGACCGGTTACAGAAGCACGGGAGATAAAAACTGTCTTGATGGAAGAATGGCAACAACAGTGGTCGCTTAGTACGACTGGCAGGAGAACCTACAATATTTGGCCAACAATTCAACCTTCGTCACCTAGATCCGTCAACGGGACTTGTTAATTACCTCACTGGACACGGGCCATATCCCAGCCTACTACATAAAAGAGGACTAAAAGACACAAGCTTGTGTGAGTGCGGGGAAGAGGGTACACCCGAACACATCGTCTGGGATTGCACACAAATGGCAGAAGCCAGAAACGAAGGATTTCATGAACTAAGAAACATGAAAACGGAAGACATACTAAAAAATGAGCAACTCTGGCGCAAACTAGACGAAGTGACGCAAAATATATCCAAACTGCAAAAGGAGAGATTCATGCAAAGTTTAGCGACAGCAAGAGGAAGGCCAAGTCACAGAGTAACACCCGAGAGCTGCCACAAGCGAATGCGTGTCTAAGCACTCAATCAGCGAATCATATATCGTGCTGAAAACGCAACCTGCGGAGAGCAGTGCTTAAACCATATTAAAGACTTTAAATGGACCGTTTTGCAGCAACACCACTGGAGATTCTACCTACAAACAAGAACTTGCTGAAGCAACACGTATAAAAGTACATAGTGTATGTATAAGTTCTTTACTAGTGCTCACATGAACTATAGTCCGATGCATAAAATGTGGTCTGACATTGCAATAACACAAATAATAGATAATAGTTGCAGTCTCGAGCCGCTTCTGAAGTAAAACATTGTTATCTCTTAAAATATGTAAAAATGTTAATAGTTAGTTAAGAGTAAAAGTTGTAAATTATGTAGCCAATAATCTTAAAATAGGAATTTGTTCAAATATTGAAAATAACAAATACCGGCAGTAGATGTTAAACTAATCTAGTTCACCTGTGAAACGAACAACCTACTAGCCGGATATTAAAGACTCCTTACTTCTGCAATTACAGATATATCATTGAAAATTAGTTCTCACAACCAGTGTTGGAGGTGGCCAGTCTCCCGATGGGCGGCCCTCTCGGTCACTTTGGCTGCCAGAGAGACTGAGAACGTGCGCTATTCCGGGAGATTTGGAATTCGGATTACCCCACCGATACCAATACTGGAAAATGCTTTCTTAGATGCTAGAGTAGTAGATAGTAGTAATAGTTTAGTAATAGTAGTAGTGGTAGACGTACGAAGTGACATAGTGAAATATTAAAAATTCTAACCATAAAGTGGACAGGAAACTGCAGACACTATTCAAAATTAGAAAACTATAATAAATCAATTATGACAAAATGCAGCAAGTTTAGAAAGTTATAATATATGTTAACAGCGGAACAATCGTATGTATCGTGCCAACAAGAAAAGACTGTACAGATATTGCCAAAACCATACCTAACAAAAATTTAAATTATTCATTATGAAATTATCTGTTGAAATATCAAATGTAAAACTGTTGTGTTAAATTAAGGCCTATTTTAGTTTCTAGATACTAGGCTGTAAAAATGTATGCTAAAAAAAAAAAAAAAAAAAAAAAAAAAATGTCCTATCCCGCCTCTAATGGTCCCGAAGTCGACGAGGCGTAAAGCCATAAGAAAAAAAAATGATTCAGTTGGGAAGGGCATCATAAAGCCTTTGTATCCTTTCCTGAGGCAAGCTGACCCACAACTGTTGTAACTGGCCCTTGATATGTTGGCACTGGGACGGAGTTGACGTTGGAGCTGGTCTCACACATGTTCTAACGAGGACTGATACGGCGATCTTGCTGACCACAGGAAAACCTCAACATACCGCAGACAGTTCATAGAGACACGTATACGATACTGTCGCATGAGAGGTAGCATATGAGGACGCAGGATGTCCGTGATGCATCGTTGTGCCGTCAGAGTTCCTTCGATCACTACCAGCCGCGACCTAAGTCGTATAAAGCCGCATTCCCACGACGTCTTGTAACGAAGGCGGGACGGGACAGGACGGGACGAATACTCAACAACACGCCATGGGAACGGGGCCGCCTCTGCTAGCGGGGACGAGACGCAGCTACCCACTCTGTGTCGGTAAACATCACAGACGTGTGTAGCAGTGCGCTGTTGCCGTCGGTGTGCAGCAGCGGTGAGCACCCCTTCTCTTGCTGTAAAGTGCTCTGTGCCAAACGACACTAGGCAACGTGGTGGGGAGGTGGCGGCGAGGTAGGCGAGGGTTAACCTGCGGCGCGCGCTCGTCCCTACACTACGGCTAATGAGGTGCCGTCCCGTCCCGTTACAAGATGTCGTGGGAACGCGGCTTTAGATGCATATGGTGCGATTCATTTCTGAACACTATGCGACCCCATTCGTTGCGTTCAGAGATTCTGCACTTCCTCAGATGACCATCGTCGGCGAGTATGGTGCCCAACAGAGGAGAAGTCCCATTCGTCCAATATTTTGGAGAGGCACAACGGGTATGTCTTCAGGTCACTGCCGGTAGTGATTGTGGCACGACAGTTCGTCACGGACGTCCTGCCTCCTCATTTGTTACCTCCCATGCGACAGTACCGTGATACGATTTTTCAACAGGACAATGCTTGTCCACTCACGGCATGTGTCTTTGTGAGCTTCTGCGTTATTTTTAGGTATTTCCGTCGCCAGCAAGCTCTCCAGATATGTTCCCGAGAGAACATGTTTGACCAGCTCAGTCGTCAACACCGTCCCAGTGATATCAAGGACCAGTTACAACAGTTGTGGGCGAGCTTGCGTCAGGAGAGGATACAACGGCTTTATGAAACACTTCCCCATCGAATCAATCCATCTAAGCCAGAGGGGATGCAATGTCTTTTTTTTTTTTTTTTTTTTTTACTTATAGCTTAACGCCTCATCGACGACGAATTATTAGAGGCGGGATGTGTCTGGGGACAAGGAACGGGAAGGAATTCGGCCATGGCCTTGTGAAGGAAGCATCCCGGAATTCGCCTTGCGTCATGTAACATCTTACTGATAAGTGGGCTCATGCAAGTTCTTTGTAAACTACACTGGATCTTGTATTCACTAAAATAACGTCACATACTCTCTCAATCTGTGCTTCACTTTTTTTTCAGGTAGTTTATTGCTAATTTTTTTTTTTATTCAAAAATTAATATTTTTTAAACAACTGCACATAGGAGATATATGTTTCATACGTATTACATTAATACTTTTGAATGTTTTAGTGCGCACCGGATCCGATATCTGAGCGTTGGCGGTTGCTATGGAGGGCGTTACTTTCCACAAAAATCTATCGGCATTAATTTGCTGTTCTAATTTCCGGTATGAAGTTCGTAAGTGTTTCTGTGTGTGTGTGTGTGTGTGGATGATAGTGATGGTACGTATACCATGTTGCTGTCTGTGTTGTTGATGAGAGGTAAAAGAAAGTAGAGGGAGAAGTCCGGTGCTGGCCCATTCAGGCCTACTCTTCCGAAAGACACTTAGGCTTAACGTCCCAATCCGACAGACGAAACACCGTTGGCACTATCGTAGAATTTTACGACATACAAGTTGGACATTTAAACAGGGGCTCTGACACACAATCTGGTAGTTAGAAACCTTGTAATCTCTTCTCTTATCCTGCGGGAAAAGTTTCGCAGGAAGAACATTCCTTTGACTGATGTGATGGTGTGTCATGGACGTAGGCCAGCAAGGTGATCTATTAATACCACTACTGGAGGAATGTTTTTCATTCTCGTTGATAATAATGATATCAAATTCTTCTTGATATAAATGTGTGTATTATTGCGTGGTGATCAATACACAAACTCAAGCTTCCTATTCTTTTTGTGTACATGATTTAATATTTTCAGATTTTCTTGAGAAATATTTTTTATTTGGGTGCCTAATCTTTCACTGCTATATTTAACTTAATTAATAAATCTTACTTATTTGTATATTAAATGTGGAATGATTTTCAATTAAATAATTCAAAGGTAAATCGTTTGGTGAAAGAATTTAAGATAATTCATTAGGTATGGTTTGATGAATATTATTTCCTTTTGTGTTATGCAAAAACTCTAGCAATCTCTGGGGCGAAGATTATGTGATTTAGAATAGGTAGTTAAGCACGAGTGATAGTAGGTGAACTTTTGTGACAGACCCTAAGTACTAAATTTAATAGTTTTTTTTATGTTTTAGTGTAAAATGAGCGATCTGCATCAGTAGTTGGTGATTTTAAAGTCTGAACTAAGCGCTGAAGCGACATGTGGCGTGGTGACTGCACAGTGTAGAGTTGAGTGTTGACACGCACCTCAACAAGTAGCGCCAGCAACAGCGGTCAGCGGGAAAGTTCACTCACCCCGTCCTCCTCTTGTACTAAACCAGTATCATGCAGGCACGTCAGAAACTGTAACCTCTAGCGCTGTAGGAGCACTAAAACACAATTCACACTTTACTAAACGTTCTTGAAAATTCAATAGTTTATTGTTGTTTATAGCTTTACGCTTCGTCGACGTCGAGGTCATTACAGGCGGTAAATGACGGAGTGCTAGGAACGGAGAAATTGTGCCATGGCATTTTCAAGGAACCATCCCAGCATTTAACTGACGTGATTTTGGGTAACCATGGAAATGGAGCTTTGGATGACCAGTCGGGCATTCTAACCCGCATCCTCCCGAATGCGAGACCGGAGCATTATCACTCACCCAATAACAATTCAATAGAATAACGTCTTTTTTAATTTCCATAGTACCTGGGTGACCGATCTTCGCTCGGCATCTTTCTATTTATGTTCAGTATGCAAGATTTCATCAAAATCCTTAGAGAAGTTTGTGAGAAATTAATTTTATCTATTTACAAAAGTTGCTCATTGGACAGATTATAACCACTTTTTACAATTCAGTAATATTGACGTTTGAAATACGGTCAATAGTATTTTCAAAGAAGTTTTGTGAAAAAACATTTTTTTTTAAAAAAATCTTCTTTTTTAAATATTTTACAATTAAACATGTAGTGCTAGTATTCCTCTGAAGAAAGAAATGTATGCAACAAACGTTCGTTTAAATATATGAGTCCTTGAAACCAAAGAGAATATATTAGTGGGCTTCCTGGTACCTAAATCGTCTTCGAGATGGCGTTAGAGCTGTTTTCGAGATACAAAGAGCAAAAATTGTTCGTATTTTGTAAAATTGGGTTTTTGCAGGGAATACAATTATTTACATAAACTTAAATAGCAAAATATTATCTAAATATGAAATTTCATCCAACTCGTTAGAGCGTTTCCGAGATTCAAAATATATATATATTTATACACAAGAATTGCTCGTTTAAAGATATAAGTTATATGCCGAATAAAGGTAGAAATTATTAGTTTTCAACAGTGGACGTAATTAATTATGCTGGCCGATAGTTGTATTTTTTATGCTAGACACTTTATTGACGATATTCTGTTTCTCTAATTTTTTTCTTAGAAGTATACCGAAGCATACTATCACGTGCCAGAATTAAATAAAAGATTAATTCGCTTGATTTCAATTTAGTAGATTATTCCTCTTGAACAATGAGCCATCTGTTGAGTATGTTAGTGGGTATTCCTTGAGTAATATTCTTTCTTTGTCTTTAGATTTTAGAAGTGCCCTTCATTCTCTGAATGTTTTCAATCTTTGAAAAATACTTCATGTCACTTCACTACAACGTGGCCAGAAGGATAAGTGATATATCTTCACTGAAGCACTATTAAGTTTACAGATTAATGAGCAGTAGTTTGTTTCCCTTGGAACGCTGGAAATTATAAATGCAAGGAGCTAAAATTGAAGAATTTGTCACTGAACAATTTTGCAAGGCAGAAACCGTGTTCTGGTCGGCGCCTTTTATAAGACTGCGAAATGTGATTCCTGTCACGAACACAGTGGAGATGGATGGCGTCGCACTGTGTAAGACTTGCCGCCTGTCGGGTCGCGAGATTTATAGAGGTCGACGCGACGCCGCGATAACGATTCAATTAAGGTGGACAGTCTCGCTACGCACGCAAACCAACGACCAGCCAAACCTGTTGCTTACCAACGGCGGGCCGCTGCGTTTGTGCGAAATTTTCAGCGAAAATGGACGAGCCTGCTTAGTCGACATTTATTGGATGTTTCTGTGTTGACGTCAGTGCGTCGACCTCGCATAAACATCCGGCCACGAACAATCGCCGTTAGTCCTTTCAGGGACTCAGCAGTGATATAGAGGTAAGTAAATCGCAAACTACTGTCAGGTGAGCTCGCGTGTTTGTGCAAAATAACGTCTGGCGCGGTCAGAACGGCGGATGGGGGAGCAAACAGATGAGCTTGTTGGCAGTAATTTTATTGGAATGTATCGCCGATCAACGGGAGCCAAACGGCTTCCCACAGAGATATGAAGACAACACCTGCTACTGCCTTACTACACTGCTACATCATAACTGAGCTGTTTACCGCTTGCGTATCCATTAACGAGAAATATTACAGCTGTGGAGAGGTGACAGTGGTGTATATAAGTCCCTACCTTGTTTCCTTGTGGCACTGTATATCATCAAAATTTTTAGTGGTCATTAAAACAGCAATGCTTACACAAGTAATGTTTCAGACCGCAAAATTAACGGCCTCCTTTACACCTTCTCTAACTTCTATGCTTGATAACCACACTATAGAAAACGTATCATCCCATTACACAGTAAAATCCTGCTATTCTCTATTTTGTCTTTTGTGTTAAAAATGTCATTGCAAGTACAGAGCCATGAAAAACTTAGATGAAATTTGACATTGAAGCTAAGGCAGAAGTTCCATTGTCATCTCTTAATTGTTGTTGATATATCTTATGTATAGATTTCATTTTCGATCTAATTAAACTATTATTTGCATGTTGACGTAAAATCAACTAGGGCCAACCACTCATACTAACGCCTTTAGGAGCCATCCATAAATTATGGACACGAATTTCATGATTTTGGAGCCTCCCCTATCCCCCTCTTTCTAATCACATTTGTGTGACCTCCCTTCCCTGATGTGACATCAAATATTTTTCAGTTTCAAATTTAGAATAGCACTTCCAAAATAATTTATATATTTCTATTTTAAATTGTTTTCACAAAATCAACAATAAATCAAATATTTTAGAAAATTGACAAAACATAACTAATCAAATGAACGATACAAAATTTATCTTCTTGTGCCTAAGTACTTTGTACATTTCTATACATTATTTATGACTGGCATAGCAGTCACTTCGTTCTCGATTGGACTATGTTAGGAACATTAGATGTGTCAGCATCTTCTTCATGATCATCATTCAACCATAGAGCATCAGCATCATTTATAAAACAAAACACTTCCCTGTCACGGATAGATGGAATTCTTTGAGGACAAATCTTCGTGATGGGCAAAATCTCTTAGCAGACCACAGAAGGCAAGATCGTTTAAATAATATGCGGAAGTCATATTTTGTCAAAGCCTCAAAGTCCTTTCGGCGTATTTCAAAGGCGGTATTGGCGTTCGGCTTATTTCAGAGGTGGTATTGTCCTTTATGCGTATGTCAAAGGCGGTATTGGCCTTTCGGAGTATTTCAAAGACGGTATTGGTCTTTAGGCGTATGCCAAAGGTGGTATTGGTCTTCCGGCGTATGTCAAAGGCGGTATTGGCGTTTCGGCGTACTTCAAAGGTGGTATTGGCCGTTAGGCGTATGTCATAGTCGGTATTGGCTTTTAGGAGTATGTCAAAGGCGGTATTGGTCTTTCGGCGTATGTCAAAGGCGGTACTGGCCTTTCGGCGTATGTCAAAGGCGGCCGAAGTGCGACACCGTCAGTACAGTACACGGAGCGTGAATTCGTGGTGGCACCACGTGCCAAAAAGTGATACAAATTATGTATGTGACATCACAAAGCTTACGACTCGCCACTTGTAACATGATGTCACACTTTGTTGATCCCCTCCCTCCCCCTTAAGGTGTGACGTAATTTATTGATGGCCCCTTAGAGGGCATCCATAAATTACGTGAGATGTTTTTCGGATTTCCGGACCCCCTCCCCCTCACTCTGGTGAGACTTCGTGAGATCTTGCCCCAACCCCCCCCCCTCCCCTCTGGTGAGATCTGGTCCGTGAGAACCCCCCCTCCCCCTAGAAATCGCCCCTCGCAACTTTTTGAGTCTTTTTTTTTTAGGGCTCACCCTTCCAAAAGCTGGTTACACCCCCACTTTTCCCCCTTACCACATTAACAAGTGTTGAAGGATCCCGCATTTGTTTCAAAAGTGTCATGTATATATGACAGGCTCTCGTATCTTGCAATTTACTAGGGATTAAAGACTCATGACTTGTTGCACGCAGCCTGCGAGTGCAGATGCAGCTCCGCTGGGCTTTGCGGAGATGCCGGGTGAAGCAAAAACACCGCCGGCGCGGCCTGGCGCGGGTACAGGTTTGCTGGGCTCTTTGTGCGGTGGCTGCTGATCCCAGCCATCGGCCTTGCAAGGTCACACCGAGGGGAATGCATCTCCCGGAGCACCGTGATTACTGAGACCGCATATCGGTGGAAACCAGCAAACCACTACATGTTTCTGCGGCACTAGAGTTACTACTTTGTGCGGGCATTCCCAACGTAACGTTAACTGTTTAAAGAATGCCTGTAAAATAGAAGGTATCCGAGGTATGTCTCAAAAGCTCGTGGACTAGCTAGGATAACGAAATCTTATTATCCTGCGAAAATACGTAGAGCTATAAATCGATACTGTTAGCGGGATACTATCCAAAATTACAACATTTTTGGTCATTAATATGTTTAATTCCAAATAGAGAAGAAAGATATTATCTATATGTTTAAACATTCGTGCGATAAAGAGATGGCAGCAAGGGAGATTCATGAGAACATGATAATTACATCTGGGACGGAGCCCGTGGTAACAAAAAGTAATCCGAATTTAAACTGAGGAGAAACAATACTGAAGATGATGATTCCCGTATTGGAAGACCAGCGAAGACAATTGTTGTTGCAAATATGGCCGTATTGTGTGAGTTAGCGATGACAGACAGAGGGTTAACAGTTCGATACGTTGAGGCGATATGAGACATTCCTAGAACAACAGTAGGTACTGTCCTAACGGAGATCTTGAATACGGTGTTGGCTTCAGTTTATCGGGTGACGAAACTTTAATAGTAGATCAAAAGTCAGTGTAGAGGCAGAACATGTAGCCCTCTTTTAAGCCAATCAAATAGATTTTTCTGTTACTACAGTTGAGGCGTTTAGCCATCAGTTCATCACAGAATCAAAATAAATGTGTGTGCACAACAGTTCTTCCCATTCAAAAGAGGGCTAGGATGTTCCTTTTGCAGGAAAAGTAATGATGCCTGGTTTTGATTTTTCGACTCTGAGGAATATTTCTTCAATATTGCCTTAAAAAGAATTTGTTTTAAATTTATGGAACAACCGAGAGCAGTTATTGAGGAAAATAACAAGTTATCAAAAAGATTATTCTTGATCAGTACAATGCCCTAAGTTATAAGAATCTCTTTGTCATTGATACACTTCTTGTTAGCACCATCTGTTCAAACGATCTGCCTTCTGCCTATTTCAAAATCTTTAAAACACAATATTTTGACATATATGAGAATGTTTCTCAGGCCGATGCCATTAAAGCATTGTAATATCGTTGGAAAAAGCTAGGAATGTATTATGTTAAAAAACTAACTACAACTTTTATTTTAAGTCATGAGTGTCATTTTCTGGACACTAACCTATCAGAGAACTCTCATAAGAAACATAACCCTCCACATTTAAATGATTAAAGCGGTTTGCACTAGTAGCACAGCCAAACATTCAACGTAAAATTTGATAGAGAAATCAAATCTTATGGCCAACATTCGCTTGACACTAAATAGGGAACAACAGGTATGAATTTATTTCTCAGATCAACGCAGTTAACATTCATGATGTCTGAAATCAACGTGTAATAAATTTAAATCTCGATACCACTGGATAAAGTTAAATAGCACTCGTTTCCGGATTGTATGCACATTCCAATGCTTCGTAATATTTTGTGCAGAAGTTGGTTGCAAGGCTGTAAGTGGTTATTCAGTTCCAGTTATACGGCCGTCCACGGTATAAACACTGTGATGCCTCCGTACCTGACAGGCAACAGCTTGTGGCAAGAACTAAAAACCTCTCGCGATGTAAGAAGCAACAGAAAGCATTACCCAGCCGCCTGTACACTTCGGGCAGTGAGGCTTCATACTCATAAAGATAGTTTTAAATGGCGGTGTTACCCATGCCACGACTCTTAAATGCCATTTATTTTTGTTTCCGACTCTGATAATGTTCGGACACAGCATTTACGGAACATAACGTTTCTAATGCGTCGTCTGTTTAATCTGCCTATTTCACGTAGTAGATAGCGAAACGATTATTAGAAGCACTTGTTCTCAGCTGCTTGCAAGGTTTTTTTTTTTTTTTTTTTTTTTTTTTTTTTTTTTTTTTTTTTTTTTTTTTTTTTTTTTTTTTTTTTTTTTTTTGTCTACTAATGGTCAAACGTTTCGATTCAATCTTCTTTACTCAGAACCGCCAACTAGACTGTGATAATGCTGAAATTTGTTTATGTAAAGCGGACTGCTCCATGGTCGGCAATAATGACGAATATGTGGGACGAATTGGACTTCTTCATAAAGACCAGAGACGACAATATGACAACAAATCTGCTAAGTATGAAAATATTCATTCCGTATTGGACAGACTATGGTAAAAGACTAGAAGTAACCCGCATGATCCAACGGCCCTCTAAGCAAAATTTCACATTGTTCCCCCACTTCTTTTTTGGAGTAACTATTTTATTTTTAGATTTTTCTTGTTGTCATTAGTCTTTCGACTGGCTTGATGCAATCCTCCATCCTTTCCTATCTTGTGCTAACTTCTACATCTCTACATATCCCTGACAACCCACGACCTCAATTATCTGCTTCATATATTCTAATCTCTGTCTTCCTCTGCAGTTCTTACCTTCGACTGTTCTCTCCATCAGCAAATTAACCAATCCAGCATGTCTCAAAATATGACCTACCAGCCTATTAGCTTCTTCCACAAACTTCTTTGCTCACCCATCATTTCCAAAACTAGTTCATTTCTAATTTTGTCTGTCCACTTAATTTTCACATTCTTCTGTAGCACCACATTTCAAATGCTTCAATTTTCCTTCTTACCGGTATTCCTAAAGTCCATGTTTCACTACCGTAAAGTGCTGTGCTCCACACATGGAGTTTTAAAAAGTTTTTTTTCTAATTGCTAGATCAATATTTGAAACTAAAAGATTTCTCTTTTTCATGAAGGCTCTTTTTGCTAGTGCTATCTGCTTTTTTCGGCCATCGGTTGTTATTTTGCTTCCCAAATAAAAGAATTCACTTACATCTCCAATTGCATTCGATCCTATTTTTAGATATGCAGCCGAAAACACTGGAAACGTTTTTTTTCGTAGGCATTCGAAACGTAAGGGCCTTATTACACTAGGCGACTTGGCGGCGCAACCAGCCACGGCACTGGTGTCTCTGTTGGCGACGCAACCAGGATTCTGGTGGCGCCGCCAGCCAGTCACTCGCACAACCGAGCAGTCACTTTGCTGTTATCCTCGCATTGTATGCGAATTGTGTGGTTGAATATGTCCAGTGAACTACAGAATGTCACTTTGGAAATGAGTGGAAGTGAAAGTGTAGAGAAGACAAAGTGGTAAAACAAGAAGAATTTCTCATTTTCGTATCTTTCCCGGTAATATCAACCTTTACTAAGTACAATGATTAAAAGAAAGACGATTTAGACATTCTTAAGTAATTAAAAAACTTGTTGTCGTCTGAATACAGTTTAATTGCGATGGAGCTAACACTCCGGTAGCAATTTGCACATTTACAGCACTCTCTTCACCCTCCTCCTTTCCTCCAATGAGTCCCAATCCAGCTCCTGTATCATATCAGTTACTGACTGGGTCCTGCGATAATTTCCACAAACAAATCTAGCTGCTCTTCTTTGCACACCTTCCAACTACTGTATTTGATCTCCAAAATGTGGTCCCAAACTACACCACCATATTCAACAAATGATCTGACCAAAGTTTTGTAACCCAACTCCCTAACTTCTCTGTTACATCCTCTCGTCACCCTCTTCAGCAAATGAAGGATTTTGTAACATTTTTCTACCACCTGCCCAATTGAGTTTATCAAACGTTATGCAAAGAATTTACACTTCATCAAGCAAATCTGACCCCACTCTGTAATCATAATTAACCTTTAGATCTATTTATCTTTGTATCTTATAAGCCGACTCTTCTTGGCATTTATCTTCATTCCATGCTGACCTACCCATTTAGATATTCTATCCAGATCATCCTGCAACAGTTCAGTCTTCACCTGTTTTTATCCTATTGTATACCATTGTATCATTTGCAAAATACCTAGATTCTGACCGTAACACAGTCATTCATTAGAATAATGAACAGCAACTCCCATATTTACTTCCACTTCTCTTGATAATGTATTTCCTACTCTAACCCTTTGCTTTATGAATTTTAAGAATTCCTGTGCCCAGCAAGTAACTTTTTCATCCAATTCAATACATTTCAGTTTATTTTAAACCATTTTATGGCTCACTCTGTAAAATGCCTTAGAAAGATCTAGTGCCACACTATCAACTTGGCCTCCCATTTCAAATTCATTTGAAATATCTTGCATATAGCCCACTATCTGAGATTCAAATGAATATCCTTGCCTAAAGCTATGTTGTCGATCTGAAAACTAGTTTCGTTCTTCACAGAGATTTCTGATATAGTTGCATATCAATCTCTCAATCATTTTCTGCCCATCACTGATGACAAACTAATTGGCCAGGAATTTCCACCATATTTTTAACCCTTCCTTTATGAACTGGTACTACTATCGGTCTTTTCCAATCCTTTGGTAAGCAGCAAGTCTCCAAATTCATTTTAATCAAAATTTTAAGGTAAGGTACAATATCCTATCCCACAATCTTTAATAAATCTGTAGTAATATTACCTACACCAGTTTTAGCTTTCTGAGTTACTTCGCAATTTCCTGAGAATTTATTTCAAATTTTGTAGGTTCGTCATTTATAATCTCCTCTGATTCATTCCCTCCCATCACAGGATGACTGTCCCTAGTTGTCTCACCAAACCTGACACTCAGTATCTCTGCAATTTTAAAATTGTAAAGTAGGAAGGGGGCATATGAACAGTAGACTGAACGCGTGGTGGCTAGTCTGGCGGCGCCACCTGGTGGCCTAGTGTAATAAGCTACGTAAGATACAATGCCCCGCCACGACTCTCGGCCACCAGTGGTTGCCGGCCTGGTGGCCGGGCAGGGCAGCCAGCCGGCCGCCAGTTTCTGGCGGCGCCACTGGCTGCCCTAGTGTAATAAGCTCCATAAGACCCTGTGCCCAGCGACGAGCAGAGCCACCAGTGGCCCGGCTGGTTGCGCCGCCAAGTCGCCTAGTGTAATAAGGCCCTAAGAGTGTCTAGGGTTCGCACAGTTGTTATACTGTTATACTCTTCACTATAAGCAGCAGTTTGCATCACATTGTTGCGGCTCCGGGAGTCGAACCCGCGAACTCCTGAATGCGAGGCTTAACATACCGCCAGTCGTGATTGTAGACTTTAGGAGGTGTTTCGTGATAATCTACATGAACAACACAGTTATTCTAAGCTCTGGCGTGCAAAGCGACACATTTCACAAACAGATTAACACGAAAAACACAAATAGAGCTTGCAAGGCGCTCACACAGATGGCGAGACTTTAATTCTTCCGGTTATTAGAGCGCCCAGGACCAGAGATCTGTCATATCAACGAAAAATACGATCCGTGCCAAATGAAGGAAAACGTCAAAGATCATTCTTTTTGATGTGGGATTTGTAAAACACTGTAAACGATAAACTTAAGTATTTATTTGCGCAGTGAATTTTTTTCTTCTCACGAAATTAAGCCTTGAGATAGCATCAGCAAGCAGCAGCGTTTAATCTCACGATTAATTCAGTTTCGTTGCGCTGGGAAGCAGGCGTTCCCCTGTGAGACGGCGGATTCTTTTTTGTCTCAGTCCATGTTTACTGGTGGCTCATCTCATTTAGTAACAGGACACATAAACCGCAATCAGTGCTTCTTGCGCTGCACTCCCGACCTTGCGATGTTTTCGGAACATCTCAAACCTGTTTAATCCTCATGCTGGGAGCTGGACTGAGTAGGGTGGGGGAGATGAGATCTTCACCTGTACATCCGCCCGCTCACAATATAATTACCTCACGGCGGCTGGCAAATTCATTACACACCACAATTACACTCCGCTTGTAATTGAACCTTGCTGCACCACCGGAAACGCTTTTGAAAGACACGGTGCCTCATTACTTTAGGTATCAGTAGGGTTTGTTTTTCTTTTTCATCAGTCCACAGGTCGTGTCATTTCCATTTTAGAGAAGATGATGTAAGTTGGGAACCACTTACATCATCTTCTCTACAATGGAAATGACAAAATAATAAATTACTACTTTCGTTGCTCAGGCTTCTGGGTCTGTGTGGATGGATTCTGTATCAGGAAGCGTACTAGATGTTGCTGTATGGTATCACCGCCAATTCTTGTCCTGCAAGTGTTTGTGAGTACTGATAGGTGTGTGTAAATAACTGTAATCGGTGTTGCTAAGTGTACTGTGCTATTCTGTATATCGTGTATATGAAGCAGAAGAAAGGAAGAGGACAAAACCTTGCGTGGTTGGTGAGTGGTTAACGCTCTGGCCTCACACTCAAGTGGACGCGGTTTCGAATCCCCGTCCGGCCATCCAGATTTGGGTTTTCCATAGTTTCCCCAAATCACTCCAGGCGAATGACGGCATGGTTCCTTCAAAACGCCATGACCGAATTCCTTCCCGTTCCTCTGTGTGGATGGATTCTGTATCGGGAAGCGTACTAGATGTTGCTGTATGGTATCACCGCCAATTCTTGTCCTCCAAGTGTTTGTGAGTACTGATAGGTGTGTGTAAATATGTAATCTGTGTTGTTAAGTGTAGTGTGCTATTCTGTATATCGTGTATATGAAGCAGAAGAAAGGAAGAGGACAAAATCTTGCGTGGTTGGTGAGTGGTTAACGCTCTGGCCTCACACTCAAGTGGACGCGGTTTCGAATCCCCGTCTGGGCATACAGATTTGGGTTTTCCATGGTTTCCCCAAATCACTCCAGGCGGATGACGGGATGATTCCTTAAAAACGCCATGACCGAATTCCTTCCCGTTCCTTGCCCCTAGTCCTTTCCTGCCTCTAATGACCTCAACCGTCGAGGGAGCGTAAAGCAATAAAAGAGGACAAAACAAGATTCTGCCTATCTATGCCTACTATTCCTAAGGACACTCAGAAGGTTGGATCACTGTGATGTATGCCCTCGCTCCATTCTCCCTGCGGAGAGGTTTGGGATTTAATCGAGACATTCGGTACACAGTGTGGTGATTAGGAACTGTGCACCACCATCTCTGCTACCCTACTGAGTGTTGAAAATTTCTTCGGTCATCGGAACTTAAACCAAATAACACCGTCATAGTGCCTCAGATACCTCGACCAACGGGTTGGTAGCCCATCAATACAGCAAATTAATTCTGTTCTCTTCTTCCATCCTTTATCCCCCACTACGAACGTTCGGAGAAATGTATGAAAAGTGTCCATAATCTGCTGTGTAAGCACTTAAAATATCAATCGGCGAGTAAAGACTGTGTTGTCAATCCTTATAGAAATCTCTTCCGGTAAGTGTGAAAATATGTTATGCATACAGGACAGTGTCAAATTTTCTGTTGTTTCTTCCGAGAATATGTGTTTATCGTTTACCATCCGCTAACACCATAAACGGTTTTTTTTTTTTTTTTTTTTTTTTTTTTTTTTTTTTTTTTTTTTTTTTTTTTTTAAAATCAGTGACAGTATACATGGTTGAGCGATTTCTTATTTTTCCTTTCCGTCGGCCGCGGGCATCTTATGTTCGCGGTGGATTACAGGTCAGCTGGCGTAATTCAGATATCCACTGGCCTATGCAATATTTGCGTGCCTTGTTGCACAAGGAAATTATATATGTGTGACTTTTCTTTTTATGAGTTACTATTGTTGTTACGCTCACGTCCGCGACGATTAAGTTTGCGTGCAAATCATTGTAGCGAATTAAGCTACTTATTTGACTGTCGGCGAGTTATTCCAAGTTTCGGAGGAAAGAGTGTTTTACAGCTCAGATTTCGGTGCATCCAGGTTGCATCTTGCTGGAAATAATAGCTGGTGTCACGTTATAGCATGAACATGCAAATCGACGCTATAATCATAAGGTGAGTGAATCTCTGTTTTTTTGCGCTATTACTGGCCGAATCGCTGCTGCCGAATTTCGGGTGCCTGTGGTCGGCGGGAGTGAGGAGAGAAATCGCTCACCAATTAATTAACCACGATTACGTTCCCTGCGGGAAGTCACTATTTATACGTGGCTTTCCCAAAATAGATTATCCATCATCTAATACACATTCATGTATTTTACCTAGGGCACTGAAGACGTCTTAAATAATTACAAAGCCTTAAGAACTGGAAAAAAATATTTTGTTCATTTTCCCATAAGATTTATTTGTTTCGAGTAATAGATTTCTTGTTCTGAAACAAAATAACTTCGTAGCCAGTCTTATTATACTTCTTGAGTGTATTTCTTTGGATATATGGGAAATAGCAATACTTGCATTTCTCTGGAGCGAAGAAATGACAAAAAGTAAACTAGTCTCTGTCTTGCTTCAATGCCTTCATTAGCTACTGTTAGACTAATAATTTGACTAATTGAAGTTTTGAGAGTGTAACGGAAGCGCGCAGACATTCCTGGTCTGTCCTCTCGACCGCAGACCACAGCGTCGAGGTTAAGCACTGTGCAGTGACCAGAACAGCCGGCTCGTAACTTTAGTTTTATGTTTCTGGTCGCTGACTCGAAAGCAGTACCAACGATACGCCCAAAACCATTAACGCCTCGTCCCTCTCGGGCCAAATTCTTTCCACTGACTTTTAGTATCTCACGACGTAACTATCTATACATGGTGCATAGCAAACTGTGGTCATTAAAGATACTGTGTTCTGCAGTGTGTTGTGGCGTAAAGTATTCGCAAGAGGTGCAAACCACAGACACTATGTGGATGATTTGGTAGGCCGCCTGTTGGAGAGTCAACAGCTGATCCATTGCCCAACAGATCGTTCGGTTTTCGAGTGTTGAGATACACATGATGTGAACGGATGAAAGTAAAGAGATGCATTTCTCTGACTTTGTGTGAGCAAGGATAGGTTCTTAAGACATATCTATTTAGTCAATGTAATTTGGGCATGTTCGACACGTAGGTGGCATTAGAAACCATTATTGAAAATAAGTTGAAGCATGTTAGCGGGTGAAAAAATTTTGGTTGAACTGATATTCGTTACGACTAATTCTGGTGAATTTTGCGGAATATGCGGCTAAAACGTGAAACAATCAGGCTTCTGTTTTGAAATAAATGCTGTCTTAGCACCGCTGAGGAACCGAGGTTGAGAGGAAGCTGTTTTTGTTTGTTCAGCACATATGTTTTGAAAAGCAAAATTTGATTGGCCGGCCTTGGTAGCGTAGGGGCTGGAGTGCTAGCTCCGCGTACCGAAGGTCGCCGGTTCGAGTCCGGCCGAGGGCATGGGTGTTTAGTGTTGTGTCTGTGAATGTCTTGTCCGTGTTGTAGTGTCCTTGTGTCAATACTTGATAGCAACAAATCACATTGAGCTGGATGTATGGCCCAGTAGCCGAATGCCATATATATATATATATATATATATATATATATATATATAAAAATTGATTGGGCAAGTGTTTATTCCGTCTAGAACTGAGAAGCGGAGGCCACCAATTGTGAATAACAGATTAGATTCACACTGTGTGTTATAGAATCTCATGGCCAGAAATGTTAAGTGGCAAAGCAGTCAAGTACGCTGCTTCGTTATTGTTGAGAAAATCGGCGTTGAAATATACCGTTGTGTTTAAATACTTTCTACTTTACCGAAACTTCAAGAGGTGCGTGGCGCGGCCAACAAACTCTCTGTCTGATAAGCCCGTCATCGCCGGATCTAATCCCGCTGCTCGCAACTTTTCTTATTTATTCAAATGTGTATACATATAATTCTTGATAATCTCTTTCAGCAATTATGGATATCATAAGTTTTTTAAGTGCCATCTGTTGTGAAACCAACGTTTTCGAACTTTATTATTTATTTTACAAACAAAGTTATATTTAAAAAAAAAAATACAAATATTTGATGCAGCACGTATGAAATAAATATCGTTACTCAACCGCTACAGTTCAGATGTTCATTCCCGCACCAGGGGACGGCAGGGTCGAAACGAGACGCCATAGGTTTTTTTCACAACCAAAGGCTTAAAAAAAACTTATTATATGCATAAATGATGAATTTTATTGTCTGGAATTATTTGTATACATGTTTGAATAAATAAAAAAAAATCCCGCAGTGAAATTCTCTTATACAACGACGGGTTTATGAGGCAGAGAGCTTGCTCGCTGTAAAACGTGTCCCTTCAAATTTACCTAACGTAGAAGGTGTTTGAACGCAACGGCATATTTCAACGCCGATTTTCTCGAAAACGGCGAAAAACTGTATGTTACTACTTTGCCACATTACACCCCAGGCCATGAGGTTTTATTACACACAGTATAAACCGAATCTGAATTTCACAATTGACGGACACACCTTGTAGTTATATTAATATCTCAATAATTTCGGGATTTTGACGCAAATAAACCGCAAACGAAAAACTATGTTTCTTGCTTTAATCATTGTCTAGATCAGCGTTTCCCAACCTTTTTTGGGTCATGTCCCACTTTTAACATTTTTTATTTTTTTTGCCCCCAATACATAATTTTTAATAATAAAATTTATTTTGCTAAAATCAAACGAAACTATAACTAATAATTATTTACAGCACTGTTTTAAGAATTTGCTATATTTTGTACCTATATCTAGCATTGCATTTAAATAACCCGAAGAGAAAGCGGTAAAGTCGTATCAAATCAATTTCTAAATTGCCCCCCTAAAAAACCAAATTGCCCCCCTGTGGGGCGAGGGCCCCACGTTGGGAAACACTGGTCTAGATAGTTTATAGACTCACCATCCTAAAGACGGTCTCGACACGACATTTATGTTTCTAGTCCCAGTGGTGGTTCACCATACTGTACTTGGTCAACGATAATGATATGGTGTACAATTCAGTAGGATTTGTACCATAGTACTAGGTCAAATCTAAGACTTATCCCCAATGACTGTACAATGAGACATATGACAGTGTTGATGATGATTGATTTGCGAAAGTAGTCCTTAAACCTGTCTTTCTCCATGGTATCTCGTAAAAGCTCCTATCAGATTTATCCTCCGCCTTTTTTCTTGATTACGTATAAAAACACAGAGTCACCTACTCACATAATATAACAGTAAACGCAAGAGGGATAGAAAAATATGCGTGAAATTTATACTGCCTGCGGTGCTTACCCATTTTAGACGATGACGTCACAGCAGTGGCGATCGACAGCAACGCCACAAGTGACGTCAACAGCGGTGGTGACGTCATACTGAAACAGAAAAGAGATCCTTAAATTAACGTTGGTTATTGTTAGTCAACAACATCAAATGTAACCAAACAAAAGTCTCTTCGTTCTGACACTTTTTCCAGTCTGTACCTTTGCTTAGAAATAGGTCTTTACAAATACCTGCAGCGTACCCACTGTAACTACTGCCAGAAAAATGTTAAGAGAATGCTTACTTTGGGTTGTTCAGCACATCAGATTCAAGTTAGTGCTTCGTAAGCGCCTTTTGTGATCTATTTTGATCAGAAAATAAATATCCTATGGTTAACAATGGAGATTAAAGTGATTTGTTTTGGATAAACGGTGTCACATTACTGGACAAACTTGTTTTGTCAGCATTGATACGATGCGATAAAATGGACGGACGCAACAAATTAGTGGCCAGAAAAGTAGATAATAAATAGCAGAACTGTAGCTAGAATCAAGTGGCAACTGTTTTATCATCATTTCTATAATGCTTTGAAGCTTAGAAAATCCACGAGTTTTCCTGGGAGACCTTGTATAATTGCGTGTCACATAAAATAGGAAACACAATACATCCTCTGCCGCTGGTAATTTAAGCTCTTATTATCTTCGTACTGTATCGCCATCATGGATGGCGCTAAGAGAGCAATCTGATTGCATGTCTATAGTGAGAATAGGTCCTCGGTTCGAATTCCTACATCTGCGGCTATTTTTACACTCTCTTAAATTGATATTCATCTCTCGCAAAACTGTCTAGCAATTTCAACTTTCTGATTCGATGTTAAACGTCAGGTCAGCTTCACCCAGCTGATTAATCCACAACACATCGAGTACACAGCTACCGATTTTCCGCCTTGAACGACAGGTGGAGCTGGCGGTAAATGGAATAAACCTAGCCGAGCGGAGAAGCTAATCAGACGTGAGCGGTTTGCGCCGCGCACGCATTCCAAGCGGTCCTGCAACTCGCCAGGTGGATGACACGGCGACGGCTGAACTGATGGAGCGGATCGGAATTCGCTATCAGCTCGCACTCAACGCGGCGCTAAAGCGTGCATTTCGAGCAAACAATTCCAGATATTCCAGAATTCTCAGATATTCACAATTCCAAAAGTTTACGTTTTTTTTTATACAAGAAACCATAATTTTCTCACTACTTCGCCAGAATCGGACTCCGGCGTGTGTATTAATTTTTCTTTTGCGTTGGTAATCCAGTATCTTTCAAACTTTACAGTAAATTAAATTCCACAATTTTGTTACTCTTTGATGCAGAGATGTGATTAACGCTCTGGCCTCGCATTCCGAAGGACGCCGGTTCGAAACCCCGTCCGGGCATCCAGATTTGGGTTTTCCACGGTTTCCCCAAATCACTCCAGGCGAATGCCGGGTCGCTTTCTTCAAAATGCCATGGTCGAATTCCTTCCATTTCCTTGTCTCCAGTCCCATCTATGGAGCACTACCTCCATGGTCCCATCCCGCTTCTAATAACCTCGACGCACAGTGGTTCGGGATTGGAAAATAGTGGACATTCGAACTAAAGTCGTAATATCGATCAAAAAAAATTGATTTAGATAGCATTTGTTGTGCTGATCAAAACTTTTTATTTATAAACGTTTCTCGGGAAACAAACCGAGTGATGTTGTTATTAATGCACAATATTTCGGCGACTTTATTCTCCGTCGCCATCTTCAGGTGCAGTTGCAAGTCTTGAAGTCTGCATGAAGTCAGCCTTGGGCGTGTTGTTTGTAAACTGGCATGGCAACATCACTCGGTTTGTTTCCCGAGAAACGTTTATAAATAAACAACGCCGAGAAAGATTACATTCATTTAAAACTTTTTATCTTCAATTTTGATAAAAATGACTCTTTCACCCTTAAAATAAATAAACAAATAAAAATTGTAAGAAAATGTATGGGTGAAAATCTATTTTATTTTATTGTCACTGCCATATATCAAAGTGTCAAAGTCAAACCTTATGCAATTGTAAGTACCTATCCTTCTTAATATTACAACTTAAACTTTATTGCATATCCTTGCCGCTTTGACTACAGGGCGTAAATGAAGTTATATATGTTCAATTTCTTGGAGAGTTTTTCGATATAAATAAATTGAAAGTGAATTTAATTCTAAATAATATACGATTCTAGCACAAATATTATCTTTTTTCTTATGTCCTAACTAAAATATTTATATTACAATATATTATTAAATTCAACATATATATCTTCATTTACACCCTGTAGTCAAAGCGGCAAGGATATGCAAGAAAGTTTTATGTTGTAATATTAAGAAGGATAGGTACTTACAATTGCATAAGGTTTAGCCATGACAATATAATAAAATAGATTTTCACCCATACATTTTCTTATAATTTTTATTTATTTATTTATTTTAAGGGTGAAGGACTCATTTTTATCAAAAATTGAAGATAACAAGTTTTAATCAGCACAACAAATGCTATCTAAGTCAATTTTTTTTGGATTGATATTATGACTTTAGTTCGAATGTCCACTATTTTCCAATCCCGAACCACTGTGCGACGTCGATGAGGCGTAAAGCCATAAGCAAAGAAAAAAAAATAAAAAAAAACAGAGTTTTCATTGATGTTTGCCGTGTATTCTAAATTTCTACAATTCAGAAAAGTGAAGAGATAAATAGTCAGAAAACAATATTAACAGAATCCAAACGGTTTAGTGTTTATCTGTGTCGTAAGTGATCATGGTAGAGTATTTCTTAGTGTTCGGTGGCTCCTGCCTATCACGTAGTCATAAGATATGCCACAGATTTTAACCTGGACCATAACCCTTCAATCTATGGTTCTGTGGTTTTTGCATAATGCCTGGACAATGGACGCACAGACACAGCTCAGTTACAGATTTAAAATAGCACAGATAATCTATGGCTAGGTGTTTTCTAACTTCAACCTTGTAACATTTATACCTTCAGTAACTTATGCTGTTATCATGTACTTGTTCAACCCTCAGTAGTATTAGTTTATGCCGTTTTCACAAACTTCTTTAGTCTTCCCTAGTGTTTATTTGTAGTGTTCTCACGTATTTCTCAAATTTCACTAGAATTATTTTGTGCCGCTTACACGCTGATTAAACAGTTACACATCAATATCATAAGGATTTTAGTTAGTATTATAGTTGTTAACTCGTTTTAAGTAAACTTATATTGATTAAAAAATATGAAGTTTAAACAGACCTAATCATACCAGGCTAAATAAAAATTTAAATAAATGCTGAAAGTTCCTGTGTTATTTTGCTCCTTTTTTATTTTTTTTATTTTTTTTATTTTTTTTAATTTTTATTTTTTAAACTATTTGATAGCTAAAAGATGTTTCTTTCTGAGAATCTTATTATACTAGAAAATGACAACAGGTTTTATTTTTTTACAATTTACTGTCGATAAATTACCGATTTAGACGTAATTTGCTCCGAACATCGTTACATACATTCAGATATGTGGCTTTGTCCTTGGTTAATTTCCTAAGAGATTCTTTCCTGTGGTAATAAGAAATCACGAGCTGTTGCTTTATGTCTGGAATGACAAATTAATCATTTTAATATTCAAGACTTTGCAATGACTCCAGCAACATAGAAATAGATCAAGAACGCACATCAACAGGACAATATCATAGTATAACACCAAGAAGTAAACAGATAGATATTGAACTGTAAAGGAATTGAAATGAAAAAGGTCATACCATGTAAACTGTTGTGTATATAATTGTAAAGTAATGTAAATTATGTATATTTAAAACTGTAAAGGAAATTAAATGTAAATTGTTAAACTATTTAAATACAACTGTAAAGTAATGAAATGTGAATTGTCATAAAACGCAAAGAACTTGGCTGTGTGGCTGATAAGGCCGAAAGCCATTTAAATAAATAAATAATCAAATAAATCATTTTATGTTTAATATTTCGCCGCACTTAAGTACTTAAGAACGGTCGCATTCTTAAGTTTATCTGAACGAAGACTTTACCTCGTGTCGCTGAAATATAATCTTTTTTGGTTCGCTGCTGTTAAAAAACAAGCTTTCGACGGTTAATCAGCAAAGATTATATTTCAGCGAAATATATCAGTGATAAATGCTATTGTATAGTTGACTACCGAGCAGCACTAGGATAGTTAGAGCCAGTGATAGCAACAAAAAGTTTGTTCAGTCTGTTACGAGGATTACGGAATCGATATCCATTAACAATAATGGTTTTCCTGCTAAAGCTACGTTTTTACTTCGTTTACTAAGGTTTCGGCTCTCTTCTGCAGTTACTACAGTTAGTTGACTTATTTCTCAGCAAAGAGTGAGAAGCGTGTTGGAGTTCTAGCACGCTGTCTTCGTTGGAATTGTTACTATTCTTTGAAATTTCTGTACGTTCTTCACTCGTCTAGGACACCCCGGTTTTCTTTTCATAGGAGCTTGTATCTTCAAATTTAATCGCCTGTTCGGTGTTGACGGCAAAGCTAATTACGGCTGATTTGTCGTTGTATTTTGCTTGTAGGCGCGGATATTTTGCCGATGCCTATCTGTCAGAGTTCAACCCGCTTCGGATTTAAAAAGTGCGCCGACTGCAGGGAATTTGATAAACACCGACAATAAGGTACGGGTGTATACGTCTTTCACACTACTCAGAAACTGACCAAGTTTGTAACCTTTTAAACTTTTGTCACATCCACTCGCTCCAACAATTTTTCAGTTCGGTCTATGAGCCGTTGTACGCACGGAAGAAAGACAAATTTCCGTTGCAAATCTGAAAACACAAGCATGCTGTGGAAATAAGATCAGTGGTGGCATGGACGAGTTAGTCTGAAGATTTCAAAGAACAGTGATAGTTACAACTGGAGCAATGGCCTATTATTTTATGACGCTCTGAGGAATATGTAAACAAATTATTCCGAAAAAGGCTGAAGCTTGACAGACGAAAGCTTAATTGGACGAAATAATAACGCTTCATTACTCGGAAAATCTAGGCAGCATTGACAAATATGGTCATCTAGTTACACGTTTATGAGTCGTTAATTAATCGTAGAGTGGTAGACAGTTATGCGTATTTAATTACACTGATCCTGGAGATTACCGGTGGTAAGATTTAGAGTGGCTAATTATCTGACTCAATTAGCAGTGTCAGCTCATAAATAATCACCGGTAAGAATCATATTTCAGTATCTCCGCTCCAAAGGAAATAACAGTGTGTTATGGACGAATTTTAAGATTCATCATGAACACGTTTTACCTGCCACTCATTTAAACCTACAGATAAAACATCGTTAATCAATGTATCAGCCCTAATTAATTATAATTACTGTTCGGAAATATTCATTTTACTCCGTAAAACTGCCTCAACCTTCAAAATTAATACTTCACATTGTGTTGACATTAAAGTTTACTTGACTTAATCACTTGATAATACACACAAACGACAATACGCCTCCACCTCGTACATCCGTACGTTTCAACGTACAGCGCTTGATTCTGTTTACTCTACCTCTGAACAACCAAAGATCTTAATACCAGTTGCAGCTATAGTCTTATGCTACCCCCAAAGACTACACACACTAATGACTGTGGAAAGCTACTATACAATAAAACACATACATCAGTACATTCTTTTATGGATAAATTCACTTAATTAAAGAAATTAATATGATTGGTGGGATGTGATATGTTGTAACTGCTTGCAGCCAATCATAAGATTTGAGGGCGTTGGACCAACTGAATCCTCATGCAGGTTTAACTCATGGCAAAAAATTAACAGCAGTTTTCATAAATTATAATATAATGGCGCCTATTTCGTAACCAATTACACTGTAGCACGGTGCCATAACCTCGGTTGTCTCGGAGTAGCGTTGTAGCAGACATCGCAGCATCAAATCGGGAAAGCGATGGCGGTAGAAATTGTTTTTAGTGTTTTGGGTTTGAAGAGTCCAGTTAGGAAAATGAATTATTTGATAACAGTGGTATGACCACGGGATGTGCAATATCTCGCAGGAGGGCGCCTGCCTGCAAGCAATAATCGCTAATTAGCTCATACGTTCGGTTTAGACGCACAGTAGGGTGGAGCTGTACCTCTCCGTTATGGACCCATAAAGTGAGTCGTGACGTCAACAAGCTCGTAAACAGGACGTCAACACCGGGCCCCTGGAGGTATGCGACCTTCCACAACAGTAAACACTGTGGTTACAACAACAGCAGCTATACTTCAACTCCCAACACAATGTATTCTTCCTGACTTATTGTTAAGAAACTATTTCATTTCTTAGGGAAAATATGGTAATTGACTTGGAGATCCTAAACTCTTTCCCTTCTGCTACAATTTTTTCGTACTATTTTCCTTTGCAACAAATAAACAGCTGAGATTCGCAATCCTACGAGAATGCTTCGCAGCCCCTTTAACCAGGTCGTAAAGTAGCGACTTATGAACCACTGAATTACATTCGGACCGAGCGTGGTGGGTGAACGGTTAACGTTCTGGCCTCGCATTTCGGAGGACGCGGGTTGGAATCCCTGTCCGGGCATCCAGATTTGGGTTTTCCATGGTATCCCCAAATCACTCCAGGCGAATGCCGGGATGCTTCCTTCAAAAAAAGGCCATGGCCGAATACCTTCCCGTTCCTTGTCCCCAGACCTTATCCGTCGACAAGGAGTTAAAAAAAAAATCGGGCTTCACATTACAGAGGGCGCTCGTTCAATTCCCGATCTCGTAATCCGTATTAAAATTTTACATAATTCTCCGAAATCACTCCAGGAGACTGATAGTAGGCTCCTTCTAAATGCCACGACGTTGTTCTTTTTCGTTTATTGTCCACAAATTTTCCAGGTTTCAACGATCTTGTTGTGGTAAAGTAGTAAAGACCTTTTTTTTTTTTTAAAAAAAAAAATACTCACTTGTCTGAAAATGTTCTGTTTTTCAACGAAGTTGTTGCTGGTTAGGAAGCACTAGTGCAGGGATGTTCAACCCGCGGCTCGCCGTAGGTATGAATGCGGCCCGCGGAACTAGAGCATTATGTACGTCTACTCTAACTTTCAATGGTAACAATAACTACTACAACCTTCAGTTCAGCTGATTCTGTAGGATGAAGAGTACTAAGTCACTTATATTCATTTGGGGAACTTTTTGCGAGTAGCCACAACTTCTTTCTACATCAACATTGATTCACTTAGACCCACCAAACAAAGTCAAAAGCACCCTTAAGATAACTGATTTTTTAATATTTCATTTTAAATGTTTTTATTCATAAAAATTTCAAGGTATTTTTTCCAGGAAAGTAGTGCGTACGGCGCGTTAGAAAATTCTGTTCTTAAAATTTGTCCCGGCTGCGGAAAAAATTGGTCACCTATGCACCAGCAGTGTTTATTAAACTTTCAGCCACACGTACTCCTGTAAAATTTCTTAGGCAATGGCGGAACCCCCTTTACAAAAAACTGCGACCATTTGTTTTGGTTTGTCACTACTGCCAACAATGAGCGATATTGACCATTGTGCGTGTTATACGCTTGAGATAAACGATAAACTGGTGAACCCCTAGGGGTTCGCGTACCCCACTTTGAGAAACATTGCACTAGAGAAGGGGAGGCCATTTTTCCTGCCCGCGAGATTCATCACACTTTTTACAAAAAAATATATATTTTATAATGACCAAAAGTAGTGAAAATATATGTATTAAAAATACGTTACTTATGCATCGATATAATGAAAAATTAACTGTAGAAATTATGAGTATATTATTCACATATGAAAGAATAATAGTAAACACAATAATAATAACTCATTATGTTTCAATTATTTACTCAAAAAAAATGTCTATAATGGGTTTAAATCTAATACGGGGATATATGATTTTATATGCGGCTCGCGGAGTTATGATGCATTTCCAAAGTGGCCCTCAAGGTCATTTGGGTTCGTCATCCCTACTCTAGAGAATACTGTAATTTCTAAGGCAAATGAAAATGCGCTGTCCTTTCTCTAGTCATTCAAAGACAGTGTGACTGCGGGAGACAAAAAATTCGCATGTTTTTATCAACATTTTCAACACCGGCTCTAGAGAGGAGACGTTCTGACGTTCCTTTGTTTTCGCCTGAAAAAAACTACTTGCTATTTAATGAACTGTAATAATGTTCACTGTAACATATATACGTGGAGACACGGTATTGTAATTGTGAATTTTTTTGTAATGTATTTTTCGTTCCAACGACGCTGTGATATAATTATATGAATCCGATAACAATAACACAAATAAACCCATCTGTATTAAGTTTATAGCTAAAAAATGCTCAGATCTTTTTACGATTCTCTAATATTCGTATCCTTCTTAATACAATCTACCTCTAATATTACAAAATATTTGCAGTGAATGTTTCATTGGAAACCTAATAAGAAACAGAACATTTTATAATAATCATACCAACAAATTGTTTGTTTGTCAGTTAACATTGTGTCATGTAAGGAGATTAGAGATTATACATGGTTTAGGATGGATTTTACTGCGTATTCCTATCAGAAAATGCTCTGTTTTATAGCGAAATTGTTGGTAGGATAAAAAGTATGAGAAAATATAGTGAACTATGTAATCTATGAATTTGTGTGTCTTAGATTATTCGACAGTAAAAACTGTATTCCGTCGCAGACAGGGCCGGATTAAGACAGCGCGAGGCCCGTAGCAAATATGAAGAAGAGGCCCTTGATTTTTCCCGTCCGTCCGGGGGAAAATTGAGAGCTAAAAAAAAAAAAAAAAAAAAAAAAAAGTCACCCAACTAGCCTAGGCGCGGGGCCCCCCTAGGAGGCGCGTGTCCCCCCAGAATGCGCGAGGCCCGTAGCATTTGCTACCTCCTGCTGCGTGGTTAACCCGGTACTGGTCGCAGAGGTAAACTAGACGATTGCTGAAAAATTGCCTAAAATAGTAATTAGCATTCTCGACATTAAGTGGCAACTAGATTATTCCAGCGAAACTGCGGTGTAAGTAGCGGCAGTTTCAAATATAACGTCAAAGTACAGTCAACAACCCAGTGAGATAGATTTTGTCAAGATCTGTTCTCAGAACGAAACAATGTAGTAATCTGCTCCAAAGGTAATATCTCGAAATTACGTGCTTAACTTTCCCAATGGAATATCCCCATTCATACGTGAAATGTAGAACACGAAATGCAAACTAGTGTAGTTTTCCCGTTTGATTTTAGTTCCCATTAGCAAGGTCACATTCATTTCAAAATCCTTCGGGATTTTCGTTCTCCCACTGAAGCAAATTGTTTCTCCCTTTACTAAGGGAGTGTGCACAAACTACGTGGCTCGGTCCAGGGGGGAGGGGGTGGGGGGGGGTTGGCTGCAGGGCTACGCTGGGCTACGTGGGAGGGAGGGGGGGTTCCGAGCCAGGCAGGCCACGTAGCTTTCCTTTTATAACATTTTTCACAGTTAAAATGAGTAACAGAACTCAAAACAGCATGTGAATATTTATTTCCCTCACTTAATTATCTCCGTATGTAATTTACAATCAAAAGATAAAAAAGCTACGTGCTACGTGGGGGGGGGGGGGTAAAGGCAAAAGCCACGTAGGGCTACGTGGGGGGGGGGGAGGGGGGTTCACAGGAGGCCAAAATGAAGCTACGTGGTTTATGCACGCTCCCTAACAGTCGTTACATGTGCTGTGCTGACAACAGGTGTGAGCCGTGTGGCGGGACTGCCGGGTAGCTAGGCGCGAAGTCGCCGAGTTGTCTCCCAGTGAGTATTGTGCGAGGTCGGCCAACCCGGGCTTGAGACACAGCCGTAAAGAACAGCGCTCGTTAGCGAGGACCACGGCCAATTAAAGAGACACAACTGCCTGCTGGCAGTCTACCAGAATCAGGCGCTGGACAACGTCCTTAGCACTGTGCCACACAGGCATCCACGACTATTTGAATAACAGGTAGCGCTCAGCTATCGGCCATTCAACTCTCTTAGCAGGGTCAACAGTGGCATTTTTTGTAGGACATTAAAGAAGGCTGGACAGAAGTGTTGAAAGAGAGAAGAATGCACGTAGCCAATTCAAGATTTCCAAACCGAATCCTTAAATCTCTAGAAAACATCATTGAAGCCATCATTCTCTAGCTTTTTAATCCGCTTAAATGGTTCATTAAATCAGGATTAAGCTTCCCTTGTCAAACTTCTAATTACCAGAAGAATAAAATGTTTGAAGGTAACTGATAAAGTTCCCTCACTTCCAGAATCTTACATTTCTCAGAGTTATCATCTAAGCGTATTGGTAATTGTAGCACTTCACGGGAATATTATAGATACGCCAATTTTACACATGCGTGAAAAAAGGCGATCCACCCTTCACGAAACTCGTATGTAAACAATGACAGTAAAATTACTGTCACCATTAGAGGTTACTCAATTTGATTCGTTGATTGTCTTCTTCAGTTTGTTCTTAATAACAAATTCTTTTCTACATACACAAAATGGACGATTATTATTAATAACAACAAAACACTGAATTTAACTTATTGCATCTTAATGCGTATTGCAGGAGTTATTTCATTTTGTTAGGACAGAAGTTATGAGATATCATCTTAAGAATAAAGATAACGAAAGAGGAAGATCAGTTTACTGACGATGCCAGTATTACTGAATTCTCTATCTTGCCTCGGCCCCTCACTAACTTTTCCACCTCACACAAAGAGTTTTTAGAAATAATGTATTTGCGATCATTAAATAAATTTGTGCATGAGAGAAGTTCAACACAAAATTCGCCAGAGAAACTGGTGGAGAAATTTTCAAAATACAATAAGGGTTATGTAATGCAAAATAAATTATTCCTAAATAACTGGGAGCAACAAGAAATTATGTAACCACGGTTTATTAGATTTGTTACCTTTTTAACAACTATTATCCACATTTCGCTACTGAGTCTCGTTTAAGTACATCAGTTTGAAAAGGACTTAAGAAGGAAAAGCCCGCAAATGAAGCCTAAACTTAGTTTTACAGTGGAAAAGAGATCTGTTCGAACAGCATTCATGACATTGTTTCTTTTCTTTAAAAAATGTGGTTTTACGCCTCGTCGACGTCGAGGTCATTAGCGGCGGGATGGGACTGGGGACAAGGAACCGAACGGAATTCGGACATTGCCTTTTGAGGTAAGCATCCCGGCAATCGCCTGGAGTGATTTGGGGAAACGATGGAAAACCCAAATCTGAATGCCCGGACGGGGATTCGAACCGCTGTCCTCCAGAATGTGAGGCCAGAACGCTAACCACTCACCCTCCACGCCCGGTGACATTGTTTCAATCCATAAAAAAATAGTATCAGTCTTCATTAGACATGGGTCAGGAATGTGTTGGCACCAATAAAGGAGACAAAAAATTAAATATTGATAAATTTCATAAGCAGAGAAATGAGTATAGCTATAAGACATCATTCTAGAAAGTATAATAATACTGCTCGTTAATAGTGTGTATAGTCAAGTGAGGACCGACAATTTTATCTCTTCGTGTTTAAACTGAGCAATATTGCAGTTTGAGAGTTACCACCCAGCTAATTAAAAATTCTCGCCACCTGTCAAGCGACCTTCGTGAAAGGTGTTTCCTTTGAGTTATCTAAGCTAATGGGTGGTTTGCTATACAACACAACTCAACGGAGCTTTGGAAACTGATTATTAGTGGGTGCCTATACCTTAACACAGCACATGTCAGCTGTTTACTAGACTCTTAAGCTCATAAAAACCCAAATCACTTCAATATTTGTGTAGGAAGCAACGAGAACCGTTTAATATTCACAGCAGGTATTCCAGCAAAAGAAAGAGTAATGGTGTTTGATAAAGCCATGGCCTTGTTGGAATCCATTAAAGAGACACGCAGCCACCGAGTTCAGAGCCTGTAGGAAGCAACAGGTCGTCCCTTGTAGCTGCATCGCATTCCTCGTCTTATTCAATGGACGTTCCTTGTCGCGCGGCGGGAACACGGCAAAAAGATTAGCGGGCTCACAACAACCTATCCACTTTGCTGTAACATAATCAGTGACGCCACTGTAAAAACGGCTGCGTTCCTTTTAATTACAGGACAGGCATCCGCTAGGAAGGTTTAACATGTTATAAAGGAGGTGTAATGTAAACCTAACATAACTGTCCTACTTGGCCTACGTAATAGCACTTATATATATATATATATATATATATATATATGTCTTTTATCCAGCCTGAAAGTACTTCATAATATTTACAGTATTTACAGTAATTGGTTTCAGTAGTGATGTACAACGGGACCAGATTCGAGTCCTGGCAGTACCAGCTTTTACGCGGTTTTTTGCAGTCACCTAGGATGTCACGGTCCACAATCTGCGCTTCGTAAACAACACATTTCACAAATAAAAATACACTTATCATAGAAAACATAAGTTATCGGAATTGCAGACAGATAGCAACATTTTAGCTACGCAGTTCCAGAAACTGACAATCCCTAGTTCTAACTATCCCGTGAAAATTACAGGCCATGAGGAGAATCAATAGTTTGCGTGATCCGATAGGTCAATTCGGAGATAATAATAATAATAAATAATACGAGTGATTTGAACTAGTGGCGTAGCTACCATAGGGCTAGGCGGTGCAGTGCACCGTGGCGCTCACGCTCAGGGGGCCCCCGAGCGCAGCTGATGGGGTCCCAAGTGCAGCTCAGAGGGCCCACAGGCCTTCAGGGCAAATGGGAGACTTTTTTTTTTTTAGCTCTGATGGCCTTGTGAACCTATATACGCCACTGCTCAGGGGCCCCCCAAGCTCTGCTCAGAGGTTAAAAACAAAAAAGTCGCGCATCTGGCCTGAGGGGA
Source organism: Vandiemenella viatica (assembly GCA_031002005.1). NCBI lineage: Eukaryota > Metazoa > Arthropoda > Insecta > Orthoptera > Morabidae > Vandiemenella > Vandiemenella viatica. Next base: position 66,589,803 of record JARYHS010008074.1, read on the forward strand.
CAAAATAATTTTATTTTGCACCGGGGCCCTTGTTGACCTAGCTACGCCACTGGTTTGAACGTGCCAGTTGTAGGGCGAGAACCGCCAAGATGGCTTGAGGTGTGCAGGTATAAATCCTAGTCTTGTTCTGTGATAATTGGTTTATTTGTTCACTATAGAAAATCTAACGATTGAACATAGACATTTCAAATTTTATACACAGGTTCCGTATCAAAACACGGATTTATGTCACAAATGTTACAGCTTATTCTTTCGTAGAAATTGAGAAAATTACATTTATGTGATCTTAAAGAAACAGAAGACGAACGAAATCAAAGACTATATTAGTTTTTTCTTTCATTTATTTGGCCTTCGGTCCTGACGACCATATGCCCAGCATCAAATGTTTACAGTTGTTTTACATACTTATCTTTGAAATTATGCTAATATGATATTTTCTGTACGTCGTATTACATTACAGGTCTCACTGTGTTGCATTTAACTTTTAAAATTGTTGCATGTTAAATAGTTTTATCATACCCAACAGTCTGGAATGCGTATACAGGTAACAAATCAAACTGTAGAACGAACTCAAAGAGGTATCAAAAGATGGATTTAATACTTCCGTAAAAAATAAATTAATATTTATGTGATGAAAATGAATGGGAGCACAACGTGCAGATTAAACAGAATAAGAATGAAAGCAAAAATTGTATTATTGACACATGAAAAGAAAAACGTCCTTGACGATTAAAGTTGCAGGAGAAACAGTCACTTCTCTCAACAGAGGAAAAAAGGAAATTAAATATGTGTGATTAACCGTTTAGCTCAGAGACAGAAATAATTTGAAAGTATATACTAAAACTGCAAGAAAAAACAATTTTGCTGTATGTATTAATAGTACAAACACAATTTCATTTTGATATTATTGCTGTTGACATTTACTTTTTAAATTTGCTCTTTGTATTGGTTTGGTTTTTTTACATGTATTTTTAACCACATTATATTGATTCTGATAGTGATTTCACAAGAAGTGATTATATTTTCAACTGTTTAACTTAGGAAAGTGAATCATAAGCTTATGTAATGAACTCCATGTGGATACGAAGAATTTTGTTTCTAAAATATCTGATTTAACTCCTCTTTCCCATAAAACTATTTTACATAAAAAATATTACATTACATTGTTAAGAATCTGCGAACTTTCGATTGAATGAAATAATTTAAAGAGTGTGTTATATAATAAACTGTGCTGCCCCGTTATTATTGTATTTATTACTTATCATCTTCCAGAAATTTTCTATATAATTTACGGCTGTGTCCATGAAAGACGACAAGTAGGTGTACTTTAACTGAATTTATGCATGCCGTTAAACTTATTACAATTGGCAAGATCCTCCGTGTTATTATCTCATATTTCTTTAAACCACCTTGTTGAATTTCAGTCTCATAAATAAAACATTTACAAACAGATACTTATCATACAGAACACTAGTTATAGTGGGATCACCAATCGTTATTGAAGCATGCGTGGTAATTAAAGTTTAACAGCCCTAAAGACTTCACAAGATTTCCATGATTCTAAAGAGACCACGTGATTCATGGTTAAAATTGGTTGAAAAAACGTATTATCAACAAACTTATTTGTTTGATGTTGAATAATATGTTCCACTTCTAGAAACTTAAATATCAAAATTAATAAATTTACCAAGTGGCTTTATAGTATCTTTATTTCACAGAAAAAATAACAAAAAACCCTCAAATAATGAATACAGAAAGATTAAGAAAATAGCAGAAACGATTGCAGAACACAATGTAAATACCCAATTAATACCATCTGTGAAGTCAATCTCATACTTCGATTGGAATAACTGAGTAAGCTCAGAGTTAGTTAATTGCTTATTAACGTGAAAAACATGAAACTATTTCAATTTACCACTGAAAAATGATCAGAGCGTGTTTGTAATACCGTTTCTTGGAACGTAGGGGAAGATCGTAACAATCGATTGTAAAGACTATTGGGTTGAATAAGATCGTGATACCACTACAACAACTTAGCTGTCGGCAGAAGGATCATATCAGCCTAAACTGCTTTCTTTTCTTGCTGGCGGTTGTGGTTAGGCTGAAATGCGACCTGGACCAGGGAAAAAAAATCATAAAAGCCATACGGATGATTCTTTAACAGCTGAGTTACTTTACATGCGGCTGAAAATTGTTGTGTGCTATCGCGATTCGCTAATGATGAAAAATACAATAGCATTGCCTTCATCTGCAGTACTCCTAATTGCGAACTCTACAGAGCTGATGTAGATACAATATTGCTCCAGTGGCCATTAGCAAACGCAGCATGATGAAACAAGTACTTCAACAAGCGGATCCATAAAGTAATGCGCGCTGAACAGGCAAATAGCTAGTCATCTGCGATTCGAAGATTCACGATCGAACATTCTTCTCCACGGGTATTAATAACAATTACAAGCTAGTCCAATCAAAAAGCCGATACTTCTACACGATATCTCGACGAATGACGCAGGTCATTACAGGCACGGCTGGCTGTGGTGGTTTTATTTTAAGGCTAAAGATAAACAAGCGCCGTGGTGGTTAGTTTATTGACCGCGCGTAATCCTTTTTTTTGCCGTCGTATTTTCCACCTCCCCAGGCCAGTCATTAGAGCTCCTTGCGCAGGAAAATAAATTGCGTGCCCAGTCACGTGACCTCTGAGTTTAAATACAACTGTCAGATGGAGTTTATCGCTTCGGCGCTGTTGCGAGCCCACACAATTTACTTCTAGTAAACACCACACTGGGAACAACGTGTAAACAGTTCTTGAATGCCCACGTGGCTTTTCCAGTGTTAAGTGACATATAATATACTGAGCATTTCCGACTGACTTGATGCTAAAATCCTACAAAATAGCCAGAGAAAACACTTTAATGAGAATATGAGTATTTGGTGGAAACAAAAGAAAAAAATGATTATTATTTTGAGAAATATGAAACTTATTATTATTATTATTTTGATGAACGGCAAGTTTAATCGACACAGTGACGCAAGAATTAAGCTACTCCACTGAATAGTGCAATTATAAAAAGTATAGTTTGCACATACCTCTAAGATTTTACTAGATTTTCTATCATTCCAGAATACCATATACTTTTTACGTACGAAACCAATATTTTTTATTTACATAAAGTAGTCCACTAATTATTAGTTCACACCTCTGAAATTTCGGGCAAACATTTTCCTCAAGTTCAAAATCTTAATCAGGTCGTTGCGAGCTAGAATTTTTTTGTAGTACTTTAACAAAACGGTGTGAAAATTTGAAGTTTAAGTACTTTACGGTCGAATCGAAATTACCTTCTCTACAATGCCAAACGGTTGCTAACAGTAGTCTGCTGGAAAGATGGTAAGCTTAACGTTGATTATAATTTTGCTATCTTAAGAGATTTCTTGTTGCATTTTACCGAGAGAAATTTTGTTATTGTATTATTTAATAGGTCCGCATGTAATTCTAACATCAACGGAGAATTTCGCCTTAAACTGAAGTAAAAAAATCACATCATTACAATATTAGTTTATATTAATCGATGTAGTCCACGAATGTTTCATTGCGATCCCATGAACTGAGAGTAGGGTAAGTGGCTATTGACTTTTATTTTTTAACTATCATTTACCCGTTGCTTCGCACTTGCGAGTCCCGGTGTACTTAATGAAGCGTTTGCTTTTTTTTTCCCCTTTTTCTTCTTCTAGTATCTAAGTATAAACGCTTAAGTTAAATTCCAAAATTTCGTCACGCTTGTTGGGATGTTAATTTTTAATGTAATTGTTTCATTAACTTTTTCTGTATACGGTAATGGCCTATATTTCAGAAAACTGAAGAAATAAATGTGTTATTAAGTTAAGAATCAATATTAAAATAATCGAAATGGTGGGGTTTTTATGTGTTTTTTAACATGATCTTTGGTGGGTATCGTGTGAAGGAGTGCTCATGAGATCTATGATGCCTATCTGCTCCCGGTAAGAACGATTCATCATTTGTTGCTACGTTACCCATCACGTGGAGTCATATTTTAAGGCAGACAGTATACTCTGACACTATCAAAACCCCATCCAAACTGATGAGTGATGCTTCCTCAAAACGGAATTCGCTCACAGATTTATAGCAACGTAGATTGGCAATCGTATTATTATGATTTGTCAGTGAAAGAAATGATAAAAATTGCAAAATGTTTTTATTTCCCAAGTTTTTATCCACTGCAGTTATGTTTTTAACACTCCTCGTCATACTATGGTAGGTGTTGTCAATATTTTTCACATTATTATTCTACAATTTAAATAGGTTGATTAACTGTTGGTGGAAGTTTACGCGAGAATTGATATGGGCAAGAGATTTCACTTTACTGAGCTCCGTCATAATCCTGCTTGAGGCGTTCCAAATGTTTTAATTGGTTCTTTTGTATCTCGAAGTTCGAGGTTGAAATGAGATTATCTTTTCATCTTGCTTCTTTGATGATGCTAAGCAACAACAGTCATTCGATGCGTCTTATTTGCAGTCACATCATTCAACACGTTAATATGCTGGCGCTGTCTCTTGTTACTGACAGATCTGACACTATATTCACTGTGCTGAGTTGTGGATGGCTGAGGGAGGCTATTTGGATGCACCAGGACGTGGTACAGACAACACTTACCTCTGGGTAGTAATTCATGTGGCTGTAATTTGATGATGTTGGGCTGCCTTAATTGCGGGTTTCCCTTGTCACCTGCGCCGAGACCTGATTGCGAGAGTACTGGTTTGCGCGATAGCTTGTAATTTGGCTCGAGGTGATGGACGTTTTGCGAGGAATGCGAGACGCCAGACGTAAACTCGTGACCGGCTCTTTCCAGTGGTCTGGGAGTCTGACTGATGGTCTGTGGTCTGCTGGGTCCGCGCTCCGGAATGGAATCCGGCCAACTGCAACCGCGTTCCTCTCACCTTCGCATATAATGGCTGTAAGAATTTGATGACATTACTTTCATATCAAATAGACATTTGGATGGAGCTAGGAGAACTGTGTTGTCGATTCACTATTCGCTTGTCCTTAATCGAGGCTGTACTGGAGGAGCGGTGTACAGTTGCCATTATCAATAGCATGGAAGTGGTTGTAGATGCGTCGACATCCAGTGTTCTCGTCTGTAGGGTGGCACTGTTACAGTCAACACTAGGCTTCCACCAGACTCCGCACATCAGCACTGAGCCTTGTGTATTCTGCAGCTGAATACTGCTCATCTGTCTGGAACCCACGTCAAAAAGATCGACACAGTTTTAAACCAGACAATGCGGATAATTAGCAGATGTATCAAGACCACTCCACTGTACTGGCTACCCGTTTTGTGTAACATCGAACCGCCTACAATAAGACGACACAATCTCCTAATTGCCCAATATAATAAGATCTGTTATAAATTGGATCTGCCCATCCACGACGACATGGAAAATCAGTTTTAGAGACTTAAATAAAAAGTCCAAGCATAAAAACTGTAAAACAGATTATATCTGATAATTTTAATGGGAGAGAATCTTGGAAATTGGAGTGGATAGCCTCAGCCCCACCTGAATGGCACTCCCTGTTCGACAATCAACAGGCACTAAAGGGACTCGACCTTCCTCGCAAGACCTGGGCAGCTTTTAACAGAGTTAGGTCTGGTCATGGCAGATCTGCTTCAGCTCTGTACACATGGGGAATGAGAGATTCACCGAGATGCGACTGTGGTGAGGAAACACAAACCATCCATCACATGACCTTTGATTGCCCGCTTCAGGCCTTCAGGGGATCACCGATAGATTTTATTAATATATCAAATGGAGCTCTAGATTGGCTACACCATGATAATTTTAATTATAATTTAATGTTAATCTGTATTATTTTTTGTGCAATGGCCATAAGCTAAATAAATAAATAAACTTACCAAAGACTTCTTGGCATTGACCCCACGAGATTGTTTGGATTCTGAAGCATTTAAAAGACAATTCCAATGTGGAAATCACCAAATATCTAGAAAAATAAAAAGCGAAAGGGCTCGATCCTTTGGATGGAATGATGGCGTTTACGTGATTGGTCTCCGGTCTCCAGCACTTGCCACGGGCTTAACCGCTTCGAGGGTGGGAGAAATTTTCTCCAATCCCGACATGGTCAGCAGGTTATCTGTATGATTCCAAAACGACAAATCGATAACTGTCATTGTTAAAATCACAAACAATGTGATATGCATTTGGAGTAAGAGCTCACGACTATGCTGATGGTGATTTGTCCGTCGGATAGGCGCGTTGAACTTGGTCGTCCATTGGCGTCCTTGCGAAGAGTGGAATGGAACAGACCATCGTAAGGTTCCATTCCCTTTCACCTTACGTTAACAGTAATCTACACTGAATACAAGCACTCGTACCCATCACAGTAATCTACACAATTACGTACATTTATACGCTTTTGAAATCAAGGGAAATCCACACCAGTTAAATTTCCTGAGAACGGATAACTCACACCATGGCAACCGCCTATGGCTAAGTCACCGGATAAGGCGAAATTTCAGCAAACAGTGATAAAGTCAGAAAGTTGTGAAAGGCTTAGAATTTAGCAAATAGAAAAAATCTTTCTGAGATGTAGAAGTCGAGGATGAATATTTGATTTTTAACTCAGAGTAAACATAACCTTATGGAAAGACAGTGTCGATGTATATAAAAGAAGGAAGATTATATTTTTCAAAATAACGCTATCTGACTCATATCTTTGCCGCTTTTTCCAACATTTTGGGGTCGGCTACCCTTTTTGAGCTTTACTTATCGTTGGCATGGTCAAATTTGGAGCTATAGTATGACCTTGCTTACTCCAAATATTCTATACCTACCACCAGGCCGTACTACTTACTAGTGGAGGAATTGAAGAGTTGCCGTTTATTTGCGAAACGAGTAACTTTGTGTGTTCTGTATAGTAAATGATTTTTTGTTTGTGAAATGTGTAGTTTATGAGGCGAAGCTTGGGGACCGTTCCAGCATGCGCCATGATGGCCGCAAAAAACCGCCTAAAACCTCATTTAGGACGGGCGGTACGCGGGGTCTTGAGCTCGTACCCGGTGCCGTTGTACCTCCGCGATCCAGTGTGCGGCGCATCACCGCTAGGAGCCACACTGGCAGGTTGCTGTCTAACTTACTTATTTTATATTACAAGGAACGTTCAAAAAGAAACGAGCCGGAGTCTGAAATGTGCAAACCGGTGACAGAATAGTAATATCGTTGCGTCAGTAAGAAAGAGGGTTTCCGACAAGAGCGCGTAAGTCCACATGCCCACCGCTAGAGGGTCACGAGTGCAAGTCACGTGACTACAAAGCTAGCAGAAGCATGCGTCAGTCACCCAGCGCTCATTCGTGTCGTAAGCAGTGAAATGGAGGCCTCAAAAGAAGAGCAAACAGGTGGTGTTTGTTTTCTGACAGCGGTCAAGCGTACGGTGAAGGTTCTAGGCGTGGTACAAGCGCTTTAGAGAAGGACGGGTGTCATTAGCCGATAATGCACGGTCTGGACACCACACCGCATTACTGATGATATCGTTTACCTGGTTGATGGACTCGTTATCCAGGACCACCGAGTTACAGTGAAAGCCGTAGTCACCGAGGACGGATTGAGCGTCAAAAGTGTTCACACCATCATCACGGAAAGACTGAACTGGAGCAAAGTGACCATCCTTCGCCAAGCGATCAAATCAAAACGACCAGGCAAGCTCACCCTCTGTACATTCCAGACCTCTCTCCCTGCGATTACGGCATTTTCGGTCCCCTCAAACCGCTCTGAGGGGCAAACGATTCACCTCGGACGACGACGTCAAGCAGTACTTACGGAACTGGTTCACATCGCAACCCCATGAATTTTACGAGACAGCCATTCACCGCATTGTGTCGCGGTGGGACATGTGCTTCGACAGCCAGGGCCAATACTTCTGAAATTCAGGTACTGGTTTCTGTTCCTAGGCCTTCGGCTCGTTACCGTGATTCCCGTTTTCAAGAAAGGTGATCGGAGAGATCCTAGGAATTATCGACCCATATCTCTAACATCTGTCTGCAGTAGAATTCTGGAGCATGTCATATGCTCTAACGTTATGAAGTTTCTGGATGAAAACGAGTTACTTACAGCAAACCAACACGGATTTCGTAAGAACCGTTCGTGTGAAACGCAACTGGCTCTATGTTCGCATGACGTAATGAAGGTTATCGATGCAGGATCACAAGTTGATGCTATTTTCTTGGATTTCCAGAAGGCTTTTGACTCTGTACCACATAACCGCCTTTTGGTGAAGATTCGAGCGTACGGTATATCTGATCAGATCTGCGAATGGATACGCGATTTTCTAACTGGTTGGTCGCAGTATGTCGTTGTTGACGGGGAAGCCTCTTCAAAGCTAGATGTTACTTCGGGCGTTCCTCAAGGAAGTGTAATAGGACCACTTCTTTTCTTAATATTTATAAACGATCTCGGTGACTACATTAATTGCAGGATGCGATTTTTTGTTGATGATGCACTTATTTATAGGGAAGTGGGCTGCTCTGACGATTGTTTAGAAATACAGCACGATCTGGATGTTATTTCAGAATGGTGCCGTAAATGGCAGCTTACACTTAACTGTAAAAAGTGCAAGGCAATGCAAATGAGTAATAAAAAGACCCCGTTTGCTCACGAGTACAAAGTTAACAATTCAGTTGTTGACACGGTCGATTCCCTGAAGTATCTAGGCGTAACAATACAAAGCAACATGAAATGGGACTTGCACATAACTTCCGTGGTAGGCAAAGCTAATTCTAAACTACGTTTTATAGGTCGTATTTTGAGAAGCTGCAATGCTCATACAAAGGAAATAGCGTACAAAACACTAGTACGTCCGCATTTGGAATACTGTTGTGCAATTTGGGATCCGTATCGCAAGGGATTGATTGACACGTTAGAGAAAGTACAGAGGAGAGCCACTCGATTCGTGACCGCTAGTTACAGTCCTTATGTAAGTGTCACAGAGTTGATACGTGAGTTAGGCTGGGATTGTTTGGTGGACAGACGACGTAGTTTTCGTTTAAATTTGTTGGAGAATATGCGAAGATCTCTAATTTACGAGTGCAACGAAATACTTCTTCCGCCAACCTATTTAGATCGCAATGACAGAAGGGATAAGATTCGAGAGATAAGATGCCGTACTGATACATTTATGTATTCTTTCTTTCCTCGTTCTGTTCGGGATTGGAATACTCTAAAATAGGATTGGTGCTTAGCACCCTCTGCCACCCACAGTAATTGTGAATTGCAGAGTATAGATGTAGATGTAGATGTAGACCTTTTGAGCCAGCCTTAAATTTTTTACATAAATAATCAGAGTAACTTCAATTTGAAAGACAGTTCTAAAATTCTTCCTACATATTTTTCATGATCCTCAAAACAGTTTTGTATTTCGGAGGAAATATTCGCAGCGGGTACGCACTTGAAATCAGAGTATACACGCAGATGCCCGCAGGTGGCTCAGCTTGGCCACCTCTACCGCAGACCGCAGCGACAAGGTTAAGGACGCAGCAGTAACAGCGACCGACCTGTTCCCTCAGCCGGCTCGTAACTCGAGTTTTATGTGTCTGGTCGCACCAGGTATTAATGTCATGTACCACTAGAGCCCTGCTTCTTTCGACAACATATCCTGCCCTCTACCGTCAGCCGAACCCGTAAAGATATCTTATGACGAGATTCAGATGATATCTAGAGGAAATCAAACTTAGTACAGTTACTTGAACATTTATTTGTGCACGCCCTACATCCCGTGCACCGTCAGCGAACGGTTAACGCTCAGACGTGGTATTTGACAGGACACTTGTTCTATCCGCGGTTCGGCCATCGATATTTCGGTTCTCATTGATTTCACAAAATCACTCGAGCTAACTGCTGGGATAGTTCAAGATCGATTATACAGGGTAGCCCAAAAGTAGGTATATAGTTACATATACAAAAATTTTAAGATGGGTTTTAGGGGAGATCAAAAACTTTCACTTTGTTTTCTGAATTCCGTGTTAAAGGAATTTAGCCAGAATTTGTAACTCTCCATGTTTTATGCTCCAATTTAACAAACTGATTATTTTTCTATTTTTACACAATTGATTATGCCCTTTCTTTTGTGTGCAAGTCTGAGCGAGGAGCAATAACAGTCGATTCTTAAGACCTACTGCAAGTATGAAAATGCAGAGATCTTGCGTAGGTTGTGGGAAGAGAAATTTCATGTGCCCGGGCCGTCACATCTTACGATTTACCGCATCATAGACAAGTTTGAGGCCACGTGTTCCGTCGCCAATGCGCCGAAGTCTGGATGACCGCGCACGTCGTCGACACAGGAAAATGAGATGAAGGTAGCCCTTACATTTATAAACAGTCCAAAGAAGTCTACGTGATGTGACGTGCGTCTTGGGAGTTAAGGTATCCCGAGGACATCATTACAACGTGGACTGTTGCATGGCCTTGTTGAGGCTGCAGTTCTGTGAGATAACGCGTAATAAACTGACTGTTCAACCAGATCTGCTTTCGAAAATCATGTGGACAGATGAAGCCTGTTTTAAATTGTCTGGTCACGTCAACAGACATAGCTGTGGATACTGGGCCGATGAAAACCCACACATGTCATTATGACTATGCAATTGAATCAGTGAGGCGTCACAGTGTGGGGTGGCATATCCTGTGAAGGTGTCGGGAGTCCTGTCTTTTTCGATAGAACTGTTGATGGCTCCAAATATCTGGACATGTTGATCGAAGTTGTGGTCCTACAACTGCAAGCACTGCCCAACTCGGCGGAATTGTTCTTTCAACAGGACGGACCCCAACGCATTTTTCTTTGGCGGTCCGTAGATACCATGTAGAGGCATTCCCACAGCATTGGATTCGGCGACGGTGGAGCATTGACTGGCCTGCACGTTCCCCGGACTTAACTCCAATGGATTTCTTCTTCTGGGAAGTAGTAAAGGATAAGGTTTATCCCAGAAAACCCGTCACAGTACTGCAGTTGAAGAATTTCATCAATTATGCTTTTAAGCAAATTCATTTTAACCGGAATTTGTGTCGCACTGTGTATGAAGTGTCAGGGACACGTTGCAGTCATGCATCAATGCCGAAGGTGGACATTTTGATCATTTACGAGATTAAATATGCTGTATGTGTAACTGTATATCTAATTTTGGGCCACTATGTATACATATGGGCGCCGAAGCAGTCAGATCACACTGGGAAAGATATGTTTAATGCTTTTACATCAGTTGACTTTTCTAAATCTCTGTCTGCTGAAAAATTCCCATGTATAAATAATTTTGATAGGAAAACGTTCTCCATACTTGTGTCTGCATAGATTTGTAAGCAAAGTTTTTCTTGCTTGTAGATTAACAAGAACAAATATAGATGCTCTTTGACAGACATTAAGCAGGCAGTGATTAGAATCTCAACAAGCAATCTCAATCCTGATTTCAAGAAAAAATGTAGAAAAGTGTGATAAGCTTCAATTTTCTCATTAAATTGATTCTAAAATTAAATTTGTTTGCAGCTATAGATGATTTGAGATTAGCACAATAAATAAATTTAAAAACTGAAACTATTTTATTTAATTTATATTTATTGATTCTGTGATACAATTTATACCTTTTCTGAAATGCATAGTTGTTAATGCAACCATTTTAAAACGTGTGGCCCTCGGCTAACCTCTGCTTCCACAAAATGCCCTCTGAGCCAAAACAACACCACTGGATTACTAGTATTCCATATTACGAATTCTGTTACCAACAAAAATTCTCCAAGGATCCAGTGTTCCTTAGAAGAGTATTTCTTTGATAGAAAAAATTAGTTTTGCTGGCGATTTTACTCTTTAAGTTCCAATTAACCCCAAATTTACATAATGCTATAATTCGTTAGTTATTTATATGCAGAAGAGAAAGATAAACACAAAACGAAACAAGAATCGTGTGGTTGTTCTAATGGGAACTGGTGACTCCAGACTAGCACGCCAACTCATACTCTGCCAGGGTCGACGACAGAACAAGTAGATGAAAATTATTTAGTGGATGAATTGCGGACACATCGCGTAATAAACAGTATTAGTCGCGCCATGTTGTTATTATTTGTTATGACTACATTTGTATTGAATGCCACTCTCAACATTTTCACTTATCTCATTGGATATACCGTTATTATTCCGTTATCATATTAATTTTTCAAGAATTGTCCGGGATCTAATCAATAATATTTTATCATAAGAATGATGTGACTAGTCTTCCTGACTATCTGGAGTAGGAAGCCGGGAGCTTAAAATCTTTGGGTTTTAAAAATTTATCGATGATGATTTATGAATTTAAATAGCACTAAAGATGAAGAATTTTTATTGTAATTTTATTGTAATTTCTTCTACCAATATCCATACAAACTTCATCTTAAGTATACAACTTTTTTCAATTACAGTAGTCTCTTTTTGCATCTCCTTTTCCTATCTCTCAATGACTTCCAACCCGGCTGCCCTATCATTACAGTTTCTGATAGTGTTCTGTGGTAATTTACACAAATAGCTGTCCTTCTCTGCATTCCACCAACTCCCATATTTGATATCCAAATGTGGGTCCCATAGTACATAAATTCAAGAAATGATCTGACTAAGATTTTGTAAGCTAGTTCCTCTACTTCTCTCAAGAAATGAAAGATTATGAAACGACTTCCTAATATACATCCAATGTGTCCTTACCTATTGAGTTTATTATCAAATTATATCCCTAGCAAATTGCACTTAACATTTTCAATGAGCATATTCTAACCTGTGGAGGCTGAAAGTAGAGAGGAGGGGGTTTAGTGGGAGGGTAGGAAGGATGGATTCGAACTGATAACAGGTCGTAGGAGAAATTTTGTTAACAGGATGAAGTAGCTAGAAACTCCAGAAATTCTGGGGAGAAATAGGTTTGACGTGTTACCAGGGTCAGATGGGGAAGAGCCTCATGTAGATGTAGGAGTAAGTAAAGTTGAACAGGTCTATAGGAATATAGGCATATAAGGGGAAAATAGGAAGAAAAAGGTTCTGTTGCTAGGTAGTAGCCATCTGAGAGATGTAGGTCCTCTTCTGCAGGATCAATTAGGCACAGGCCACCAGGGAGCAAGCTTTTTCAAACCCAGTGCAACATTAGGGCAGGTAGCAGAGGATATGGGGTCAACGGAATTCGGGCGGTATGCTCTGGTTATAGTCAAACCGAATGAGCTGCCATTGAACATACCCTACCAGCGGGCGAGGAGGGACGAATTAGTCGTCACTTGGCTTCGCATCGTGCCCAGCCCTGTTGGACTTGGCGCGTTCCCCAGTGTGGCGTCTAGCGGGATGACTGACACATTCCACGAGACACCCGTCACGGCAGAATGGTTATTCTGACACCATTCGTCTGTAATTACATGGCGGGGCGACTTCGAGGAAGAACTTGGGCGCACAATGAGTCGTTAGTCGGGACAGTGAGGGGCGTTGGTCCTGGCACTGGGACGGTGTCATCCGCAGTGACAACAGCGTAGGAGAGATTAGCTGTTACACCTTTTGCAAATTCACAAGTTCTCTTATGGGGAGACCTCTGTTGTTCTGTAAATATAATATACATGCTGGCAGAGAATGCAATGAGGCTAAGCAGACAACAGGTTCAAATTAGTCCACGTATCTTTTAACATCTCCATGAAATCTTATATTTAAAAATCGATGTTTGTGGGTTTGTTCGTCTTCTATGCATTCCTATACCATTTATCAGATTACAATGAAACTTTGGAGAGTTTTCGAGTGTGCGTCTGCGAAGGTTCCTGTGAAAAAAAATTCCAAAAAGTCACCCCCTATTCCCCATAACACCCCATAATTTAGACAAAACCACATTTTTTATCCGATTTAGATAGGAATTTGTACACGTATAGTTTAAAACAAACATAAAAATACTGCCCACATACGGTTTCCGAATATTAATCCCCTCGCCCCCATTCCACCCCCATAATTTTTTCACCCCATAATTTAGGCAATACCACATTTTTTATCCGATTTAGATAGGAATTTGTACACGTATAGTTTAAAACAAACAGAAAAATACTGCCTACGTATGGTTTCCGAATATTCATCCCCTCTCCCCCTTTCCAACCCTATTACGTTTTCACCCCATAATTTAGGCAAAGCACATTTTTTATCCGATTTAGATAAGAATTTGTACACTTATACTTTAAAACAATCAGAAAAATACTGCCTACGTATGGTTTCCAAATATTCATCCCCTCTCCCCCTTTCCAACCCCATTACGTTTTACCTCATAATTTAGGCAAACCACAGTTTTTATCCGATTTAGATAAGAATTTTTATACTTATACTTTGAAACAAACAGAAAAATACTGCCTCCATATGTTTTCCAAAGCGCATCCCCTCTCACCCTTTCCAACTGAAAATGAATGAAACAGCAGTTTAAAATTTATATGTAAATATTTTTTCATTTAATCTATGTGCCTACTCAAGTCCAGCAATAGTGAAGCATTGCCGGGTCAGCTAGTATGCTTTATTTCCGACATGAATAAATTAACCAGATACTAAATAGTGTCATAAAGATATAGGATTCATTTTCAACAGAGATGATGAACAAGTTCTTGCACCTCTCACGTAATTTTAAAACTAGTCTGTAATGCTATTAATGCAAATAATTAGCATTAGTACCAAAATTTAAAGTCAACGAATCCGTTATACGCTGCGTTTTTAAACCTTTAAATTATTTGGTGTTTGCTGATTGCCCTTTAAATTAAGTGAATTTTTTAAGTTGTTTTAGTTTGCAAAATGTTGCAGTAACTTCGATGAGATCATTCTTCAACCATAAGACGTCATTTTTTTTATGTTTTATAGTTAGAAACAGTAACAATTACATTTTTTTAAAATATGTAAAAACAGCTTCTGACAATAATGTTTAACAAGGGAACACCAGTAGCTAACGAATCTTATAGACTATAGGGTCATATATTCATATATAACGAATTTCCTGTTTCGTTATCAGAAGAAACAGCTCAAATAAAAAACTGTATGCGATAAGAAAAAAGTAATGATTCAGATCATTAATTACATCAAATATCTGGATACAAACATATAACAAACACCATATAATAAAGGAGACTGAATAGCCGATTAAAAGATGCAAAACACAAAACAAATAATTAAATGTAAATACTAAAAAATTAATGTATGAGAATGCGTATACGCCAGTTGTTAGTATCTGTTACACCCTGTCAGATCATAAAGTGTATTGTTTGTTAGAAATAATGATTTTTTGTGACCTCTCTAAGCCTTCTTGAGCCAATCAATAATGGCACAGATACATCATATAACAGCTGGGTTTATGTAATTTTTTATTTACCCTACGCATATTGCACTGTTGGGTGTATACGTTCACGTTTAATAGATTGTTTCCCTAAACGTTCTGTCGTCTATACGGAATCGGAAAACAAAGATGAAACTTACACATTATGTACTTGCTTGACAAAGAAACGAATACTTGTGTTATCAGGTAAATAGTGTGTATATGGACATAAATAATCCCCGGCCGCGCATCCAGATTTGGGTTTTCCATAGTTTCCCCAAATCTCTCCATGCGAATGCCTGGATGCTTGCTCAAAATGCCATGGCCGAATTCCTTCCCTGTCCTTGTCCCAGTCACTTCACTCGACGTCGATGAAGCGTAAAACCATAAGCAAAAAAAAAAAAGACACCAATTTAATGTAGTTTTTTTATCGTTTTAAATAATATTTTATCCATGATGGATTGGTGGAACTTCCGTGACTGTGATGTCAAATATGGGTTGTAAAAAATACAGCAACCATATTGTGACTGGTTGCTGTATTTTTTACAACCCATATTTGACATCACAGTCACGGAAGTTCCACCAATCCATCATGGATAAAATATTATTAATGATACCTCGCCAGGTTCTTGGAATAATATTGTGACTGGTTGTTTTAAATAATGTTTATTTTATAAAACTGAAATATTCGAAGCATGTTTTTCGTCATGTATTAAAGTTTTGGAAATTGCTAGCGGGCTGTTTTTTAAATGGCATTTGGTCAATTACGCCTTTATTCCGTCCTCTTACATATTTTAAATCGTATTATACATTCTTACTAGCTCAAATGCCTAATAAACCAAACCGTGAAACTGGTGACATTCGGGCGTGTTTTTCCTAGTGTTAGCTGGGCTGATGATTGCCCCCACCTGCAGTGGAGCTGTCCGCGCATTAGCTGACGAGACCCTTCACGGTCCACGGATCAGTTTGGCCATTCTTGTCACACGGACGGAGCTACAAGTTCACAGCGGATCGTTGGCATTTTGACAGTGGCTCTGTTGCCAGCACTGCCCCACCCAGTCGTGACCTCGTCCAGGATTGTTCGCCTTGTACCCTCTGGCTACTCGTGCTCCTCAGCTAGACAACAGTCATCAGGATAAACGCCTGATAACCATCCAGAACTGGCGCACAGTGGTTATGCAGGTAGCGGTTCAGAGTAACGGGCGCCGCCCAGGGGGACAGCTTAAATCCCCGGTCCCGTAACATGCTGATGTCAGAGCACCGACACGCACACCGACACGTTACGCCGCTCTCTCATTCGTTCCACTACTCGTGAAAACGCCGATTTTTACTTACGTGATGCACAGAGTAAGTAAGCGTTCAGTTCTCAGTTACGAAAAACGCTATGGGGCTACCGTTCTGTTTGAAACAGATCCTCCTTTTAGGTGACGGTTCTAAGCGAAAGGCTTCCATTATATACAGGGTGTTACAAAAAGGTACGGCCAAACTTTCAGGAAACATTCCTCACACACAAACAAAGAAAATATGTTATGTGGACATGTGTCGGGAAACTCTTACTTTCCATGTTAGAGCTCATTTTATTACTTCTCTTCAAATCACATTAAACATGGAATGGAAACACACAGCAACAGAACGTACCAGCGTGACTTCAAACAGGAAATGTTCAAAATGTCCTCCGTTAGCGAGGATACATGCATCCACCCTCCGTCGCATGGAATCCCTGATGCGCTGATGCAGCCCTGGAGAATGGCGTATTGTATCACAGCCGTCCACAATATGAGCTCTAACATGGAAAGTAAGCGTTTCCGGACACATGTTTACATAACATATTTTCTTTGTTTGTGTTTGAGGAATGTTTCCTGAAAGTTTGGCCGTACCTTTTTTGTAACACCCTGTATATAATTGATAAAACTGTGATGGTGCATCCGCTCCGATGGCAATCTCCCTACACCCCCCCTTTTCCCCTTCCAACCTACTTTTGCCCTCTACTAATTTTTGCTTTAAATTCTTCCAGAGTTTCGGTAAGTTATTCATCACTTCTCTTGGCAATTTATTCCAGTCCCTCACACCCTTTCTTACGAAAGAAACTTTTCCCACACCCTTATGCCTGAAATCAAGTGCCAGCTTGTGGTCATGGTCAACCTTACCGTTCCAAGCACCTCTCTTCATTTTCCCACCAATATCTTTCCATGCTTGATCATCAGTATTTGACATAACAGCCGGTTAGATGGTTCAGAGTATCAGTTTGCCACGCAATCAGCCTGTCTCGTGGCAACCCTAACCTAACCTGGTTATCTTTCCAGACGAAGCAAAGCTACATTTTCACTCCGGATCCGAATCACGGAGCGTACTAACGTACTTGTTATGAACAAATCAGAGTTTTGTCAGACGTAAAGGTATGTTTAAGAGCCCATAACCAATTGAATAGATACAAGATTGGTATATCGGTGAGGTCAGACACCTCAGTCATTGAGTCAAACATGTTGAATGTGGGGAAAAAGCAGTATGAACGCTTACTGTTCAATTTAGCTCTAAGCTCGTGAAGGTAATACGGAGGCATACGTCCGCAAAATCTCTCCACACAGGCCTTTATTTACGCTGAATACATCAAACAGACTGCATTAATATAACAATTCACTTCAACTTTGAATTATACGCAATTTTTATTTAATTCTTGTTGTGTTGTAATTGGGCTTTCGGAAATCCAGAGTTTGGGTTTCATAGTTTTCCAAAATCACTCTAGGTGATTGACGGGATGATTTCTTTATAAAGCCATAACCAAATTCCTTTCTGTACCTTGCCCCCTAAATCTAAATAGCTCTAATGATATTAGCTCCGACGGGGCACAAAGCCTTTAAAAGATAAGATTGGTTAATAAGAGATGCAGGTAACTTCTTTTCTGTATTTGGAGTGACGAATAGATCTATCAACAGACATTTAACAATAAAATCGGCTTTACATTGATTTGATTGAATTGAAGTGATTTTGAAAAACGGATTTGTATACAATGGACTTGGTTTGGGCAACTGGGCTAAAATAAGTTACATGGTAAATCTCAACCGATCCCCTTGACTCGTCGCAGGACGGCGATGGTATTCGGCGATTTATGCGGATTTAGCTGGTTCTAGTCCAGTTGGAGGTAAGCGTTTCAGAGAAACTGACTTAGTCAGAAGTGGTAGTCCACGATTCGTAACCACTAGCGTGTGCACTAAAGTCCTGGGTTAAACCCAAAACCTCTCCGCAGTGCGTACGGAATTAGGGCATAGGGCACTGTTGATAGTGATTGAACTTTACGATTCCCCCCTCCCCTCCCGGTAACATTGAAAACATTAGAGTAGAATGAGCTAACACTGGGGTTTCACCTTCTTCCTTCCTTCCTCAGTATACACACATATTACATTTAACAATCCTTATCTACATACAGGGTGTTTCAAAAATGACCGGTATATTTGAAAAATCAATAAAAACTAAACGGGCAGTGATAGAAATACACCGTTTGTTGCAATATGCTTGGGACAACAGTAAATTTTCAGGCAGACAAACTTTCGAAATTTGTTACAATTTTCAACAACAGATGGCGCTGCAGTCTGGAAAAATCTAAAGTTCCAAGGAATAAACCATTTTTTTCACAGAAAACTTGCAATATGTGAACAGCACACGCTTACAGCAGAAAGACGACTTACAGACTGGCGAATTCACAGACTGCGTTTACTTCTATATTTTTCAAATCGCCTGCAGCGCTATCTGTTGTTGAAAATTGTAACTAATTTCGAATGTTTGTCCGCCTGAAAATTTACTGTTGTCCCAAACATATTGCAACAAACGGTGTAATTCTATCGCTGCCCGTTTAGTTTTTATTGATTTTTCAAATATACCGGTCATTTTTGAAACACCCGGTATATAATATTAATAGAAGGAAAGGAACTGGCCGTCCCACCTTTTTTTCTAGTCCTATTGTACGTCTACGAAAAACATAATCAACTTTCAGGTTGTAGACCATAGCAGTAGTGGACTGGAATTGTATGATTTATCAGAGAGCCAATACTTGTAGTCATAATGAACTACAATTAAAACTAGATAGTATACTAAACCTATACCGTTTGCGGATGTGTAGGATAGGCATCTGTACAAATTTAAGGCTCTGTACCGACCATCACTCACATACTTGTTTTAACTTACCATATGTACACCACATCTTCTCTAATTATCTAAGGTGCCATAAATTAATCAAACACAGAAAAAAAAAATATTAAATAAATTTAATTTCTCCCACTTCACGCCGTGTAAGGAAATCAAACGCGATTAAAGCAAAGTGATGTTAGCAACTCTATTACATTCCGGTTTTTGCGTAGATAATATCGTCGTTATGAAGCAAGCACTAATTGAGTCCATTAAATTCCAGTTCCTCAAGGCCAGAATAACAAGTGCGTTAAGTGCTGTGCGGTACGGTCACCAGCACCAAAAATGTCATATCTCTTAAAGCCGCGTTCCCACGATATCTTGTAACATAGGCGAGGCGGGACGGGACGAATACTCGACCATACACCATGGCAACAGGGCCGCCTCTGCTAGCGGGGAGGAGACGCAGCTACCCACTATGTGTCGGTAAACATCACAGGCGTGTGTAGAGGTGCGCTGTTGCCATCGGTTTGCAGCAGCGGTGCGCACCCCTTCTGTTGCTGTAAAGTGCTCTGTGCCAAACGACACTAGGCAACGTGTGGTGGCGGCGAGGTAAGCGAGGGCTAACCTGCTGCCCGCTTTCGTCCCTATACCTCGGCTAATGAGGTCCCGTCCCGTCTTGTCTACATTACAAGAGATCGTGGGAACACGGTTTAAGAAGCGCTAGGTGATTATTTCTTCAATCATTATAACATAAGAATATTTCCTTTATTTTAAAAATAGATACAGCAGTTTGTGTAGTGAGTATGTGTTTGGAAAAGCTATCCTGTCTCATGGCCCTACCTATAACAGGTACAACACTCGTGGAGGTACTAGTTAATTACAAATAACATTAGGAACGTAACGTCTTAAAATATCACGGTGATTGCGAGTAATGTCCTGAGCTTATGTCTAACCCAGGCAGAGAGCCTGCCCTATACGCACGGAGTGGGTAATCACACACCAGTAACCGGGTAATGGGTAAGGAGGCGTAATAACCGCTCCGGACAACAGGTGATTTACGAGCGGCTCCGCCGCGCTATTCTACAGTGCCGGGGGAACTCCCGCAGGAGCAGTCATTTCATCCACGTAGTTACAAACATTTAGAGGCCAAATCGATGCCCACTCGTCGGTGTTCCTTATTTTTATATAATATTATTAATTTTGCCTTCCTTTTAGTAATCTTGCTTTTTTAATTTTATATTGTTCTTTAGCGTTGTCTTCACTTTCGTTCTTCTTCGTTCTAATCTCTGATAACTTTACGTCTTCAGTAGTCGTATTTCGGCTCTCTACTAAAAATAACAGTAATAAACAACATATAGATACTTTCAGAATATTTCGACTGCAAATTTATTTAATTTTTACAATCGGAAATAAACCCTTCTTTTTCATGTTGTAATTAAATATACTTTGCGTAAATAGAGTAAAATCGTCAGTATTAAACCTACTATTTCCAAAATTTCTTTTATTTTTTCCTTTTACAAAAACGCTCGTAATTCACATTTATTGTATCGGAACAAACACTTATATCCCTCAAATAATACAGTAACTGTTACAGTCACCATTCATTGATATTTACGCACTGGTTATTACGACAAATCTTCTGTCATCTTCATTCTAAAAACTGTTACAATTAGTAATATTTTTGCATATTAAGTTTGATGGTTCGCATCTGTCAATTCAGACTAAAGATCAATACTACGCCATACGCTTTTAGGGAAATAGTAAAGATAGTGCTTTACCCATTGATTTCCTTCGTCACTAGCGAAAATAAATGGTTTTTGCGACTTTACTAACTCAACGCCCAGACTGGAGTTGGTGAGTATTTGATTACGTTCGACGATGAAACACGATGCTTACTATTTTGTAAAACATTTGCCTTTTGTTTCTTCCAAATGTATTTCACTGTAACTATGTATCATACTACAGATATTCTAAAAACTGTGACAGCAATCACAGAAGCTTCTCAAAAATAATGCCGCTCCTCTTTGAACTATGTCCCATCCAATAATAATGATGGGAAACATTATTACACAATTCTGAACAAGTCACACCAGTTTTCCTTCTTTCTAGGATTCTGATTTTGTTTTGAATATTCTCTTAAATATAAACTAAGTCGATTTATTTCCCTAGAACCGGAGTAACGTTTTATTTCCATGCCACTTCAGTATTATACATTGTATACATATTTCTGTCAGAGTTGACGCTCATGTGCTGTGTGTTTTTAAATATTATTTTTCCATTAAATGAAATTACTTTGTTTTAGGTGAAACTCATAAATTTTAGCAGAAATGATAACCATAAGATCTTATTGCATATAAAAATCTGATAATCCATAGTTGGAGAAATATCAGAATTCCGTAGAATTCCGTAGAATTCCGTTTACTAGAAATTAGAATTAGAGCTGATGTAGTAAGTAAGAACGGCATCAAAAGCATAACAGAACTACCGAACACTGCGATCTTCAAAAAGAGAGAACTTGAACTTTCAATCATTCAACAAGGACTTCAAAACCGCTTTGATGTGATGAGTGTAAAACTTCATGCAGATGAAGCTTAGACTTAAAAAAATACCATAAAGAAGCAAATTGTAACAATTAAAAATGTGGTTCTATGGATGGATATTCATAACAAAGTGGAAATAACTAAGAAAGGCACAAATTTCCGAAATAATTGGCGAGGAAAGAAATTTGTGAAATAATAATCAGTAAAATTTACTGATGAAGTGGTTGGTTAGTGCAATGCTAGTCTAGGTTAAGAAATGTAGAGAATTAAGCAGGTAGCATGTAATGAGTGTGTTGACATGAACAGACTTGCTAAGAACACGAAGAAATTGAGAACTCTGCAGAGATATGACTTAGTTCACTATCTGTACTTGTGACTTTCTAAGATATTATTTTGTAACATAGAGAGGCCGAATTACAATCCCTTTGGATTTGTTCGCGGTCACTGGCTGGACGCAACCAATGGGAATTCAGCAATACATCGTCCTGGAGAAGTGTTGGGTCAATGCAAAAATCCTTCCTGCTCGGAGCAGGTATAATCTTTGCGGATGTCTGTGATGTATCGCTGCTATACGGCAAGTCCTCATTATGCAGAAAGGCTCTGGCGATTAAGACCCGAGAAATTTGCTTAGTTGTCTGCGGTGTGTGGCGGTAAGAAGATTTAGCGGATATATAGCATTCCTGGTAGATATACGGTCAGCTGAAAAATTGAACAGGGAGGAAGCGAAATGCATCAACCAAGTCTGTTGACTTTTATGTCTAAGGGGAGTCATTAAAAACCAGTTCCACCGTTACAAATTTTGCGCACCTTCTGAGAACGCGAGCGGATAAATGGAGGCAATTAGGACCTCTAAGTGGCGGGGGCTGACTCACTTCCTCAGTAGGACATGGCGGAATTTTTCACGCACGTATTTAGCTAACCACAACACCGTTCCGTTGCCAAACAAAATATCTGGTCTTCTTACTTCCTAATGGGATATAATTGAAACTATTAAAACTAGGAAAATCTGTTTAAAATTTGTTTTTCTTTCCACAACTACTATTATCATTACTATTACTCGACGATTCACTAACAAGTGTGTAACGGAGGATGCACCTATCATAATGTGTAAATGTACATGCACTGGGATGGATGTACGGGATATGGCATGATGAGTTCATGGGATGTAATAAGGAACCATCGCGACATGTGCTCGAAGTGACTTGGAAAAGCCATGGACAACCTACATCAGGATGGTCGGAGCAGCTCCACGAGACTAACGCCTCCCATTCCCTCATCGCTAGAGGAAAAATTACTAAAGAAAAGAATCGGTACTGGCACTAATTTCTCTTATTTTCTCGGTCATTCCTGGATATGAATGTTGCTGCTAATAAAATCCTGATATAAATTCCTAATAAACTTCCCAATTAGTTTCTTACGTAGGCAAAGCTTATGGCTTTCCAGTTCTTTTAAACCCAGCTTGTAACAGCCCTCAAACCTGGACTTTAAATGGAATTGTGTTTTATGAAACATTTGTAGCAAGCTAGAGTTAGATTGAATATGATTTTTGTATATTTGTCTTCCAATTTACTGTAAATTAGTGTAAACGGACTTTGTTTTACTAAAAGAAATTATGTAAATACCATTTAATATGTTTAAGGTCAAAATTATCCAAGAGAATTGCTTAAATGCTTGTAATTCCAAGTATTAAGGTGAGCTACAATGTTTAAAGGATGATTTATTACAGTTTAAAATGATTTACGTGGATAATTTTGTGTTTAAATATCTTTAATTTTGACTTCTGTGTATTTCGTAATTATTGTAAATGATTATGTATTAATTTTTATTGGTTTTTATGTTTTTAATTGTTTAAGTATTGTTAAAGTTCGAGATATATCAGTCGGAAGCCTTTGTAATGTTCTGGAACTTTCCATGAAACTTACATAAAACGAGCGAGAGACTCATAGACAGTTTTTCGACACACTTTATGGACAGAGTTTACGTGTACTGTGAGAGTGTATGGCAATATTGTCTTTGGAAGAAGTGTTAGATGTAATCGCTGGAGTTTATGAATACATGTGACTAGTATCTTTGAAGTTGTGTATGTCTTCGAGAAATAAAAGCAGTTAAATTTTTTAACTGTATCGTGGACTAATTATTTCATAATAATTAACCATGTGACACCTAATAAGCTCCTTCAACATCGCACTTACGCTTTCGCTGCAGCTATACATACACGAAACTAGCGGCTATTCTTTGGACTTTCTCCAATGCCTCTACTAACCTTAATGGGTGTCGCATACAGAAGAAGAATATTCCAACAAAGGTGTTCTCGACATTGAAAGTTCATCAAATGTTTTAGTGTAGCTATTCTCAACGTATGGTCCTCGGACCAGCTGTTGTCCGCGAAGATGGGGCGGGTAGTCAACAGACATAACATTAGAGGTCATTTGCTTAAGAAATATTAAGTCTGACGATATACGATGGGGTACCCAAAAAACCTGAATTATTATTAAAAAGCTATATATTTTCAAAATTTTTACAAAACAACCTTATCCTCTTCAAAGACTCTCCATTATAACTAAAACATTTGTCCCATCGGTGCTTCCACTGTTCGAAACATGTTCTGTAGTCATCTTTAGAAATGGCTGACAACTCCTTCCTAGTTTTTTTTCTTAACCTCTTCAATGTTATCAAATCGGTGTCCTTTCATGCCCCTTTTCATGCGTGGAAATAAGAAAAAGGCATACGGAGCCAGGTCAGGCGAGTAAGGTGCGTGGGGCAGCGGAACCGTGCCATTCTTAGCGTAAAATTGCCTAACGGAGACAGCTGTGTGGTGCATTGTCGTGGTGGAAGAACCAGTCTCCTGTCTGCCACAAATCGGGTCTTTTTTGACGAACACTGTTGCGTAATCTTCTTAAAGGTTTGATTGACGGTCTGATAGGGGAACAAATCTCTGAATGAACAACGCCCTTTGCATCAAAAAAGCAAATGAGCATTGTTTTGATGTTTGATTTGACTTGACGAAATTTTTTTTGGACGGGGTGACAATAACGTCTTCTATTGGCTTGACTGTTGCTTTTAGGAGTACACTTCAGTATGATATCTGCTTTTCCGTTGGAATTGAAAACAAATTTTTAAATTATCATGTTAGCCCCCAAATGTTAATAATAAATATATAAGTAAAAAACTGGGCATTCATAAAGGTAGTGGTCCTTGAGTTATTCTTGAAATTTTACTGATCCTCGGGTTGAAAAAGAAAAAAAAAAAAAGAAACGCTGTCTCTAAGGTGACATAACTTGACTGTGGTGATACAGACGTCGATTGCCAGAATGTAGTATCTGCTCAGCCGGGGTCTTTCCACTGGCATCCGGGAAAAGTTATTCCCATTTTTACTAACATATAATCATTTTACGATTCTGCAACGAGAGGAACTTTAGACGTAGCGTAAGCCTGAATTACATTCAGACCTTATCCATAGTTATGGAGAGAGGGAACATGCGACACCTTTGATGATTCATTACCCGGATTGCGAACTTGGATACGTACCAAGACAGATCTTAAGTATCAGCCTGGTTTCCATCTATCTTTCCTTTCATCTTCATACGCAACACTAGCAGGACACAGTAGACTTATGGTTATTTATAAATAGGCACTAATCTTTATATATAAAGATGAATGTATGTATGTTTGTTTGTTTGTATCTTCTTCATACAAATCCACAGTTTTCATCCAATCTCGATGATATTTTGTACACTTATCCTTTGAAACAAGGAGAAAAATACTGTCTACATTTGGTTGAAAAATTATCTGTATAAATAACACATGTTGTCTCATAACTTCGAAATACGGCGATAGACAGACACGTTGGATATGGTCGTCTCCGTACCATGTTTCCGTACAGTGGACTGGCAGCTTAGTGGTTAAAGCGCTTGCTTACGAACGTCATGGTCTCCGGTTCAAATCCCCGTGGAGGCTAAGATTTAAAAAAATTGTTTTTCATCGTAAGAGTCAGGCCTGGGCCGTAGGTTTAACGGATTGAATGTTAAACTGTAGAAATTAGAAAGTTAAGGGTGCAATGCCAGGCAAATCGTAGGTAGTCTTGCAATGTTGTAGGTGTACACTTTTTTACGTTATAATGATCCCTCAGGTGTTGTTCGCAGTCAGTGTGTGACTGTGAACCACAGAAATATTACTGTATTATAAATACGGAAGTAAGTCTCTGTCTTTTTGTTACGTTTTGACGACTAAATGGCTATATCGTTGTGATAGAAATTTATAATGAAATCTGTATGAAGGGCACAGGATATTTTTTCCAGTATGATTAACAGTTGTAGTCACGAAATTTTGAGACCTTATCGAATGGTGACAGAAATATGTTGGAAATTGATTCTCTTCAAGAGACAGGTTCGACGGTACAATGATATAGTGTTAACTTTCCTGTCATATTATTCCGACTCGATATTGTTTGGGACCAATCCTTCGTTACCAACAACTTTCTATATTTAATTCTGGCAAAAAAATTCTTAATCCACGCGTACCAAGTTGCGGGTACGAGCTAGTATAGACATAAAGGAGAAGGTATCGGAAAAACAATTCAGGGTCAGAGTTTTCAGGAAGTTATTAAAGACTGACAACATCTTCTGTTAGACCGAGCACGACACTCACTTTACGTACTTTGTCTGTGTTATATAGAGAATAAAATTACTTTAATCACTTCACAGTTTGCTGAACTCCAGTCGTAGCTATCGATTAGGTACTCTCAAATCGACTTGTGTCGCGATCCAATAAAACAAAATCTCACTCCAGCCGCTAATGACTGCGATATCACGTCCCACAGTGGTCCCATTAACGCAAATGAAGTTCCGCGATTGTTTCCACTTGGTTACACGCGATCCATCGCCATTACCACGCCGTCTCCTGTCGGAGAGGTCGGGGACCGATATCGCCGATCGAGTATCGACTGCGCGTCGAGGCGCGCCAGGCAGTGAACCCGCCTCATCAATATGTATGTCCAACTGTTGCTCGCTCCCATTCTGAGGGCAGGGCAGCTATACAAGGCGCCGCGCACCTCAACACGGGACGCCGTCACCTGTCAACATCACTACAGCTTAGGGTAATCTTTGCTCACTGCAATATTAAAGGAAATAATGATAAAGTGTAGCAAGAAACAACGGTCCAGAGAAAAGCGGATGGTGCTGTTCCGGACTGACATGTGCTAGCCGCCACAATTTTTACCACTGACGATGCCCCACCCCAGAAGGGCGAAACGCGTCTGGTAGATGAAAATTAATAATAAAACCAGTTGTTAGAAGACGGATTTTTATTCATAAATATTTATGCAACAACTGCGGAACATGGCCAACAACAAAGTTACTGGAAATTTATTACTATTTATAATTTTAAAATTTAATCAAAAAACCTCAAAATAAGAATATTTTTATCACATATTCTATATTTTTTCATAAGCGAAGTCTATTTCCATAAAATACTGCAATATTGATTTGTTTTTAGCCCTATCTTTGAACATCAAGAAACGCGAGATGATTTCTCAAGTGAATTAAATTACTTACATAATTACGTAAGCGTCAAAAAACAATCTTTGTCATATGAACTTTGCGCAGATTGTGGCTCGACTGATGCAAGCGTCAAGTGCAAGGAAACGCCATCGCACATTTCCGTGCCCGCCTTTCCATCGCTATAGAGGCCCATTCACAGTCCAACTTGTAGGACCAACGATGATCCGATTTTCAAATAAAGGAATCTTGATGGGCCATGAACGGAGTTGCAGGACTAAATGTAGGACGTGTTGGATGTTTCTGGGCCCCCAGACGAACACCAGTCCTCGTCGTTCAACAAGCTATGGCACTGGATTATGATTGGAGGAGTGCGCTATAAAGGACACATGGTGAGCCGCGAGAAAGTACGAGTGGAAAGGATGGCTTGGAACATTTTGTTGAACCCTTTCTATAAGCGTGAATGGGTGAGCTGGACCGTGAATAGGCCGCTTTACTTAACATGCAAAATCAAACTCGTAATTTCTTCGCTTAAGTAATAACAACCTTCAGTTCATTGTTACTTTTATTGCAAGATCATAAGAAAGAAAAAAAAAAAAAAAAAAAAAAAAAACAATCACGTTGTTGTTAGAAAAACGACGATGTATCGAATCTCGTGTAACGAGAAGAGAGTAATATATGTTACAATGTAAACAAAACCTCCGCTATGCATCCGCATTAAAAATTGCGGATGCGAAAGCGGATGTAGGATTTTACGCGAAAGTTCCGCACTTGCGGATGCGGAGCTCCATTACATCCCTACTCCAGCTCATCAAACAAGTAACTGTCCAAACAATATTATTAGAAATGGAACCAACAATAGCCATTGGAACAGGTCACCGGACGATCGGCGAAGGAAAATCTTTATCAAAGAATCATTGTCAATTACCTGCAATAATTTCCAGAAAATATGTAAAACCGAATTCAGAATAGCTGACTGAATAATTGAACCCACATCCTCCCCAATGTTAGGCCTAAACGCTACCGTTAACTATGTTCGCTTAGGATATGTTACGTCATTATCATCATCACAGCTAGCAGCTGAAATCGAGTTTGCTGGTCTTACAAGTAGTAGGCTATACCTCTCCATCTATGGTTTAGAACGTGACTATTGAGACCATCTCCTGAAGTACATAATTTACATACATTCCCTGGAGGGCAGCTGTGGTTTTGGAATTTTTCTTCATCTGCTCATTTTGTTTACAGAGCTGTCTCGTCTCATTGACCAGTACCACCGCCCTTGTGATTCTTATTAAGCTGCCTAAGTTATCAGGAAACTGGTGTTCATGATAATAAGGAATAAAATAAACGAAAACGCGACTGAGAAAACTAAACGAAGTTTTTACATCAGTGATTTTGATAGCCGAACGTTGTGATAAATGAATATTGCCTCCATCATGTTACAATACGATTTCCTGTAGTTATCAAATTGTGTGGTCATTATTTCAATTGTTGAAGAAATGTTGCAGACGTATGCGTGCTAACAGTATATATGGTGTTGAGGAGTGAAAGGATAATCCTGCAACCGCAGATAGTTCATTTTCTACTACTGTATGACAAACTTTTATTTTAATAAAAGTCTCACCATTTTCGAGATATTGATTTTTACATACTTTTTCGAAGCATGTGACTTTGCCATTTCTACAAATTAAATTTTTTTGAACCCTGTTTTTTTTTAATTTACTCACATTTAAGTTATGTAAAACAATGTCTTTCTTAAACTTAAAAAAAAACTTATAAATATCATAAATGCTATAATTATTTATACTTTTTTAAAAATGATTGTTTTATGGTGGTTCAATCTGCTAAAGAGACCACTATGTATTTTAAACTTGTAGAAAAAATGATAATAATTATTTTAAAAAAGGTTTTTACTATGGTGTGCATACAAATAATATACAGAATAAATGCAATATCAAGATACAACAATACGAATTCATCATCCAAATGTCCCAAACAATGAAAAAATATTGTATGGTAACTTCAACTCGATAGACTTTTATTTTAATAAAATCCAAAATACCAACCTTGGAGCTTTAGAACTACCATAAAAACATAATTTTAAAAGGAATGTTTAGCAGTTATACCATTTTAAAATTTACAATGACGAAGTAATTATTTAATTTAATTAGCACGATCCGATTACTACATTTTTTTTTACACCACAAGTTGTCAGTCAGCCATTTGAATAAATGTATACACTTTTTACATAAGATTTTTAAAAGATGTTTTTAACGTTTTTTTTTTAAACTAAAGAATAGGATGGTTAAATTGTAAATTGAATGTATATTTGTGGGAATGATTTGATTATGAACATAAAGACTTCATAATAAATAAGTATTTGTGTTGTGACAGAGACTAGTGGATGAAGACAGTGCCCGTGCCGGAGGATCTGAAAGATATCGTGAAAGCCGTAAGGAGGTTGACCAAAGTTAATACCTGATTCAGATACCTTCATCCTGGCTACCGTAATTTAACCATACTAATCTACTCCTTGACTATTGAGGCGGTAGTGCAAAGTGCATCAGTCTTGTTTAAATATTTGCTTTCGGATGTGTTCACATCCGTGTTACAACTAAAATTACTAGCCCTGGAAGCGACCTACAGTTTAACGTGGCATCCGAACCACAGAAGCGTTCTTGCGCACTTCACATTACACAGCATGCTATGCCAGAGGTGAAGTATCTATGAAAATCCCCACCAAGACAGGGATTCGAACCGGGAACCTTTCGCTCTCCAGTCAGACGCGTTAACCACTCAGCCATCAAGCCGCTTTTTATGTAGAAATCATGTTGGACGTAAGTGTTTTTAGTATTTGCTGTTTAAATATAGGATATGACCGATATTGGAAAAACATTTCAACTTCAATAATAATATCGTTATATAAGATGACGCCCTATCAAAAACGGTATGAAATATATCACTTTGAAGACTGAAGAAATATTCATTATCCAATGACAAAAACTGGACAAATATGTTAATCCTTTATATAACGATTTCGAGACATCTATTCCTCACATGCTAGAGGAAAATAAACATTTCTGGGCTTATTATATTTCTACAAATACTTCCCAAAATTAATTTTACAAAATTTTAAACACGGTATTTGGTTTTAATTCACCTACATACATTATACCGGGTGTTTAAAAAATGACCGGTATATTTGAAAAATCAATAAAAACTAAACGGGCAGCGATATAAATACGCCGTTTGTTGCAATATGCTTGGGACAACAGTAAATTTTCAGGCAGACAAACTTTAGAAATTAGTTACAATTTTCAACAATTTTGCGCTGCAGGCGATTTGAAAGATATAGAAGTAAACGCAGTCTGTGAGTTCGCCATTCTGTAAGTCGTCTTTCTGCTGTAAGCGTGTGCTGTTCACAGATTGCAAGTTTGCTGTGAAAAAATTGTTTATTCCTTAGAATAATCGTACTTTAGATTTTTCCAGACTGCAGCGCCATCTGTTGTTGAAAATTGTAACTAATTTAGAAAGTTTGTCTGCCTGAAAATTTACTGTTGTCCGAAGCATATTGCAACAAACGGTGTATTTCTATCGCTGCCTGTTTAGTTTTTATTGATTTTTCAAATATACCGGTCATTTTTAAAACACCCTGTATTTGCAAATTTGGGGTGTCCGATGCCAGAGGTCTCAGACGGACAGACAGCGCTGCGTCAACAGTAGGGACCAATTTTTGTCCTTTTTTTTTCTTTCTACCTTTTCGTCTTGTCGACGTCTAGGACTGTGGGCAAGGAACGGGAAGGTATTCGGCCATGGCATTTTTAAGGAACCATCCCGGAATTCGGGTGGAGTGATTTGAGAAAATCATGTAAAACCGAAATCTGTATGGTCAGAAGGAGAATCGAACGCGCGTCCTTTTAAATGCGAGGCCTAAACGTTACCACTCGCCCACCACGCTCCATTTTTAGTTGGGTACAGGACTCTAAAAATGAAAGAGATATGGTATAAGCCTACAAATTGCGCTTTCAAGAAGACAGACTGGTTGATTATTGTTATAAGAAAATGCCTCCCAATCTCCAAAAAATACGTCCTTACTCGGGATCTACGAATTGCGTTTCCAAGAGGACAGACTGGTTGATTATTGTTATAAGAAAATGCCTCCCAATCTCCAAAAAATACGTCCTTACTCGGGATCTACGAATTGCGTTTCCAAGAGGACAGACTGGTTGATTATTGTTATAAGAAAATGCCTCCCAATCTCCAAAAAATACGTCCTTACTCGGGATCTACGAATTGCGTTTCCAAGAGGACAGACTGGTTGATTATTGTTATAAGAAAATGCCTCCCAATCTCCAAAAAAATACGTCCTTACTCGGGATCTACGAATTGCGTTTCCAAGAGGACAGACTGGTTGATTATTGTTATAAGAAAATGCCTCCCAATCTCCAAAAAATACGTCCTTACTCGGGATCTACGAATTGCGTTTCCAAGAGGACAGACTGGTTGATTATTGTTATAAGAAAATGCCTCCCAATCTCCAAAAAATACGTCCTTACTCGGGATCTACGAATTGCGTTTCCAAGAGGACAGACTGGTTGATTATTGTTATAAGAAAATGCCTCCCAATCTCCAAAAAATACGTCCTTACTCGGGATCTACGAATTGCGTTTCCAAGAGGACAGACTGGTTGATTATTGTTATAAGAAAATGCCTCCCAATCTCCAAAAATACGTCCTTACTCGGGATCTACGAATTGCGTTTCCAAGAGGACAGACTGGTTGATTATTGTTATAAGAAAATGCCTCCCAATCTCCAAAAAATACGTCCTTACTCGGGATCTACGAATTGCGTTTCCAAGAGGACAGACTGGTTGATTATTGTTATAAGAAAATGCCTCCCAATCTCCAAAAAATACGTCCTTACTCGGGATCTACGAATTGCGTTTCCAAGAGGACAGACTGGTTGATTATTGTTATAAGAAAATGCCTCCCAATCTCCAAAAAATACGTCCTTACTCGGGATCTACGAATTGCGTTTCCAAGAGGACAGACTGGTTGATTATTGTTATAAGAAAATGCCTCCCAATCTCCAAAAAATACGTCCTTACTCGGGATCTACGAATTGCGTTTCCAAGAGGACAAACTGGTTGATTATTGTTATAAGAAAATGCCTCCCAATCTCCAAAAAATACGTCCTTACTCGGGATCTACGAATTGCGTTTCCAAGAGGACAGACTGGTTGATTATTGTTATAAGAAAATGCCTCCCAATCTCCAAAAAATACGTCCTTACTCGGGATCTACGAATTGCGTTTCCAAGAGGACAGACTGGTTGATTATTGTTATAAGAAAATGCCTCCCAATCTCCAAAAAATACGTCCTTACTCGGGATCTACGAATTGCGTTTCCAAGAGGACAGACTGGTTGATTATTGTTATAAGAAAATGCCTCCCAATCTCCAAAAAATACGTCCTTACTCGGGATCTACGAATTGCGTTTCCAAGAGGACAGACTGGTTGATTATTGTTATAAGAAAATGCCACCCAATCTCCAAAAAATACGTCCTTACTCGGGATCTACGAATTGCGTTTCCAAGAGGACAGACTGGTTGATTATTGTTATAAGAAAATGCCTCCCAATCTCCAAAAAATACGTCCTTACTCGGGATCTACGAATTGCGTTTCCAAGAGGACAGACTGGTTGATTATTGTTATAAGAAAATGCCTCCCAATCTCCAAAAAATACGTCCTTACTCGGGATCTACGAATTGCGTTTCCAAGAGGACAGACTGGTTGATTATTGTTATAAGAAAATGCCTCCCAATCTCCAAAAAATACGTCCTTACTCGGGATCTACGAATTGCGTTTCCAAGAGGACAGACTGGTTGATTATTGTTATAAGAAAATGCCTCCCAATCTCCAAAAAATACGTCCTTACTCGGGATCTACGAATTGCGTTTCCAAGAGGACAGACTGGTTGATTATTGTTATAAGAAAATGCCTCCCAATCTCCAAAAAATACGTCCTTACTCGGGATCTACGAATTGCGTTTCCAAGAGGACAGACTGGTTGATTATTGTTATAAGAAAATGCCTCCCAATCTCCAAAAAATACGTCCTTACTCGGGATCTACGAATTGCGTTTCCAAGAGGACAGACTGGTTGATTATTGTTATAAGAAAATGCCTCCCAATCTCCAAAAAATACGTCCTTACTCGGGATCTACGAATTGCGTTTCCAAGAGGACAGACTGGTTGATTATTGTTATAAGAAAATGCCTCCCAATCTCCAAAAAATACGTCCTTACTCGGGATCTACGAATTGCGTTTCCAAGAGGACAGACTGGTTGATTATTGTTATAAGAAAATGCCTCCCAATCTCCAAAAAATACGTCCTTACTCGGGATCTACGAATTGCGTTTCCAAGAGGACAGACTGGTTGATTATTGTTATAAGAAAATGCCTCCCAATCTCCAAAAAATACGTCCTTACTCGGGATCTACGAATTGCGTTTCCAAGAGGACAGACTGGTTGATTATTGTTATAAGAAAATGCCTCCCAATCTCCAAAAAATACGTCCTTATTCGGGATCTACGAATTGCGTTTCCAAGAGGACAGACTGGTTGATTATTGTTATAAGAAAATGCCTCCCAATCTCCAAAAAATACGTCCTTACTCGGGATCTACGAATTGCGTTTCCAAGAGGACAGACTGGTTGATTATTGTTATAAGAAAATGCCTCCCAATCTCCAAAAAATACGTCCTTACTCGGGATCTGATCCAGTAATTTGAAACACTCCAATCTTCAATCTTGAATCCGCAAATCGAGTGAAGCTCCACATTCTACTTAACGGTTCCTACACTAATCTCAATTTGCCAGATGCTAATGCCCACTCCGGGAAGCTGAAGACACCTACTCATAAGTCAAAAGCGATTTGTTGTTTTGGTCCTGTAGGCAGATCGTGGTGTGTGTTAATCCCACTCGGAGAAGGTTTGATCCCGTTAGCAGGTGTCGCTGGAGGAAGGCAATAAGCGATCCGCAGCTAATGCTGGACGTGTGCCAGGGCAGCCAACCTCGCAGCCTGTTTACCATCTCAAACACATTCATTTCCCCCGCCTCGAGATAAACGCCGGCAATTGATTTTCCACTCACCCGACGACAGCGCGTTAGGCCGGCAAAACAAACCGTCTCTCTGCGTTTCAATGGACACTCCCTACGTTCAATACTGGTACACATTTATTATTATTATTTATTGATTTATTAACATTTTGTTGAAGAAACGCCCAGGCACGAGCAGAACTGCAGACAGGTACGGTACATTTCAGCCCATCATTAACGTCATACCTGTCAAGACCCACACGCTTTAACACTCATTTCTCATCGTTAGTATTTGATCTATTAGCACTTTGCAGAATAAATATTTCACTGTCGGAAAAAATAGTTTCGTAAGGGAGCGTCCATAAATTACGTGGCTCCATGTTGGTCTGCCTAAAATCCCCTCCTTCCCCCCACTTGGCCTGACGTGGCTTTTTGGCTTTTGCCTCTACACTCCCCCCCCCCCCTTCCTTTCCCCTCACTCCGTGTCGCACGTGGATTTTTCCCGTTATTTAAGAAGGCATTTTGCACTGTTTTCTCTTAACAGACTGTCGTTAAAATTATTGCGAATGTACTGAACACGACTGATATTTGCGTTATGTACTTTTCTATAATTATACGAACAAGGAAGAATTAGACTGTAATGGCGTCAGTGCGAAGGCAAGAGATGCAGGTACCCAGTGCGCATGCGCGGAACGCCGACCGTAGCGCTGCAGCCACGGTGTGACAAAACGGTACTTACTTAAAAAATACGCCTCGTAAATATTCTGAATGAAATGTTGACACTTGCCACTCCTGTAAATGATCAATTACAGGGAAAAACCTCTTTTTGAGTACAGTCAGCGATCCTTTTCTTCTTGAGATGTTATTAAAATCATTCTACTTTCTCATTCATTATTAATAGTTAATTGATAAAATAGAACAAACTAAAAATGCCACTTAAAAAAACTAAGAATAGCTGCATTTGCTGCAGTAGACGGTTCTAGGGCTTTACAGAGCGTTTTTTAAGACATTAGTCTGACTTTTACTGTAAAATTTTTTAATCGCGAGTGTGGCGTAATATTAGTATCCTCGCGTAACGGCAATAATTTCTACTCAGTTCTCAGCGTATCGTCCATAACTGCGTGACTCGGTCTAGGGGACGGAGGTCCTATCCTATGACTTTTGCTACAGGCCACATAAAGTATCACTATTTGCAAAATTTGTTTTATAGTTTGTTGTGTGATGTGAGAGCCTATTTTGATTTCTCTATCATTAGTTTTGTATAATGCAATTTCAATGTACGGACAACTTATTGCAGTGTTATTATATAGCATATATCTTACTATGGTGATACGCTTATGATGGTTTAGGGTCGTGGACGTTGAAACTGCTTTAAATTTGCTTCTGTACTGGAGTTGTGGGTTTTTTCCATAAAACTTGACGTTCAACAGTATCTATTATCTACATCCAAAATACGACTCAAAAGCCAAAGGATCAGAATTTGTTACGCTAAGTGGACACTGCGTATCGTAGTGCGTGCGGTGAGGAGCGTGACACTGTTTTGCGTACGTTTCATTACGTCTGGAAAATCAAACAATAGGCTATACCTTCTAATCTGGGTAAAACTGCGAATCCCATTGTGCTTTTATATCGACAACTCGTGTCTAGATGTATCGGTTTTGTATATAAGATGTTAGTCGGAATCGGTTAGGTGAAGTTCTTTGAAGTTGAAAATAAACAGAACTCAATAAAATGTAGTCCTACGCTAGCCAAAAAGCCTATACTGAGAGTGGTGAGTGAGCCTCTCATTCAGGAAGAGGCTGGTTAAAATCCCTGTCAGGCCATCCAAATTTCGGTTTCCCCGAATCACTTCAGCGAATGGCATGCTGGTTCCTTCAAAAGGCCATAACCTAATTCTTTCCCATTCCTTACCCTCAGTACGCTTAACATCAGCAATGTAGTGATACATCTACAACCACTATGAGTTTTTTTTTAAATTATGGCTTTACGTCTCCTCGACGCCAAGGTCATTAGAGGCGGGATGGGATTGGGGACAAGGAACGGGAAGGAATTCGGCCCTGGCCTTTTGAAGGAACCATCCCGACATTCACCTGGAGTGATTTGGGGAAACCATGGAAAACCCAAATCTGGATGCCCGAAATGGGATTCGAACCGCTGTCCTCCCGAATGCGAGGCCAGAACGTTAACCACTCACCCACCAATGAGCTTGTTAAGTATGGTTGGGAATACTAAAACGGTTCCGTAGAGCCGGTTAAACGTACAACAGATCTACGAATCGAGTTTTTGCAGAAATTTCCAATGGGTCATCGTTCAGTGTCATACGCAGCCGAAACAACAGCTGAAACAGTATTTACAGTTCCTAATAATGAATTCGCACTGCTGCCTAGCCATGCATACGGTGTGTACTGGCAACAAAGCTTGGATCGATAATGGTAGAAGAATTAAGAGCAGTTATTAATAACTAACACCCAAAAATTAATAGGTTTGCTGGTACTGTACGTAATGTCTGTATATACTCAGATTTTCGCATTCCACTGTGAATCAGATTGGTTCCACATCAGCGGCATTCTGAAGTTTGAGAACAGCGGAAAACAGCAAAGAGACAGGGGTATAGCTTAAGAATAATCTGATTGAATAGACAACAAATTAGTTTGGAGAGAAGATGCGAAGAATGCATTTCGAGCCGAATGGAAATCCGAAATCACTTGACTGTACTCACCGGGGAGGAGTGGAATTGTGCGGTGTTTCTGGTGTCATACCATTGGCTGCCATTCCGACATCTGAGTTGTGACAGCAGGTGTTTCCCACCTGAATGTGCTGAGCGTTCACTGCGCCCCGTCACGTGTGGCGCTATCGGCGACGCATCGCACATCACTGATACACGGAATTCCGACACACACCGCGACAATGCCCTCTCACATACCACGCAGTCTCCGACACAGTCCTCTTATCTTTCCTTTTGCATAATTATACACAGTGGCAGTACCTTACCAAATGACTGAGACAATTATTGCTTCATCCACGTTAACGCTCTGGCCTCGCATTCGGGAGTACGCTGGTTCGAATCCCCGTACAGGCATCCAGATTTGGGTTTTCCATGGTTTACCCAAATCACTCCAGGCGAATACTGGGATGCTTCATTCAAAAGGCCATGGCCGAATTCCTTCCCCTTCCTTGTCCCCAGTCCTTTCCCGCCTCTAATGACCTCGACGTTGACTAGGCGTAAAGCCATTAGTAGCCATTATTAAAAAAATAAAAAAAAATCATTCACGAGAAACTTCAACCGTTAGACCAGTGGTTCCCAAATAGTTTTTTCCCGAGTACCACTTCAAGAAAAAGCTCAACCTCGCGTACCCCCTAATAGCTACATTTGCCTCTGCGTTCATCCCATTCTAGTACTTCGCACAACCACAGTATTACAGAAATGAAATTCACACACAAACCGTTTGACTATCTTAAAATATATTTTGGCGGTAGTAATGTTTACGTATTTTTTTTTTTTCAATTATCTTATTGCATACCTTAGTCAAGAGAGAACCTCGCGTACCCCGGGGAGCAACCTCACGTACCCCTGGAGGTACGCATACAACTAATTGGGAACCACTGCGTTAGACAAGTCTAGTCTAAACCATGGTGAAGGAAGAACCTATTCGGATAAGAGGTAATCCATAAATTACGTAAGGTGTTTTTTCCGGATATCCGGTCCCCCCCCCCTCTAGTGAGACTTCGTGAGATCTGTTCCGCCCCCCCCCCCCCCTAGAAATCGCCCCTCGCAACTTTTTGAGATCTTTTTTTTTTAGGTCTCACCATTCAAAAAGCCGGTAACACCCCCACTTTTAGTCGAAATACCCCCCCCCCTAAAATCGACTTTCGCGTCATTTGTAGAATTTTTTTTAGCTCTACAGTTCGACATTTTTTCCAAAACTTCACGTGAGATTTCCGTAGAATTCCCCCCCTCCCCAATTGGTGAGATTTGGTGAGATTTGGTGAGAATTCAGCGGCCCCCCCCTCCCTATTTCACCTCACGTAATTTATGGACGCCCCCTAACTGGTACACTAGCTGACAACTTCCACATTTTTCTTAATCAATACTGAAGTATTAATGTATTCGCTCTCTCTATTTTTCGCCGTCATCAGTCGATTGGTTTGATGCTATAGTCCATTTTTTCCTATCTTTCACTTACTTCTCCATCTCAACATACCCCTTACAACCTACGTCTTGTACTATCTGCTTTACATATTCTGATCTTTGCTACCTCTACATTTCTTTCCTTATACTGTTCCCTCCATAACAAATTAACCAATCCCACAGGTCTTAAAATGTGGCCACTATCCTGGCTCTTCTTTCTGTCAGACTCTTACAAACCTTCTCTGCTCACCCGTCATCTCCAAAGCATACGATTATGAAAAGGTTCCTAAAGAATGCATCGTTCGTCAGAGATAGTTAAAAGTAACATGTAAAGAAAAGAAATACCAAGGAACGCCGCAGGAAAATATAATTTCACTTCATTGGTTTCCTTCTACATCTGGCCGACAAATCTAATCGAATAAAACCTATTACACGTCAACATCCTTAATCTGAATATTCATAAAACGTTTCGGTAACAAAAGAGATTAGCATCAATACTATTCAATGTGTATCTGAATCTATAAAGACACAAAGGAAAAAGTACTACATACAATGATCAATGAATGTAATTTCCTGATCGTGTCTCTGTTGTCGTTGCTATTCAAATACGTTTGTGGGAGGTTGTTACGTCGCAGATAGAAATGTAATTGTGTATTGCAAGGTTTTATAGTTTTCCTGTTGAAATACTTCAGTGTGCAGATAATTCCCCTGAAGAAGATACCAGGTGTGGATCGAAACGTTGTTGGCAGAAGAAGACCCGTGAAGTATTTCAGTTAACATGAAATTGTATATTGCTCACTTGAACGAGCAAATATTATGTCTTTTGTCAAACTGTATTCGAACAAACTCTGTGTCCTGTGTGGTTTTGATTTTTTAATGTTAATATATTCTGCGTCATACGCTTTGCAAAATGTACATATCTTCGGTAAATGCAAAGTACATCGGAATTGGCTTAGTTGTGGACAGAAATAAAATAAATAATAAAAATTAAAAAATGAAAAAACTTAGGAACAATAATCACGACCACCAGAACGCTAAACTTGGCACAATTTGTATTAATGATGGTTGTATCTCCCCAACACCATCTCCAGATATCTACCGGCTGAGGGATATTTTAACTAAGTGTTCTGTTTGCTGAATGTGGTGTAAAGCGCATATGATATAGCAGTCATCAACAAATGAACTCTCTGGCCTCGCATTACGGAGGACGCCGGTTCGAATCCTCGTCCGAGTATCCAGATTTTTGTTTTCCATGGTTTCCCCAAATCACTGTAGGTGAATGCCGTGATGCGTCGTTCATAAAAAAGGCCATGGCCGAATTCCTTCTCGTTCCTTGTCCCAAGTCCCATCCCGCCTCTAATGACCTTGACGTCGACGAGGCGTAAAGCCATAAGTAAAAAAAAAAAATAAGGAAAGGACTGTTTGGTGAATCAAACAATGTGAAGTATGACGAGTTGAGCTGTGATGGAAGGGAGCCACTGATTGGGTGATACCGTTGACCTGGTGAGGACACGTCTGGTTGAGGCAGCTGGAAACCAGGTACCCATGCCAAGACGATGGACGGCTGATAACTTGGCGGGGCCTTCCAGCAACACAGTGGGTGGCAACCCACAAACTGCCATCGCCCACCTGCAACCTGTAGCAGGCCAATCATTAAGCGAGCTGTCTCGTGGTTTAACTCAGACCCTTTAACAGCATTTCTCTTGTCCATGTAAAGGCCCGTTCCCACGATTCCTTGTAACGAAGGCGAGACGGGACGGGACGAATACTCAACCACACTCTGCTAGCGGAGATGAGACGCAGCTACCCACTCTTTGTCGGTAAACATCACAGGCGTGTGTAGCGGTGCGCTGTTGCCATCGGTTTGAAGCAGCGGTGCGCACCCCTTCTTTTGCTGTAAAGTGCTCTGTACCAAACGACACTAGGCAACGTGGTGCGGAGGTGGTGGAAAGGTAAGCTAGGATTAACCTGCGGCTCTCGGTCGTCCCTACACTTCGGCTAATGAGGTCCTGTCTCGTCTCGCCTTCGTTACAAGGGATCGTGGGAACGCGCCTTAACAGTGACTTTATCGATGGAGATACGTGAAACAAATACTGAGTTACGAGTTTTTCACTTTACAATTTCAACCGGGATCAGCGTAGTTCGAGTTTAGATCTTTATTACGTTGCGAATTAGTATGTACTTCCTTCTCACTTTGGCCTGTGGAACTACCATCCTATTTCAATCCTTCACAAACCAGCGTGCAATATTATTAATTTCGCAGGCGTGAATGAAGTAAAGATGGATCTAGTCGAGGGAAATAGCATTCATATCAGATTTACTACGAAACAAAGAGTGAAACCAGGAGGAACTAACGAAAGAGTTTAAAGGTAGTTTGTTGGACATAAGTGTTTAGAAATAAGATTAAACTTTCAAAGATGATTAAAGACTTATGGAGAATGAAACACACTCTCAACTTCCGACAAAAAAGGAACAAACCTTCCAAGTAATAACTAAGGTACCAAGCGGAAACAGCTATTGTAGATGATGATTGTATATATATATTTTTTAAAAAAGATATGTGAATTGTATGTAGATCAATAAATAAATTATAATTTAGTTTCAAAAATAATTTTGTATCTATTTCTTAACTATACACTAAACAATCATCAATTTTTTCCGAAAGAAATGGGACCGTATTTTTTCATAATTTAAAACAAGATGATAAATGCGTGCGCTGTTTGGAATTATCCTATGCTAACTCACCGTTTCCTTCAGTTCCAACGTAGCATCAGTTCATCTCTCGTCTCGCATTGATTGTACCCAAGATGACGGTAAATCTCATCAGATTCACTCTTTTCTCGAACACATTTCACTTTAAACTTCACTGCATTGACGAAAGGTTACTCCATCGATTCCTCTCCTCAGTATTCAGAATGATGTTATACACCAAAGTTGCAAGATCGGGGAGGGATACGTATTTAAATCTAAATAGACCTATCAACGCAGAAATCGGGCTTTGAGAACCTTTCATTTTGCGTTTTTATTTCTTCTTTTGTGGGGAAATGATCATGTGCAAGGTTGCAAAATTTTTCTTTTCTAGGTGATGTTTTAGTGTTCTGTCGAGTTGGACCACTATCACTTTAGAATCGGTGGGTTACTAAATGTTGGCGACTTCTGTGCTCACAATCCATACATAACATTAGCCGAGTCTTTTCCTGAGCGCTTTCACTACTTGGGAATGCGAGATTTTACCTCTTGGTGGCAGGTCAAGTCTTCAGTGATTGTACTTCCAAAATATTTGAAGGATCTTACTTGGCTGATATCAGCTAGTCCTATCTTAATATTTATTAGCTTTCTTCCTTTTCCAGCCACCATACTCTTAGTTTTTGCTGTATTGATTTTCATTCTAAACTGTTCACAAGCTTGATCTAGATCTTTCAGCATTTTTTTTTTTTTTTAAATCGTATACACTCTATTTTCTTGCCACCATTTCGTAATCCTCTTTTCCCATCTAAGCATTTTGCAATAATTTATTGTATATATAAATTGAATAATAATGGGGAAATGCAACACCCTTGTCTTACTCCTCTTCCAATGTTACTTTCTCCCGTCATCTCGTTTCCAATCTTTATTCTTACTTTCAGTTGTATATATACTGTAGGTTCTGAACCAACCTTCTCTCCTTCCAATCTACTCCTTTCCTCTGCAAGATATCCATCAACGTTACCCAATGCACCCTGTCGAAAGCTTTTTCAAAGTCAATAAAGACGCTTAAATTGAGGCTGACTGCAAAGCATTAAATTGAAAACGGAAATCCGTATGCGAGGACTGGTATTCGAACCCACGGCCTCCCGAATGCGAGGCCACAACGTTACCCTTGACCCACGACGCTCGGTGTGTCACATGCCTCTACATGGTAACTCACTATAGTCCGTTCAGTTACAAGAGGCGGCTCAAGGTCAATTTGCTCTATCCCCACTCCGCTGACCTATCCCCTAAATGCGTAGTGGAAAGAGTTCTAGCTGACAAATGTTCCATTCGCCCACCTGAACACAGCGTTTAACTTGGAGAGGTGAGGAGCAGTGCCAGGGAAACATGACCTTGAGCCGAGCCGCCAGCTGAGCGTGAACAGGGTATAAGACTCGGTCTGAGCTGATATTAAACTGCAAGGTAGCTCAAAGCAGGGAAACATTATACAGTCGAGTTTCTTCTATATGATGAAACTGGCCAGTGACAATGCTTCAGTTAATGAATATTCTGGTATCATATCAATTTTAGTATTTCATGCGTCCATTGTCAAAAAGTAACATAACCATGTATTATTATTAATCCCGTTTTTAAAAGAGATAAAAAATTGATGAAAAACAAGATTTATGTAATTGCCAAAAGTTTGAGTGAATTATCACTGCAACACAAAGCCGTGTAGCTACGTTTTTCCTCAGCTGTTGTGAGGTTATATCTGCACCGGTTCGCTTCTTCGTCGTCTAACACGCAACTTGCTTCTGGC
Source organism: Vandiemenella viatica (assembly GCA_031002005.1). Taxonomy (NCBI): domain Eukaryota; kingdom Metazoa; phylum Arthropoda; class Insecta; order Orthoptera; family Morabidae; genus Vandiemenella; species Vandiemenella viatica. The sequence continues at coordinate 66,633,011 of JARYHS010008074.1, forward strand.
TGCTTCCTGATATAATGAGAGCGATGGCCTCTCGGATACTGGCAAATTGGGACCGGTCTTGGTATCGCACAACGCATCACCATGCAACGAAACTCCGTTACGTAGCGCTTCATAATAACCACCAAACTCGGGCACTCGGCAAAAGCTTGCTATAGATCCCACTGGTCAGGGTGCAATCTTCGGGATGAATACTATGAAAAGTTTAGTTTCCAATATTTTCTGATTAGCGGGTTTTACCATTTAATACTCATAGGAAGGAAAATATTGCACAGAATTTCTATGGTGGTGAGTGGATGGAAATGCGGTGACAAATCGTTACGGCACGCTGGGGCCTCACGGTAGAGCGACACGTGATTGCACATGCGTGGTTTTTCTTTTTTGCTCATAGCTATACGCCTCATCGACATGAAGGGCTCATTAGAGACTGGGGGCAAGGAACGGGGAGGAATTCGGTCATGGCCTTTTGAAAGAAATATCCTGGCATTCGCCTGGAATCATCTGGGGAAACCATAAAAAAGCCAAATCTGGATGCCCGGATGGGGATTCGAAGGCAAGTACTCCCGAATGCGAGGCCAGAGCGTTACCACTCACCCGCCACGTTCAGTGTGTAAGATTCCTCTAAGACGATTCTGTATCTGCTATTTCTTTTGTCAGTATTCTAAGCACGTTTATCGGGTTTTAAAACTTTTTTTTATTTTATTTTTTTTACTTGTCGCTTTTCGCCTCGTCGACGTCGAAGTCACTAGAGACGGGATGCGACTGGAGACAAAGAACGGGAAGGAAATCTGTCATGGCCTTTAGAAGGAAGCATTCGCCTGGAGTGATTTGGGGAAACCAGGGAAAACAAAAATCTGGATTGTCGGACGAGGATTCGAACGCACGTCCTTCCGAATGCGAGGCCAGAACGCTATCATCTCATCCACCACACTCGGCTTAAAATAAATTAATGTACAATTACTCACAAGACCTGACGGATGTCGTTATGACATGTCAGTTGTTGATGAAATGCAATGTAATTAGTCACCATCGTATCTCGACGTGATAAAAAAAAAATAACTTCAAAATATATTTTCTGTATGTTATAATTGTGTGCAGTATACCACATGCACATTTTGGACACACAACTATTTCTTTATATGGTGAAGCTAACCAGAGACTGTATTCCGCCAGTTAAGTAATGACAGCTTTTTTTTTATTTTATCAAGTGGAATCATTACATTTGAGCGGCGATTCAGGATAAGCGATAAACTTACAAAAAGAAATGAGATCCCACAAAAACAATTCTTGTAAAAATAGGCCAAGTCTCGTGTTCGTGCAGTGACAAAAGGTTATGAGATCTTCCTCTGAGCCAAGTCTACACTTTTCAGTGTATATTCACTTCACTTTATGAAACAGAATGTTTTCTCTCGGTATCATAGATCGTTTATTTAGGGTAAAAAATCTGATGACTTGGCCATTATGCATGCCATGTTTTAGTTAACGTACACAAACTTATAAATACGTAAAGGCCAAGATTTCCATCGCTCTTTTTCGAATTTGACAAGTATATATATTATGCCCTCAATTTAAGTTCAAATTATGACATGCATAATGGCCAAGTCATCAGATTTTTTATCCTAAATAAACGATCTATGATACCGAGAGAAAACATTCTGTTTCATAAAGTGAAGTGAATATACACTGAAAAGTGTAGACTTGGCTCAGACGAAGCTCTCATAACTTTTTCTCACTGCACGAACACGAGACTTGGCCTATTTTTAGAAGAATTGTTTTTGTGGGATTTATTATTTTCTAATGACATTCGGCGTTATAGCCATTCAGCCAGCAGCTTTGTTTCTCTTATTCCTCAATTGTGTATAGAGAATCTTGCAGTGTTATTGAGGAGCGCAAGTGAAAGGACACAACGAACACAACACTTAATTAAAATCACCCATGCCCTAGGCCGGACTCGAACCGGCGACCCCTGCTACAAGAAGCAAGCTCGCTAGCCCCGCGCTACCAGGACCGGCGATCGCAACCCTTTGGAAGCATTCTATTACCCTCAAATCTAAATAAATTAGTTTATGAGCATTATTGCTCTGCTGAAATACGGCTACGAAACCTGAACTCTAAATGAGTTTACCAAAGGTAAACTTAGGATTGCCCAAGCCGGCCTCGGTAGCGTAGGGGCTAGAGGGCTAGCTCCACGTACCGATGGTCGCCGGTTCGAGTCCGGCCGAGGGCATAGGTGTTTAGGTTAAGTTTGTGTTGTATGTGTCCTGTGTTGTCCTAAAAATTGAGCGTTCATATAAAAAATTTGGAAAGCTTCATTAACACTGATGATAGATAAAAATATATTGAGTGCTGGCTGAATGGCTACAGGCCGAATGCCCCCCCCCCCCAAAAAAAAGGATTGCCCAAAGCGCTATGGAAAGGTCAGTGCTAGTGCAAGGCACCTCGCGTATTAGCGATAATTCTGAGTCCTGGTGGAACGATTCACTGCGGCGTGTTTAAGTTCGTGATTAAATGTTCCTATTACTACAGGTTCAATTTCGTCCGGTCGCCAGTGGGGATTCCACAACTAATACTAAGAATTAAAGTTATTCACAAAACTATTCACTTGAAGCAGTACGTGGCGGCAGCTATACTACTAAAATGAGTAGGAATTACTACCACACAAATCACAAAAGTTTGCAATCAACACACAATTTTATTATCTGGAGAAACACGAAATATACACCGCCGAAGTATCCACCAGTTACAGTGACCCGTGTAATCGAACTTCTATCACCAAAGTTTGCAGGATTCGAACCGAGTAGGCGAAAATATTATGCGGTGCCACTATCACAGTAATTAGAAAGTTCGGAGCAGTGGCGTAGCTAGCGTGGGTGACACCCGGGGCGGATATCGATGGTGTCACCCCTCGAAAATTTAAATTCAAAATTAAGTAAAATATAATAGCTTGTAAGTGTAAAATATAATATTAATAAAATATAATTAAACATTTATTGTTATTAAAAATTATAGTTAATAAAATTGTAATATTAACTTCATTTTAAAAAACACAATAAACTAAAAACAATGTTCTCTTTTTAGCTTTAACAGCTGCAAACTCGTAAATCACATCTTCAAAATTATCAATTTAGTTACTTCATGTTCAATCGTCAATATGGCAAGATTTTAGCCACGTGTTGCTCACCGGTGATCGAAAGTGGTTTTAGAGAGGCCTCTGAAAATCGGGCCTCAGTCCGACACTCAGCCGTCATTGGATTGGTTTATGTTTTGACGGTGTGGATCAGTATCGGCCTACTGGATGTGGAGAAGCGCATCGAGAGAGTTCGGAAATTTACCTTCCCTTACGACTAAATGTTGTTTTCATGTTATTATTTGCCTTTAAAAAAAGTATTTTTTTCATCCATGTTCATCAGATGTTCGTAAAATGTAGTAAGAGTCCTAGCATCTTCGCATTAAAAAATCAGAGCTTTGCCAGAGTTGAAGTCCAATTTTACGACCCACAAAAATTGCAGCCGAAATCCGCATTTGTAACCGAACCTGCCACACCCGAATTGCACGCCGTAACCAGACGCCAGACTAATCTAGAAGTACTGAAAAATATGTATTCAAACACATAAAAGTGGATTCGTGTCTTTTGATAACAAAAATATATGGTATAGAAAAGAATATGTTTATTTTATCATGTTTGAAAACTTATTTTTCATCACACATATATTCGGACTGGTGACTCAAATGATAACTGCGAGCGATTTGAAAACTGTAGGTCCGTGTTCAAATCCCGGTCTCGACTGTAAGTTTTGCGTGCCTTAAAATTGACTTTTACCTATGGCAAAGCTTTTTAATGCGAAGGACGATCGGTGGTCTGAATTTCACTTTAATCTGTAGGTCTTCTTTTCAAGTTAGGTGACTACGATATAGGTGCACTGCGAGTTTCCAAATAAGATAACTCTGATAACATGAAATTATTATTTTTACTATACAAAATCTTTACGACTTATATTTAAATTAAAATATGTTATAATCTCGTTCTTCACTAATAAAAAGTATTGAGTGAATCGAAAAGAACCTCAGACAAAACAAACACGTCAAGTGCGAGTGATTGACATTTCATTGAGATTGCGTTGATATTGTTAATACTGCGCTAGGATACTATTTTGTACATAAAATATCAACCAGTTAGGTGATTACGTGAGTCAGATAAAAAAGTATTTTAATGTACATTCGTACCAAAACTGTGCAGAATAAAGTACAGTACTCTATAATAAAGTAGGGTGTCAAACCTACCTGTCATCCCCAACACTGATTCCCTGAAACAATCACTTGTAAACGTTGAAGAAGACTAAAGACCGGGTAGGAACACGGGTGAGCTATGGAAAAATATGGACGCGAGGGGGCGAGCCGTCACTCGGCCGGCTGTCGTTGCGGTTACGGTACAGGCCAGTATTGGCAAAGTACAGTTCGACCTTTACACTAGCAACTGATACACAAACTGGTGCAAATTAAAATCCCAGCACCCAGACGGTGTTGTGATAAACGAATGAAATTTGGCCCCAAATATGCCCGCATGAAGAGTTTAAATGATTTAACATTAAAAGTTTTACATGTAATAATGTGAGAATTACGGTGCTATATATTATCTAAAGTGCAATTTTTTTTTTTTTTTTAGCGTATAAGTGGTGAACAGTGTGGTGTCACATGACACGTGGTTGCCCACAAGTTTTTGTTGTCTAAGTATTCCAAGGCGAAGAGTGACAACTCTCTACACCCAACTGTCTAACAGTGAGAGAGGTCGGAGAATTGACGTGTTTTGAAAGGTGGCATCATATCGTGAAATCTCCAGAACGATTTGCCGCAGTGCAATGTCAGTATACAGACTTGTTACAGAGTGATGAAAAAAAGCTCTAATACTCCTAGAGCAGGCACAGGTCCATACAGATGGATAACAGCACGCGAAGACTGCCAAATGGTGTGGGTGGCTGTTGCTGGCAGATGGTTGACTGCAGGCCAGATCCAAGTAGTGGTTACACATAGTCACACCCCGCCTCCGCCCCTCCCCGGATGACTGTAAACGAATTGCTTGAAGCTGGGTTACACTCTCTGGTCCCTGTGCATTGTGTCCCATTAATCTAATTTCATTGCCATCATCATCTACCATGGTATAATGCGAAACACAAATGGACATGTCAATGGCGTACATTTTTGTTTAGAGACGAGTCTCAATTCTGTCTGTCGCAAAGTGATAATCGACGACATGTTCGCAGGCGTAGTGGAGGAACGGCTTATCTGCTGTGATTTCAGAACCTCACGCAAGTGCCGTCACCGGTGTCATGTTTTGGTGGCAATCAGTTTCGATAGCATGACTGAATCGGCTGTTGAAGGCAATGAGAGCCCATCACTATGTGGACGGGGTACTGCATCTTATTGTGATACCCTACATGTTCAACATCCGAATCGTATTTTCGAACAAGACAGTGTCCGTCCTCATACTGCGGCCATCGTCACACAAGCCTTGCAAGGAGTTTCGATCACAATATAGACATCACGGTTCCCAGATTTGTCCCAAATAGAGCATTTCTAGTATACCAGAAGTAGACACATTAGATCACATGGTCACCCAGCACAAACTGTGCAACAACTGACTGCAAAAGACATGCACGCGTAGTGAGACATATACCAAGAAGACATCCGAACACTTGTTGTGTCAATGCCGGCAAGGATCCACGAATGTATTGGAGCTCAAGTTGAGCGCATTTCTCACTGACAACTGTAAAAGGTAATAACTTAGCCTGATCCATTTACATTTGTTATTATTTCTTTTAGGTACGGCCCTGGATATATTTTCAAAGTTTCATAAAATTCTGCCATTCATGTATGCGTGTTGTGATTTTAATTTCCGCCAGTTTAGATTTCGCTATAAATTTAAAAAAGTCGAAAACTACCCATTTGTTATTGAAACGTTAAAATAGGCTGTATTTAAATGACTTCACAACCTCGCTATTTGGAGGACCAAGGGATATTGAGAGGAAAATTAACAGAAGTGGCTTGATCCAAGTAGAAGCAATTCCAGACCCAGAGGGGGTCCCATTGGAGCAAACCCAGAATCTGGGTCCCACAAGTTGTGAGACCCTGGGTGATACTGTATAGGTAGAGAAGCAACTCTACATTAAGTTCCTTCATAAAAATAGAGGAATAAATAAAATATAAAACCATAATTAAACGTAATTTAAAATAAAAAAACCAACGGTCAGGTAATAAAAGAACACGCCTTTGAGATATCTGCCGCCTTTACATGAAGTACTTAATAAGTGAAGTATTTTACTACCTGCCTAAGAAATAAGTAGCTACAGACTCCTAAATATGATATGTATCGAAGCCCATCTCCATGTGTAAATTTTAAATTTCTAGCACCGCTCAGTAACGTATAAATAAAGATGTAAACGACTCGGATGTTCGTTCAGTTTATAATTAAAGCTCAATTTTTGTTCAGGAACAGAAGTTCGACATCCCTGTCGATTTAAGGAACCCATAAGAATGTAGGTACGTGTATTCGACAAAGAAATCTTCTGTAAATTTATGATGGAAAATTCTTAGAGAATCATACGCTTATTTATTTGATCGCGATCATATTTGTATATTCTCAATCAGTAGAAAGCATATCAAACTTACATGAACCTAGAGTTAAAGTGCTTAGGGGGCATCCATAAATTACGTGAGGGGAAATAGGGGCGGGGTCCAGCGAAATCTCACCAATTCTCACGTGAGATTTTTTAAAATTGTGTTGGACTGTAGAGCTAACAAAAAAAAAAAAAAAAAAAAAAAAAAAGTGTTTACAAATGACGCGAATGTCGAGTTTAGGGGGGTATTTCGTCTAAAAGTGTGGGTGTAATCGGCTTTGGGAGGGTGAGACCTAAAAAAAAAGGTCTCAAAAAGTTACGTAGACGATCCGTAGGGGGGGGGGGGGGAGGGGTCTGACGGGACCAGATCTCACGAAGTCTCACCAGAAGGGGGCGGGGGGGGGGAGGAGGGTCCGAAAATCCGGAAAAACACCTCACGTAATTTATGGATGTCCCCTTACTAATGTTACGATTTCGCTAGCAAGATACGCGGTTTTGAACACATGCCCTACAAAAACTGATTACCGACAGACGATAACACTTAGACTCGTCCGGATTGACTTGAAACCTGACCGTATTGCTAGTTTAATGCAGTTTTCCGAATAATTTTATTTGCATAAATTCGAACATGATACGATTTCATGTCGAGTATAGGTCCACTGTCGACAAAAGGAAGGTACGCAGAGTGTATATCGGATAACACGAAATGTACTCAATTCGAATCTGTCAGTTGATAAATTCAAAAATTACAAGAAAAAACTTCAAGTCACTTGTGAATCTTAGCTAGAAAGTAATGGAATTCTAAAAAAGCAAAACAATTTTGAAGCCTAGGACTACGCGTATTCCAGCATACCCTTGGTTGCTTTTTTTCATTTTCAAAGGAAAATCTAACATTTTTCTTGAAATAATTTCGAGGAATTACAATTTAACTGCCTAATTACCATGATTTTAACAATTTTAGATATATCCTTTAATTTTAAAACTTCCTATCTTAATACAAGAAAACTTACATTATATCCACCGCCGCTCGTAACAAACCAAACAACTGTGACGGACGACAAGCACAACGAGTTCGTGTGATTGTTGGAGCAACAGAGCGATGCTCTATTGTTTAAGCGCGCGGTGTAGCCAATAATATTATTATACTCTACTGTACTGGATCGTATTTGAAAAAGCGATAGATCAACTTAAAAAGAAATATTCAGAACATTAAAGGTAGACGTGTTTCGACACCAAAGGATAAAAGAAGTCTATCAAAAAAAAATATATATATATTTTTGTATCACACTAATTTCGATTACTATTTTCGAAATGCGGGTGTCACCCCCAAACGGGTGACACCCGGGGCGGACCGCCCCCACCGCCCCCCCCTAGCTACGCCACTGGTTCGGAGTACTGTCCTCGTCCGTGTACACTGAACACTCCGCATAACACTTGAAATTACAGTACACGTTAGTTGCACCGTTACAAAACACTTTTAGATTATCGTTCCCGCGGTATTGTCCTCAACAGTTGGCAACTCCCGCCATTAGTTCCGCGCGGTGTTGCAGCGTACTGTCGACTGTCGCCATACTGTTTATACTCCGTCAAAGATATCCCCACTCACAGATACCTCGATCTGTGTTAGTTCGATGGTATCGTCACACTAGGTTTAACTAGATAAGACAATAAAAGAGCAGTCGACATTAGGTCATTTACAAAGGTCAGAAGACAGCATCCTTAAAGCGGCACTGTTCAGAGAAAGTTAAAAGGGGAAGGAAAAAAAAAGTTTTGGAATGGAGCCCAAAAGATCATCAGACCCCATGAGGAAGACTACCAGTTGTTAAAGTTAACTGAAAGAGAATCAGTCACGATCGTTCGACCTGGAGAAGAACTGCTCAAACTCAGCCTGAATTCATCACATCACTTAATGACTGAATGCGCTGATGATGGAAATGAAGATGAAGTTCATTTAATTAAAAACACGTGGTAAACGTCACGGCTACAAAAACGTGGAATAATTGAAGCTCTTTACGATTTTGCCATTTTTCAGTTTCTACTCAGGCTGCTCGGCCATTTTTCAGCATTTAGGTATTTTCATTGGACATCAGACTAGAGGTTAAGGCTATTAGGGGCCATCCATGAATTACGCCACACCTTGAGGGGGAGGGGGTCAACAAATTGTGACATCGTGTGACAAAAGGGGGGTGGGGAGAGGACGTGTCATAAACTTTGCGACATCACATGCATAATTTGTATAACTTTTTAGCTCGTGGCGGAAGATGAAAATGAAGTTGACGCTTCGAATGTTCCCAACACTATCGAAATCAAGAATGAAGTGACTATTATGCCAATATAAACAGTATCAAGGGATGGGTTCAAAATCCATGGACACATGATGACTCAATTTTGTATCATTAATTAGATTTTTTATGTTTTTTTTAAATATTTTCTTAAATGTTTTGATTTGTTGTTGATATGATTTTTTAACTAGAAATACACAAATCATTTTGGAAGTGCTGTTTTAATTTATAAATTTAAAATTGCAAAATATGTGATGTCACACCAGGGGAGGGGGGGTGGGGAGGTCCACAAATATGACAACCTGTGACATGGGAGGAGGAAGCGGTCCAAAATCATGAAATTCGTGTGACGTAATTTGTGGATGGCCCCGTAAGAGAGAAAAAAATAAACAATTATTATTATTTTTTTTTTTTTTTTTTTTTTTTTTTTTTTTTTTTTTTTTTTTTTTTTTTTTTTTTTTTTTTTTTTGCTAAGCTAAATGTAATATGAATATTGAAGTTAATATTCTAGCCATATTGGGTCAACAGGACCTTCGACCATAAAATCAGGAACTATTCTAGACCCGTGACGCTATGTACACCTAGTAGTATAATGGTCAGGCTGTTGGTAAATTATGCACGATATCTCACCTTTGACGCCAGATGTCAGCTGTCCGCAGTGGAATCTGTTGTTAGAGGATGAGCAAGCTGCTGGCAGCAGCAAGATTCTTCTACCTGCAACAAAAATTCATGTTTTGTTATTCTGAAAGTCTTGTAACACAACCTTATAGCAAACAGATATTTCTGCAGTAAGTTCTACTATAACTAAAGGGTGTAGATATTTGTTAGTCCATGTTCATCAATATGTTCTTCCTAGAGTTTCCTCGGTGTTCCTCGATATTAGCTTTTACTGTGTAAATGTAACAACTGTGTGTTCTATGCGGCTCGTCACAGACCTGTCGATGGCAGGATAGGAAAACTTAAGTGTAGCCATGTAATTAAACGTGTTTTTTTTTCAGGCATCTAAGGTTATACAGCCATCTGAACAGTGATAATATGTGAACCAGTGCTTTTCAGTTTCTTCCAGTATCTTTTTTTAAATTTTTCCAACCAGTTATACACGCTACAAAACGGACATGACATTAACAGACACAACACTTAAAACACCCACGGCCGCGGCTGGACTCGAACCGGCGACTTTCGGCACGTGGAGCTACCAAAGCCGGCGCTGTATTGCTAAAGGCTCGGTCACACTGGGCGATATTTTTCGGTGCTACTTGAATAGCAGCGATTAATCGTTTCGCGTGACAATGTAATTGCTGCTACTGACTGGACTAGCAGCTATCAAAAATAGCAGCGTTTCGATTTGAACAAGTTCAGTTCTTATCGCGATGCATGATTACACTGACATGCGATTCAGGGAATGTATTAATTCGCGCGTGATTAAACTTTGCTTTTCTATCGGCAATATTAGCGGAGATTGTGGTTAAGCTGAAATGCAACCTGGACCAAGTTGACAACTGAACCTTTTTGCTACAGCACAAGGGACGAAAAATTACAATGAGCATTATTTTATAACAATTCTATTTAGAAGAAATAAATCACCTTAACACTCCGTTAAACCCGTAAATTTATTGTTTTTTAGTTAAGAAGCAATGATGAACGAGATGAAAATGTTTTTAATAACATCCCAAGAAGAAAAGGATCCCTGACTACACATGAGAAAGAGGTTCTCCCCATAAATGATCATTTACATGTATGTCTAGTATAACCATTTCATTCAGAATATTTATAATTACAGAAAAGTGAATAAGGCAAATATCAGTCGTTTTCGTTATATACGCAATGATTTTGACGGTAAGAAAAAATAGCACAAAATATCTTCTGAAATTAGTAGGGGATAAAAGTTACGTAAAAGATTGAATCTTTTGAAATGTATTTGTATCGTTGTCTCTTACGCATATCTTGGGTGCTGAAAGTCTCAAACGAAATAGTATTTCATCGGATGGGGAAACAAAAAGAATTGCTGTTCACTATAAAGGAAAGGAAAACGCAATATCTTAGACACATTATGAGAGGCGAGAGGTACCAGCTACTGCAGCTCATCATTGAAGGGAAAATACAAGGGAAAGGATTTGTTGGCAGGAGAAAGAATTCGTGGCTGAAAGACATTCGGAGATGGTTCAATTGCACGTCTGAAGAGGCTTTCCATGCTGCAGTTTCACACTCAGAGCTAGCTATGCGGACCGCCAACCTCCTATAGGAAAAGGCGACTTAAGAAGAAGATAAGTTACGTGGCACACGGGGAAGAGGGGGGGGGGGGCGTAGTTTATGGAACAAGGGGATGCGGACTCTGCAGGTTGTCCCAACAGGCATTGGCCTCTTGGAGGCTGATAGTTTTCTTGAATATTCTTGGCTTTTAGTATGTTTAGCTTATAATTAATAATCGCTTAGATCCATATGAAATACTAGAACGGTAAAAAAAAAAAAAAAAAAAAAAAAAAAAAAATAATTACTCAGCCAGAATTAAATTTTTAATGAGTGTATTTGCCTTACCCTTCATGTACAACTAGTGGTGAATTGTTTCAATGTGTTACATATGTAATTTGACGACCTTATTATATTAGCGATAAGACTTGGGTAGGGCCAGGATTTAAATCCCGCTCTGAATGTCCTGATTTCGGTTATTTTGCTCAATCGTTCCAATCAAAACGCCGGAATGGTTGATTCATATCAGCCTTGGTCGATATTCTCCCTATTACTTTTTTTTTTTTTTACATATTGCTTTACGCCTCGTCGACGGGTAAGGTCATTAGAGGCGGGATGGGACTGGGTACAAGGAACGGGAAGGAATTCGGCCATGGCCTTTTTGAAGGAAGCATCCCGGGATTCGCCTGGAGTGATTTGGGAAAACCATGGAAAATCAGAATGTATCCGGGACGGAGATTCGAACCGGCGGCCTCCCGAATGCGAGGCCAGAACGTTAACCGTTCACCCACCACGCTCGGTCCCTAATACTGTATATAATTCTACCCAGACTAATCTCGACGCTGTCGACGAGGTCTAGAAACGTCTTTGTAAGGTACTTTTAGTCCGAGAAAGGTAAGCGTATAATTGGCCACAGCTTGTTGTGACCACGTCAGGTTGAGCGACCTGGCTCCTTGTTTTCGTAACGCCGCCTCCCTCAGGCGCGTCGTATATCAAATGGCAGCACTGCTGCAACAACACAAGGCCTTTCCGCCTCAGCACATTCCACACGATGCTGTTATCCTCGTTAGTTGTATTAGAGATAGTCTCAAGAAGCCAATTATCGACTCAACAACATAAATTATCGTTACTGTTGTTCCGATTATAGTATACAGACAACTCAATAGACACAACAGAAATGTATAACGATGTTCAACGCCGACACCGGTAGCCGGGGATAGAGAGCTGCCTTCGCGTTGCAGGGGTCACCGGTTCCAGTCCCGCCTAAGGCATGGGTGGTTTTAATTAAGTGTTGTGTCTGTGCTGCGTTGTGCTTTCACTTGTGCTCATGAACAATACTTCGGGAAACTATATACACAATGGAGGAATATTAAAAAAAAAGAAACAAGGTTGTTGGCTGAATGGCTGTAAGACCGAATGCCATTAAAAAAAAAGTTGTTTTACGGCGCAAGGTTGATTCAGTACTTCTTTTAAGTAGCTTTTTTTTTTGGCTGTCGAGTCACTTATCTTTCTTTCTTCATTCATCATCATCCTCAACAGTTTCCAGCTACTAGCCGGGTCAACTTCATACACAAGCCTCTCCATTTCTCCATTTCCTTCCTTCTTCCCACCATCTCTCTGTCACCACCTTATTCCAGTCCTCTCCTCTCTTCCGTACACATTCCTCCACTCCTTTCAGCCATTCATCTATTGGTCTTCCTCTGAGTCGTTTACCATTCTCATAACGAATCGAAATCGTTCAATGAGGTACCATTTTAAAGATTAAGGTCACCGCTTTGGTAACACCATAATTAAGAAAGGATTTTTTTCTGAATTCGGTCCATAAAGGCAAAACTATCATTATTTACTAAAATATATTTTTTCAACTAGCCATTTATCTCTCTTCATGCTTCACCGAAATCTTTAACTCAGGTATGATTTTAAAGAATAAGGACTCTGCTTTGGTAAAATCATAAATTGAGAAAGGAATTTATCGAAAGCCAAACCCGTAAAGAGCAAAAGTATTAACTATCAAGGTCACGTGTATGATACAGTTCAGAACCAAGCCATCAAATAGCAGCACCTCCTATCACACAGATTTCTGCAAACAGTCGGTAAGTTTCCCGATATTTTTTCTGTTAAGGAGACATTTGTATTTTGCTATACAGTTCTATGTCTTTTCTCCAGTAAGGAGCTTCTCGAATAATTTTTTCTGACAAGGAAACATTTGTGTTTTGCTTTATACAATTCCTGTTTAAACATTATCACCAGATAGCAACACCACATATCAAGAAGATAAGCATATTCTGTGTGTGTTTTGTTCAGCTTGGTTGTATTCAGGTACGCTATTCATTATATTTTATTCGAGAAATTTTGACGCGAGTCGTCAAGTACTGATATAATACTCTAGAGCAGGGATAGCCAACCCAACTGATCTTGGGGGCCACTTTGGAAATGCATCATAACTCCGCGGGCCGCATATAAAATTATATATCACCATATTACATTTAGACCCACTATAGACATTTTTTGGAGTGAAAAATTGAAACATAATGAGCTATTATTATTGTATTTACTATTATACTTACATGTAAACATAGACAATATAATAATAATGATACTAAATATATAACACTAAAAATGAAATATAAACGAAATAAAAAATTAAATCATTAAAAATATTTATTTTACTAGTGCGATATTCGTTTCCCCACTCTTCCACTTACCATTTACAAATCGATCTCAATTTGGATATTTGCGCATCGTAATTGGTGTTGTAGGTTAGCGTCAATTTCATTAAAAAAAAAAAAAAAAAAGTTTCGCAGGTGTAAGTTGATCCAAAAGCGCTAATAACTTATTGTGCCAGATTTCTCAAATTGGAAAATTTCTTTTTGAGACGAAAGTGTGATAAAAATCTATTTTCAATTCTGATGTTTCAAAAATGTGTTTTTATTCAATATTGGACTGCGAGTCAACCAAGTACATTTGGAGATATTTGGGGGGCGTCTCGATTTCAGCATAAAATGGAGACGAATATGTTTCAAAATTTTTTTTGTATTTGTCTAACTCTAAATTACTGAATCGGCTTTCAAAAGCAGCTGTAAGTTTTAATTACTTTGGCCATTATAAAATAAATATATTTTATAAAAGTGTGATGAATCTCGTGGGTCGCAAAAAAGTGCAAGGCGGGCCGCGGGTTGGCCACCCCTGCTTTAGAGCTTCCAGTCTCGTCAAACCGTTACTTTTGTTGGGCGTTTCGAAGGTAGCATCTCTGCCCTCATTTTGAACCAATATAAGTAAATGGCCTTCTCGCGTAATATTTGCCACGTAAAACAGTATAAGACAAATGCCAAACTTTGGCGATGACGTCATTCCTGATATTGCATTTTTCCGGCGCTCGGTTTGTTTAACATATTGATCGTTACTTCAGCTAGCTGTCGACTTCAGCTGGCAGAAGATTAGGGCGAAAAGTTCCAATATAATTTTGACGTGGCTGAAGTTCGTGAGTAGTTTAGAATACTTATTATGTCGTTGTTAGTGCGCCAAGGAGCATCAAGAACAAGTTTATTATTATTTGGATTTAGTGTTGACTATTGAACATGTTAGTTTTACAAAGGAACTTGTATACTCCGAAGAATGAGCGATCACATCGTGTCTAGCTTCCTAGGCCAATCATATACTAAATATAACAGGCATATTCGAAAATATTGTCATTTTATGCATCAAAGACATGTCTAATTTCCCGCCTCAATATACCTGAGATTTGCTAGCAAGGAAGTGTTTTGGGCGTTTGAGTTTTGTTGACGTGGGTAATTAAGAAGCACTTAAACAAGGTTATGAAGTTGAAAGAGCTTCAGCGACGTATGTTCTGTGTTATTCTCTGAGTGTACAGTGTATTTTTCATGAGGAGTGTGAGGCAATCCCAGTATTTCCACACATGAATAATGAATATCGTCTACTACCTCAGTCAAAATTATCAGTATGTTTGGTTCGAAATTTGCACTCGTGGCCTTTTTATCTCCTTGTATTCACTACAGTGCCACTATAATAAGTTCGAAGAGGTCGGCCGAGGAAAATAAATAGTAAATCCAATTGTACGGAAAGACCCAGTTATGTAAGGCACCGAATTCTTGAAACACTTTAACTCTACTAATTTACTAACGATGAGTAGTATACTGCACCTCTGGTCACACTGCACGAGTTACCTACATGGAAGTAACCCTATTAGAATAAATCTAACAAATCTTCAGAAGTACCAGTAGAATTTCTCAGTTGAGATTAAGAGATACGCCGTTAGAATCGTGGCGCTACCAGAATTGGCGTGGTATTATAAACTTACATTCATATCTATCAAGTACGCTATGTTACTTCCTCCACTCATGCTGTAGGTACCTTTTACCAGTTTTTGTTACTATCTGCCTGGAAAGAGGCAGAATACGCGTCGATTTCAACTAGTTTTGTCACTGTGATTAGGATTATTTCTGATCTGACTGCATAACCAAAATACGGTAAGCATTATTAACTGGTCCGTGCACCTTCCCGATGGAAACGTGCCAGGACGGTTGGAGGAAATTTCCATTTTAATGGTTGTAAAGAAAGATCTCGTAAACTTACAACTCTGTCCTGGCTTAACTCCAACCTGTCTGCTCCCCGCATACTCGACTCTTTCCATTCAACCAGTGTCCAACCAAACATGGTACTTACGAATAATTTTATTGCCTTGTAGATCGTCTTGTTAGTGATCGATAAATTGTTCGTGGAATATTTATCTGCGTCCCTTGTGCTCCCCCCCGTTCCGTCGCTTCGATCCGAGTTCAATGTCATCACGCCAGGGATCCAATCCTTCCTGCGATTGGATTTTGAGTGTGATCAGGTGAACAGAGAGGTGAAGGAAACAAGAGATACATGCTCTGAGGCAATACTCTTATTATCATTGACAGACTGCGAATATGATCAAATAACAGCATTCTGGATCAACTGCTATGGACAAAGACATTGCTTGAAATATCTGAAGGAAGTGGGGAAGAATAGACGCGTGAAGACAATGATGAGCATGTACGATACATATACTGGAGATTTGGCCTGGTCGTAGATTTAGAGTCGTATTTGGAACTTAATGGTGGCTTCACACGTTCCGTGTTTTGTAGGCCGCGCCTTGCAGCCGATTTGTACGGATTAGCACGCGTCACAGAATACACCTCACCACCTCCCCTTGACGTTACCTAGTGTCGTTTCAGCTACGCGGGCGTTTGATGTTTACCGACTGGGCGACGGATAGAGCCACTTTAAGAGAAGGCAATGACTATAAATTAACTCTTGATTTGAGGCTCGAGGGAGAAGGAAGTTTTCATTTTCAGGTATGAAAGGTAAGAAATAGACTTGCGCATTATAGTTCGCGAAGGGGAGCGCTCAGTTTAGTTCGCAGCTCCCTCGCGAACTAGTTCGCTCTTTTAGTTCGTTAGTTCGCGTCTCGAATTCAGAGAAACAGTTCGTTCGCTCGACTTGCTACGGCTACTGCACGCGCTATTTTGTTTGTTATGTCAGTTTTATTAGGACATAATCATTTTTTGTCGTTTCTAAATGGAATTTAATATGACCTTCTTAACAAAAGTTGTTGCTTAATAATAGCCCTTTCAAATGACATTAGCATGATCAGTTGCCACCGATAAATCAAAGTGCTCATTGTCCTTTGCACAAATGGGTAAACTGAATAACTGTGTTG
This sequence comes from Vandiemenella viatica, assembly GCA_031002005.1. Classification (NCBI taxonomy): domain Eukaryota; kingdom Metazoa; phylum Arthropoda; class Insecta; order Orthoptera; family Morabidae; genus Vandiemenella; species Vandiemenella viatica. The sequence continues at coordinate 66,649,789 of JARYHS010008074.1, forward strand.
TTTTTACTATTTACTTTACATGCATTCGTAGATTATTATTTTTTTTAAATGGATTTATTTATTAGTTCATGGAAGAAACATTACTTATAAAAGGCGCTAATGACCAAAATATAATTCTACTATTGGCTACAAGTTAAGTACTGTATGACAGAAACAATATTACCTATATTATTAAGAAAAGTTACAGTAATACTTCCAATGTGATACCTAACAATTAGACATATAAAAATGACAGTGACCCTTGAATGAGAAAGTGGTAACAATAACGAAAGTCCTTGAGCTATTTTTTTTATTAGTGTAGAGGAGGATAATCCAACACACATTCACAATATTTTGACGACGAATGAAATTGATGAAGACACAAAAGTTAAAATCGTTTTTGAATTTCGCAAGTCATTTCTTTACATAACTTTCACAAATCTGTTAACCAACAGACTGAGATAAGTATTATATTATGTCAGCTTTAAAATCAGCGCTAGAAAAATGTAAAAGATATTGTTTCTTTGGTTAAGAAAACAAGAAAAAGCCATTACAAGCCAAATAATCCACAGAAAGTGATAATATTAAAAATAATGCTCTAGTATTCGTTGATAAAAGTCTGGAGTATCTTAGTAAATAGTTAGATTTTAATGAAAGCAATTGGCTATAAAAAATCCAAAAATTAAATTTAAAACACGATGTTTCATTTGATGGCTGTGAGACAATATTACAGGTTCTAAATTTATGAGAAAAAATGAGTATCAAAGTGAACGAACTTTACTCTGAAATAACAATATTACACGAAATCTACGTAGGTAAACGTACAGTAAGAGCAGTATTTCATTAGTAACAATGAACTTTTGATCGACATTAATTTAACAACTGAAAGCGATAAAGCATATTACAGTTATACTGTAGACAGAAAATTGTTAAAAATGCAAGAAGTGCAAAAAAATATAGCTTAAAAAATAAATTAGTAAAAAAACATATCCTTTGTCCTTTTCTACTCTTTCGTAAAATATTATATTTTTGACGTGTACTATATTTTTATAGGTTATTCTAAAAACATATTCTACCATTAACCTAAAAAATGTTGGTAATCCTAGCGGCGAATGGTGATAGTTCGCGACCGGGAATGCTCAGTTTAGTTCGCGAACGGTACCGCTCAGTTTAGTTCGCGAGCGGTAGCGCTGTGTTTAGTTCACGAACTAGGTCGCTCCGCTCTGGAATTCCAGAAAAACAGCTCGTTCGCTCGCTTTGCTAGCGCTACTTCACGCGCTCTCTTCTTTGTTATAATAATTGTGGTTACTTATTGTTGTCTTTTAAGTGTTAATGGAATCAAAGTGTGTTTTGTTTTCATATTCCATGTTAAATTTCCGTTTTTGACTTCTGCAATAATTATTAATGTTTAACAGTTACATTTTTTATTGTTTTTTTATATATATCTGTCTATTCAGTGAAATGTGTCCACAGCGAACTGTGTTACCTTTTAGAAAATAAACTAAAACAAAAGTTGGTCTACAGGAAACGATCGAACGAACTAACGAACTAAGGAGCGAGAGATCTGGGAACTAGTTCGCGTAGTTCGCTCGTGGGAGCGCTCTTCCGAATTACATAGTTCGTTCGCGAACTACACAAGACTAGTAAGAAAGTCGGGGACTGGAATAAATTCACGAACAATATGTCTCTACCATAAAATTCTTTGATTCAGAGATATATTGAGAGATTGTACATGAATCCTGTGCAGATGTATAAGTAAATTGTAACAGAAGCACCACTGGAATTAATTGTTACTAATATTGATCATGATATTGATAATGATGATGATGCAGCCTAACACTGATACAGTGAGACACCCGACGAAGATGATATCAATATTAACGTCAAGGTAACCATTCCTGTCACTACGATTGTTTCTTGATCTCTTCCTGTGATGCAGAAAATTTTGGATATTGTGAATTGGTAAGCTTTTCATTTACTGTGGATTCCCACTGCGCAGTACGGCAGCAGTGAACTATGACGACTCGCCCAGCTGGTGGTTGTGATCACCTGCGGGTCACTGGCCTGGTGAGCTGCATCACATCTGGACAGCTCGCGTTCCGCTCTTCAAAGCGCGGCACCGGCCGGCAGTGCCAGAACCGGTTCGCAAGCTGAGGTGTTTCTGCGGTACGAGAGAATACGATCCCAGGCTATTGCGACGCTTGCCAAGGCTACAACAGCGGTTAGTCTGTTGCCTTAAGTAACAAGACACTACTCATTCCGTCGGCGTAACATTGTGTGGGTAACCAGGGGGTCCCATGTGCCGATGTTATGTTTGTTTGCTGTGATGCGCCATATACTGATGTTGCACCAGTTCATACTCCTCGAACAGCATCTACTGATGCTAATGACAACTGTTCACGTGGTATCATCACGTACACTACTGGTAGAACGTCCTATAAAATCTAGTTTAAACAACCGCACAAAAACAGCATATAGCATAACTGAGAAATGATGTCGTAGGATAACAGACTGTAGTGATACCGACATGTGATAAGACTGTATCACATTGGAATAGCAAAAAATAAGTCTGTACAAATCTGAAGGGAGTAACAGAGACGAGGATCCCAGCTAAAAGATTATTGATTCCTAAGACTTCCGCGGCCGTCTTAGTTCATGATTAATTGACTTTCGCGTTAAATAAACAACGCGGCATAACCCGAAAGTCAATTTATCATGAGTAAAGGAGTATTATTGCTCTTCATTACGACAATTTTTCTTTTGGATACAGACTGTGATAAATTGAGAGATGGAGTAAATGGATTTGAATTGAAATTATTCCAAGAAACTAATTTTACAGCGAGAAAAAGAAGTGTAGAATGCTTGTTTGCCAAACGGTGACAGCTACAGTAATTGAAAAACGATGATGATGGGACTACAGAATCCTACAGTACATCTACTGTTACAGTCTTCAACAAGCGAGTTGATATGATGTAAACGTAGTAGACTAACCCTGATTATACGAGGCGCGTCCAGAAAGTAAGTTCCGTTTCAATTTATCTCCGCTGCAGCGCTGCGATTGCAGTTCCGCACATGCGCTGTAGACGATGTGTATCAAGGGGAAGAACGTGCGCCATTTGGAGATCGCTGTCAGTTACGTACGCTTTGTTGTGTTTGTTTGAAATGTCGGCGTTGATTGAAAATCCCGCCGCCTGTGAAATCAGGTCTGTGATTTGAATGCGAGGAAAGTGAAACCAAGTGAAATTTATCGGCAAATTTGCGATGTTTACGGACCAAATGCGATGAGTGATTCGATGGTGAGAAGATGGGTCCGACAGTTCAATGGCGGGCGTAGTGATGTGTACGATGAAGAACGAAGTGGGCGTCCACCTTTGGTTACAGAAGAACTGGTTCACGCGATTGATGATAAGATCCAAGAAAACCGTAGGTTTACAATTAGTGCTCTCGCTATGGACTTCCCCCAAATTTCACGATCACTGGTGCATGAAATTGTTACCAAACAACTGAAATTCCGTAAACTTTGCTCACGTTGGGTACCAAAGATTCTCACTGAGCAACACAAAACACAACGGATGGGTAGTGCACTTGAGTTTTTGACCCGTTATGCTGAAAGCGGCGAAGAATTTCTGAGACGGATAGTCACAGGAGATAAAACGTGGGTTTCTTACGACACCCCTGAGAGTAAGCGGCAATCAATGGAATGGAGGCACACTTCATCCCCACCAAAGGTTAAGCCGAAGCAAATCATGACACCTCGGAAAATGATGTGCACAGTGTTCTGGGACTGGAAAGGCATCCTACTCAATGACTTCTTACCGCGTGGTCAAACAATCAAATCAGATGCTTATTGCGAGACACTTCGGAAATTGCGCCGTGCAATTCAGAATAAGCGCCGGGGACTGCTGTCAAAAGGTGTTGTTTTGCTTCACGACAACGCACGACCACACACTGCAAACGTGACGAAAAACCTCGTACAGGGATTTGGCTGGGACGTGTTTCACCATCCTCCTAGCGACTTTCATCTGTCCTCTCATCTTAAGTCTTTCCTTGGCGGTCATCACTTCACCAATGACGACGAGCTGAAAGAAACTGTTTCCAACTGGTTGAAGACACAGGTGGCAGATTTCTATGAAGAAGGTATACAAAACCTGGTGCCACGTCATGACAAATGCCTGCAAAATTTCGGCAGTTATGTGGAAAAGTAGTTTAAGAGTTGTAGAATTTTGTGCAATAAAAATTTCTTCTGTATCTGTGTACAATTTCATTTTATTACCAAACGGAACTTACTTTCTGGACGCGCCTCGTACAAGCATGGCGGCCAGATGCTTTCTTTAGTGTATCCAACTGTCATGACTGTGTTGAATATTGTTTGTGTCGTTTATATCAAGATGAAGGCAGGAGACGGTAAAATATGAAGCCGGCCGACTGCTATTCGGCCGGGTCCGGAATGATTTCGGAAAACCGAAATCTAGAGGCACGAACTGGGGATCGATAACAGCTGTAAACCTTATCTATCAGTAGTCACATCAGCAGTCAACGTTTTGCTCTTATTCTGATATATGCCAGAGTACCAAAGTTTTAACACGCCCGAGTTATCGATTGTTTAGGATCACCGCAGGACAACGAGTACTGAATGGCAGCCACAGTGTGAATTAAAGGTTGCTTCCTGTAGTCATTCACGTAAACTTCGTCAATAGGCTCCCTGCAGTAGTAGTATACGTAACGGAAGACTCAAGCGGGTTGTCCGGTTCGCCTTGGCGACGGAGTTCCTATTTCTCCCGTCTTCCGTCTCCTTCAGAGGAACCTGGTATGATGGCAAACATGGGTTCCCTCCCTCAAGTACTAGTCGAGCTAAAAACCCATGAAAATAAAATTTACCGCTCTTAAAATTGAAAAATTAACTTTGTCAAAATTAAGCCAGAACCCTCGCAGATTAGTACTTAAATAATTTAAATGTGTGTTTGATATTCTTTGAAGGGGGTAGGTACAATTACCAGGTTTCAAAAACATATTGTGTTTTTTTTTCTTTCGATTCACAAAAATAGTTTTTACTTTTGACTTCGTGTTGGTGAAAAAATTATTTAAATATCTTTGAAAGTGTGGGAGTTATGCGTGACTAAGCGAAGTCCTGCACGATTGACAGCCATTTAAATCTTACTGCACTTGAAGGTAATCCAAATCTTTAACCTTAAATGTCTCAAAACAGCAATTCATATATTGATTTTAAGTATAGCTTTTTTCCACATGCATACATCTTTTTCAAATTTGCAGGAGACGTTCTACATACTAATTACTACAGTCCCTACCATTACTGTTTATGCAGCTTTTCACCAATGGAAAATATGCCTATATGTTTAAACAAAAAAAGCAAGAATTTTAATTTCTTGAAATTTTTTTTTATATTAACAACAAATATAAAGTTAAATGTGTTATATTATTGGTATAACTAATTGCCTAGATATTAGTTTACAAGATTAAAAAAATATTTCAGCAAAATTTCAAATAATATCATTTATATCATTAAAGACCTTAATGATGACATATTTTTAACTGTCAGTTTGGATGGTACATTAAGATATTGTTAAATATTTATTTTAAAATCAATTTTTATATAACTATAACAGTTCTATTGAGCTACCAAATTTGAACCCTTAAATTTAAATATATTTGGAGAAAATAAAATTTAAATTTCTACAAATACAGGGCGTTCGCCGGGAAACGCAACCCACTGTTAGCGCTACAAGGAAGAAACTGCTCCCGGCGAGCGAGCGCTCAGTTTCCGGCATTGTTCGACCGTCGGCCGCGGACTATTTCATAATAATTACGCTTCATAAACTTCATAAACTTGTGTGCTAAGCATTTAAATGTGGCGTAATTCATTAGCTTACCTTATAAAAGATGCTGGAAGTGTTGACCCTCTTGTGTAATGCACATTTCACATCTTCTGAACATATTTCGAGACACACGCTGCCCTAACTGACTTAATGATTTTTTGGGTGACTGTTCTAGTCGAAAAGCAATATCGTTAATTTTCTCCTCTGTGAGAATACGGTTGACCGACAGTCTCTTTTTGTTAAAAAATGAACCCGTTTCTCTTACTTTTTTAACCAGACGCAGAATTGTTGATTTAGCTGGCAGTAAAGCGCCAGGAAATTCGCGACGAAATTTACTGCGACACTTTTTAAACGACTTCTTCTTCACATATGTATCGTAGAGAAATATTCTTTGTTGCAAACTGTAACGTACCATAATTATACTCACACTCAAACACGGTACAGATTAATAAGAGTATGAAGCCCCAAACCAGCCAAACCGCAAAGAAACGTTTATTCACAACACTGATTAATAAGAGACTGAAGTCACAAACTAGCTACAATGCAAAGAAACCGTTCTTAACAATGTAAGGGTCACTGCAATGCACTGTTGGGGCAGCGGAGGTGTTAAACAGTGCGGTGATTCACGGTGGCGGTTGGCGGAAACTGCTGGCTCCACTGACCGAGCAAGTTGCCGACGGCAACAGACTGGGAGGGTAGCGTTTTCCGGCGAACGCCCTGTATTTGTATGTGTTAGCTGTACCTACCCCCTTAAGGAAAACCATTTTCAACAAGTATTTTTATTAAATTTCCTTGTTTTTGCCCCACCATGGAGCTAATCCTGGCTGTGCGCTTAAGCATTTCCATCTATCCGCGGAACATATAACTTGTACTCTGTGTAACGATTGTATTTTTGTTTGTGAAATGTGTATTTAATGAGACGGAAAAATTAGGGACCATCCTAGCAGCTGTGCTCCAATATTTCGTAAATGACAGATGGAGTAAATAAACTATGATAATGATCAAGAAAATAATAGTATGTGGACATAGACTTGACTATAATTCACCCTAGTTGCTCATGGAGACACACTTCTCAAGGAATATATTTTTTTCTCCTGATGTCAGTGACCTATCCCGGCTCTAATTTGCTTAATGCCACCACAAGGCGACCAGAATTCCGCAGTCAGAATACCAGATACGTTCTGGAGGAGAGGAGAACCCAAAAAAACTGGTCCAGCGAGATAACGGCCGTAATGGAAAGCTTACCGCACCAAATGATACGTCGGCGAAGGACAGTCAGGACTCCACATCCTGGGGACGAGGCAAAGAAAATAACAGCCGGGGTCAGAGAACCTCAGACTGCGCAACACGCTCCAGAGTGGTTCCCTGGACTCACGACAACAGCGGTTACTCAACCTCTTATTGTGCTATGTTGCGGGCAAGAGAGTAAAATTTGGGAATGATCTGCTTGTTGTATTAACCGATGAAATTCAGAGAGTAATATTGCCATCATTAATGACTGCATATACTGTACTAAAGGCAAGTAGACTACTGTATAGTTTGTAACCAGAATGTCGAGCATCGTTAAGGCTATCCAGTAAGACCAGTTCTTTGCGAAACACGGGCAATGTTTAAAAGTAGCTACAATACCATGTCGCGGGCAAAAATTTAATATAACTTCTTAAAAAACTTCATCAAATAAAATTTTAGTGATAGCATTTTCTCAATAAGGTTGTCCAGCTTGAAAGTTTAAGAAATTAATCTCTTTGCAAAATAAGATTTAACTAAATTCATCCATATCCGGTAGATAAGAGATCCTATTTCAATCATTTGAGGCCATGATCTTACATCCATATTTCTTACATTAGTGACGCATAGTTGATTTATTGGACCATACATCAAAGCAGCTACATATTTCGGCAAACAGTTCATTTCCTTTAAGTTTCCGTTGGAACAAAATAGACGTTGATACCGATAATCACTGAAGCCGTTCAATAAAATAGCGTGAAATGTGTACAGCGAAAATAAAACAAACACAAGTTCAATTGGATTGGCGTAATATTAATTGTAATTGAGTTTATAGTGCGGGTCTATAGATCAGTCGTGAGATGCGTTGTTGCGGAGGGAAGACGTTATGGTTTCTCCTGCTGAACAACTGTTTTGCCCTACTTCCTCGTCCTCATGCGCTCAAGGTTTCTTTGTAACTCATATCGTCAAGAATGCTATAGGCGCAGGGGTAGTATTGCAAACTGAAAAAAAAAAAACAATTTTTTTTCAGATTTGTGAAAAAAAACGAAAAAACCTAGCACCCTGGTTTTTTTTTAAATTTGGTTTTTCTTCAGAAAAATTTGATAAATTATAATTTTATTTACGGAACTTACATTTAACATGTGTGTTTTAAATCTTACTAAATCATAATGTCTTACATAATGATTCATAAATGTATCTATATAGGTAACATAACTTTTTATCCATCGTCTTGGTCAGTACCACATTCACTAGTATCAGTAATACCAACACTAGTTCGGTCGGTGTCAGAATTTTCTGTTTCTTCTTCTGTCTCCTCTAGATCCATAACTTCAGAAGTAGTTACATTTTATTTTACTGGTTGTATTGTACACAAAAGATTTTGAGATTGCAATTTTAAATTGTGAGCAAAGTACCCAATGTGCATAAAGACTGCGAAGATATAAAGGAACGAAGTCTTTCTCGGCGTTGAGAATGGATGTAGTCTTCTCGGGAGACTAGCCGAGTAAGTAAGATGTTTCCACACGATATTTCGGCGATCTCAGTCTCCGTCACCAGAAGATGGCGACGGAGTCTGAGATCGCCGAAATATCGTGTGGAAACATCTTACTTACTCGGCTAGTCTCCCGAGAAGACTACATCCACTGCGAAGATAGTTCCATATTACGGTCTTTTAAGTTTGAATTTAAATCTATTATCATACAAAATAAGAGCTTTATTTCTTTTCATTCGTTGGTTTAAGCCAATGGTTGCAAGGAAATGATTCATAATAACTGACAATTTAATGACTTAGTATCACTATATGCTGCGAGTTTAACAAGTATCCGAATAAAAGGAAAGCACAATAAGTAATAAAAAGAGACAAAAAACCGTTGATAAATTTAAAATTCCTAATTTTTTTGAAAAGATCCGTAGGTCTACAGATAAATTTGTAGGGCTGGCAGCACTAGTTCAAATAGTGAGTATCAATCCAAACAACGGGGATTCCTTCTCGTGCAACCTAGCCTATTCGGGAAATCCCCGTTCGTAAAAGAATACTTCAATGTTGCCAATATTTTTGTAATTTTTTTTTCTACTGAACCAGAAAGATATAGTAGATTTAAAAATTAAGATAAGTATTTAGGATAAACTCTAAAACAGTCATATTAAACGATAAATGCCTTAAACATATGAATTTTAGTAGTTATAAAATAAAGACATGTCCCAGAAAAAAAACATGGTTTTTTTCACAGTTTTTTTCATTTTTTTTTTCAAGTCAGAAAAAAAAACGTTTTTTTACAACACTACGCAGGGGCATGGTTGCACGCAATCATTTACATCCTCTACTGACAATATGCCTGTAATATGAATACCAGACAGTTTGTCTCACGCGGTAACACAAAACGAGAATTCACTTCCTTCTGATGCATTCTCATGGCGATTTTCAGGGCACTTCCAACCCAATCTTCCATGATAACGTAATTTTCTTTAAAATACGTGTTTCACAAAAAACACAAAGAAATACCATTACAAAGATAAGTCTGTTGTAAGGTAAACGGTGAAATTTCCTTCCCTTCCTTGGCAGATATAGCCATTAATGGTCCTAGGCTTAGAAATGTATAAAACGCAGCAAGAAATTAAAAACGAACACAGTAACTACCAGATACCTGCTGAAGCGACCCCTTGGAACAATCGTGTATCAAGTCCTGGGGTACTTACAAGAGAAATACAGAGAGCGATGCAAAACGTTACCGCTCATCTAGTATGTGGATGTAAATCCCAATTCCTTGATGATATCTGTGTAGAACACAGCGCCGCCCTAGCCACGAGGCTGACCGATCACGGTTTATGTTTACAGTTTGTAGAGGGAAGTTTAAAATGATAGGTTTGTTTAGCTTCTGAAAATTGATTAACAGCGCTGGATAAATTTTATTTTTTATCTTTCCTCTCCAGAAACATTATGCAAATTTTTGTTGAAATAGAATTCTTTTTCTACCCGATACCAAGTTACCACTTTAATTTCCCACTTTATTGAGGATATTTCATCACTCCATCGATTCATGAGTAATCTTTTTATTTTACTCTGCGATAACACTCCACGAAATAATTTAAATTGGAAAGAAACTCTCTGAATCTTCAGTGTGTGATAGAATAAATATTGACTGAAATAATTCTAGAAACATCTGGAGACATCTCATTCTGTTAAAATCAGTAATAACTTTGGTGTAATATGCTAAATAGATAGCAGGGTCAGCGTTAGGAGGGAAGGAGGGTTAGGGAACATCCATAAATTACGTGAGGTGAAATAGGGGAGGGAGGGGTCCGTCGAAATCTCACTAGATATCACCAAGGGGGAGGGGGAGAGGTCTACGGAAATCTCACGTGAGATTTTTGCGAAAATTTTTGGACATTAGAGCTAAAAAAAAAGGTCTACAATTTGTGCCAAAGTCGATTTTAGGCGTCAAAAAGTGAGGTTGTGACCTAAAAAAAGATTCCAGAGCGATTTCTAGGGGGGTGGGGGGTTCTCACGGACCAGATCACCACAGGATGGGGGGGGGGGGGTCCGGCCAGATCTCACGAAATCTCACCAGGGGGGGAGGGGGGTCCAGAAATCCGGAAAAAACACCTCACGTAATTTGTGGATGCCCCCTTAGTGGGGCAAATGTAACCGGGGCCTGCCGGGCGAGGGGGACCCGGTGACCGGCCGGAGGGGCCCCTCGGCCCAAGAACCCGCCCATTGTCATCTAGCCAGTGGCCTGAGGGATGAATTTGCCACGGGCCTCAACAGGTTACGTCACTTACTCGGGGCTCGAGAATCCCAGCGCCGGCCCTGATAGAAAGGGAACTGTATATATTTCACCCATAATGAAGTGAGAAGGGTTGGTCGAGACTGTGCTGCAAATAACAGCTGAAAGAAATTTGTATAACAGTGGAACATACAGGCAACGTAAATTGTCGCTATTATGACATATTTTGCAGCTTCTTGAGGCATTCACGGAGGTAGAAATACATGTTCCCTTTATTTCCTTCGGCATTAGAAGGGAGGTGACGTCGTCAACGACATGCTCTAAAACTAATTTCTTTCAGCCCAGAAGAAAAGTTCAGGCGGTAAAGCACCTGAGTGCGGCCCAGACGACCGGGGTTTGATCCCCGACGAAACTAAGGATTCCTCCTCGAAGCTGAGCGTCCGGAACTGCTCCCCAGCCTGCTATCCAATGAGTACCGTGCAGGAAAGTCAGCGGAAAGGTAAAGAAAGGCTGGAGCGTGGAGCTGACCCTGTCTCATCCCTCCTAGCGCCGAAGGTTGAACAGGGAGTGCGGAGCTCTACCTCCGTGAATCCTTCGAGATGCGGCACGAGCCGTCGGAACCCCGTGACCTTTACTTTTATAAAAGTTCTCGGCTTCATCTGGACCAGACACCGACCATCCGAACCACAGTCAGTAGGTCTACCAACTGAGTGAAGCGAACAGCCAGGGGAGTATACGATGAAAGATAGTATCTCTCTCCATCTCAAGAGACGCAATCCAAGTAGGAGAGCATTGTGGAGACAGAACAATGGGAAGACCAACATGACTGTAGACGTAGTGACAGTGAGGAGGGATTGCACGCCTGTGTGACTTCATTACGAGCAGCAGACAGGGTGTGATAAGGCAGTGTAAACACGGCGGGTTCGTAAGGTCAGGTGTCAGCAAGTGTTTATTAATAGCTCGAGAGCTGCGCGTTAGAGGCTGATGACCCCGCACGTGGGAAGCCTCTCCTCACCTCTGCATGATGACGCTACAAACCGCAATGACGTGGCCACCCAGGAATCCTACAACACTCACGCCAACATGCGATCTTCATAGATTCTTTGACAACCCACCGCCTTGGCGATTGCCTGTGATTAATGTCTGTTATTATAAATCTATTACTTCTTAATGGTACAGTTACAGTAATAAAAGCTTAATGTGTTTGGTACTGAACTCTCAGATCCGCCTGTAGCTGGGAGGGAATAGTGTGACCGATTGATCGAAGGCTCACATGCTGTTGAACCAATCCAGAAATCATATGGACTCATGAACGAGAACTATGAAAAACCTAAATCACGAAGAGCCAGCTAAGTTTAAATTGATAATAGCCATGTAAATAGCATATATCTTTCTGTACAGCGTACCTGATATCCAGTGATACTTCCCCTATGGATGGAAGATTCTTATTTTATCTCGCTCTGGTAGCTTTGGATTATCTGTGGAAGTATTTCTTTGACAAGCTGTTTTTCGTCTTAGAACTAACTACAGAGTTCACATTTATGATTACGCATCATATGTTCCGATATATAAACCGTTACCCAAAATACCATACCTTGCCAGGAGTTTGATGGACAAAACTATCTGGGGTTTCACATTTCAGAATCGATCTATTTTGAATCTTAATTTTTATACTTCGACCATCGCGTCAATAGTTTCGAAAATAAATGATTATCTTGACTTATTCTCACTAGAATAATTTTCTCAGAATCGAGCCTAATAGTTTGAAATCCTACTGTACCCGAGGAATTTTTTTCTGTAAGCCAAACGTTCTAAACGGCCAACCGGTCATTTTGGGCTGACGAAATGACTTCATTACGACCGTATTCGCAGAAGTTAATCGAATATGAAACTATTGCTGAAGAAGTTATCTCCATCCCACATCGGGAGTCTTCATCTACCATTGCCGTTCCAAGAGTTGCGAGATTGCGTGACGCTGAATTTACATTTACACTTTACGTAATTTTTACACCAAGTCTCCATTCACAACCACTGTATATTCTTCTTTAGATGGAACTTCACAGCTGATTGAAGTAGAGGTTATCAGAGCTAGGAGCGGATATGGGTCATGGAACTGGAAGGAACACAACTACAGCCTTTGGAAGGAATCTTCCAGGCATTTGCTTGCATTGATTTCATGAAACCATGAAACCGAACGGGAGATCGAACTCACGTCCACCCGAATGCCAGGCCCGAACCTTACAGGTCACCGGCCAAAGTCGGTACTGTCGTGGAGTGAAGATGATTGGTTCGTTATAGATTCCTAACTACCGTTTATTTAGTTGTATCAATACTCTAATAACTGAGCTCACATTCAGGAGGAAGCGCGTTCGAATCCCCGTCCTATCATCCAAATTTCGATTTTCCAGGTTAAAGACAGGGCGGTCCCCCCAGTTCCCTCCCGCCTCTAATGACAGCGACATTTGACAAGGCGTAAAACGATAAGGAAAAAAGAGGACGCCGCACTACAGAATTAGGTAATCACAGCAAAATTCGATCATATAAAGTCTATTTTCAAAGCTTTTTCACAGATTGATCTTTCTTTTTTGAAAAAAAAAAAATAAGATATGGAAAAAATTTTCCCTATGCATAGTGGATATGAAAAAATATTTTCAGGAACCTCTCAAGATAACTTGTCCATACAATGACAAACTAAGAGCCAATTTCAGGGTTCCTGTTTCCCCGCCAAGTCCTTATAAGGACATTTCTGGTCCCGTCACTCTTGTAGCATGCTTTATAAAGTGGGCCGTCAACTTGTGTTTGTTTTTTTTACTCTTTTGAGACGATAATCGTTCAACATCCAGCTCGTCTTACAACGTTCGTATGCTTCTCATATCGCTTCCTGAAAATAACCAGACTCCAGCAAGGGCTTAGGAGGCAGCCATACAAACGAGAATCTTTTGACTGTAGGCAGAGGGCCTATCAAACTCAGAAAGAAACGTTACTGTTTTAGGCGCAGGCTTCACGAAAACAGTAGTGAAAACTGTTGGCTCTTTTTTTTTATCTCAATTTGTACACAATTTATTTTTAGCCGACTAGTATCACCGTGGTTAGAATTTATGCAATTTTGCATTGCAACGGAAATTATTAACTGTTTCAGAAATCGACTAAATGAATATAAATGTGATACTCTGTGATACATTGCTCTTTCGCGCATATGGACCTTGGTGTGTATACAGTGGGTGGCCAAATTATTATACTCAATAGGTCATAAAGCAAAAAAAGTCATGAAGTTTTTAAAAGACGAAAAAATAACCCTCTTGGATTGGCCTGGAAATTCGCCAGACCTTAACCCTATTGAGAATGTCTGGGCGGCGCTAAAAAAAGAAATTTGCAAGGATAAAATTATTACTAATAAAAAAGAATTAACAGAAAATATTATTACAGCATGGCACAGAACACCTGAATTACAAGAAATTTCCAAAAAGTGCATTGCCAGCATGCCGCAGCATCTACAAAACGTGATTGCTCAAAAGGGAGGATTCACTAAATATTGATTAATATTTTTTTCTATTAATATAACATAATTCCTATGCTAAATTATGTTTTATTTATTTTTCCTTAATTCATTAAACCTATAAAGATAACAATAAAAACGATATCATAGGTCTATTAGTAGATTAAATGTATAATAACACACGAAACAATGTTTTTTTTTCAAACGAGTATAATAATTTGGCCACCTACTGTAGAATGCGATTGCCTTCTATTTCTCTTCCAGTAGCAATGCATAAACATTGTAATCTTTGCCGTAAATTAAATTCCACTAACGCTTATTGGAGTGTTAATCTTTGATGTAGTTGTTTGATTAACGTTTTTATCGCTTTCTAACGTGTTACAGTTTAGAAACCCGAAGAAATAAATAACCAAAGTAGCGTAGCTAAAAATATATTAGCAGAATTCAAAGAGTGTAGTGTTCATCTAATTTGCACCGTGATCTTTGGTGAGCAACTCGTGCAGGATTGTTCGTCTGAAATGCAGTGTGATCTTGGACTCTTGTCCACTCTCGTTACCAACGAATTATCGTTTATTGCCCCATTCGCCGATGTCGTAGATTTGTAAGCTTTGAAACCACAAAATCACCATTCAATTTCGTTGATAGTTTTTGCGCGATGCCTGGCCGAACGGACAAACAGACGAACCCATCTTACCAATTGATAATACTCTAGATTAATATATATACGAGGGTGGCCCAGAAACTAATGCACCACATTTTTTTCTTCAACAATTATGTATTAAACACAGTAAAACTTATAGACAAGAAATAATGATGTTTCTTCTACACTCCCTATTTTTACACGTAATCTCCTTCCCGTTCTATGGCCTTCCTCCAGCGAGACACAAGAGCGTGTATGCCCTGGCGATACCACTCCTTGTTCTGTTCACGAAGCCATTTCTTCACTGCGAATCACCTCTTCGCCATCCTCAAAATGTCTCCCACGAATGGCATTCTTCAATGGCCTAAACAAGTAAAAGTCTAAAGGCGCGTTCCTACGATCCCTTGTAACGAAGGCGAGACGGGACGGGCGGGACGGGACGAATACTCAACCACACGCCATGGGAACAGGGCCGCCTCTGCTAGCGGAGACGAGACGCAGCTACTCTGAGTCGGTAAACATCACAGGCGCGTGTAGTGGTGCGCTGTTGCCATCGGTTTGCAGCAGCGGTGCGCACCCCTTCTGTTGCTGTAAAGTGCTCTGTGCCAAACGATACTAGGCAACGTGATGCGGAGGTGGCGGCGAGGTATGTTAGGACTAACCTGCGGCCCGCGGTCGTCCCTACACTTCGGCTAATGAGGTCCCGTCCCGTGTCACCTTCGTTACAAGAGATCGTGGGAATGCGCGTTAAGAGAGCTAGGTCACGGCTATAGGGTGGATGGGGTAACCCTGTTTGGTGATGTGTTCCAACGCCCTCAAACTTGTGTGGGGGCGTGCGTTATCATGTTGAAGAAAACAATCACCTGGGTTGTTATGGCGTCCAAGCTCTGGAGAACCGCTTTCAGATGGCCTCACCCTCCGTGCCCAGCGACTAACGGTACTTCTGTCGACTGCTGATGCTCCATAAACTGCATATCAACGTTTGTGAATGTTTCCAACAGTTTCTCGCTCCGCAGTGAGAAATTCAATGGCAACACGCTGCTTATAACGTACATCACTCACAGACGTCATGTTAAACTATTGCTGCAAGTACACTATCTGTCGGAAGAAACGGAAACAATGCTCGCGCATTCTGAAAACGTCAAATAATTCATATCTAAAGCTGCTTAATAGATTCTTAATCTGAATACCTTTGCTGAAGACTGAATTGATTAGGTTAGCTTAAGATAATCTTATATATATATAAAAATAGACGTGTTTTTTCCTGTATTTCACTTTTCAGCCACCACTACCTAGCACAGATCACTGATGTTTGTGGGTGGAAGTAGCATGGAGTTTCCTGTCGTGCACAACGTTGGCCGAATGCCGATAGCTGTGGGGATGTGGGAGATATAATGATTAAAGTTGGTCAGTGCAGGGCGTTTTCATATTTCGACCAAAAATTCGTATCTCCGTATACTTCTGTTTCCTGCCACAACTACATAACATAGACCTTTGGTGTTTGTGTGTGGTAGTAGAATCGTCTTTCCTGTCGTGCACTATGGTTGTTAGATGTCGGTAGCTATGGGGGTATGGGAGATATGGGGGTTGAAAGTGGTCGACCTGTGGCAATTTCATACTTCTGAAAAGACAAAAGTGTCATGGTGTATCACTTTTCAGCGAAAACTATAGATCACAGATAACTGGGCGTTTGTGTGTGGTAGTAGCACAGAGTCGCCTTTCGATCACAACAGCGGGCCGAATTTCAGAAACTGTGGTTGTGTGGTAGATATGGTGGTTGTAAGTGGCCGACCAAGGATATTTTCGTATTTCGACTGTCTCCGCATATGTCACTTTTCTGCCACAACTACATAGCATAGAGCATTGGTGTTTGTGTTTGGTAGTAGAATCGTATCTCGTGTAGTGCACTATGGTTGTTAGATGTCGGTAGCTATGGGGGTGTGGGAGAAATGGGGGTTGAAAGTGGTCCACCTGTGGCAATTTCATACTTCTGCCAATGACAAAAGTGTCATGGTGTATCACTTTTCAGCGAAAACTATAGATCACAGATAACTGGCGTTTGTGTGTGGTAGTAGCACAGAGTCACCTTTCGATCACAACAGCGGCCGAATTTCAGAAACAGTGGTTGTGTGGTAGATATGGTGGTTGTAAGTGGCCGACCAAGGATATTTTCGTATTTCGACTGTCTCCGCATATGTCACTTTTCTGCCACAACTACATAGCATAGAGCATTGTTGTTTGTGTTTGGTAGTAGAATCGTATATCATGTAGTGCACTATGGTTGTTAGATGTCGGTAGCTATGGGGGTGTGGGAGAAATGGGGGTTGAAAGTGGTCGAACTGTGGCAATTTCATACTTCTGCCAAAGACAAAAGTGTCATGGTGTATCACTTTTCAGCGAAAACTATAGATCACAGATAACTGGCGTTTGTGTGTGGTAGTAGCACAGAGTCACCTTTCGATCACAACAGCGGCCGAATTTCAGAAACTGTGGCTTGTGTGGTAGATATGGTGGTTGTAAGTGGCTGACCAAGGATATTTTCGTATTTCGACTGTCTCCGCATATGTCACATTTCTGCCACAACTACATAGCATAGAGCATTGTTGTTTGTGTTTGGTAGTAGAATCGTATCTCATGTAGTGCACTATGGTTGTTAGATGTCGGTAGCTATGGGGGTGTGGGAGAAATGGGGGTTGAAAGTGGTCCACCTGTGGCAATTTCATACTTCTGCCAAAGACAAAAGTGTCATGGTGTATCACTTTTCAGCGAAAACTATAGATCACAGATAACTGGCGTTTGTGTGTGGTAGTAGCACAGAGTCACCTTTCGATCACAACAGCGGCCGAATTTCAGAAACTGTGGTTGTGTGGTAGATATGGTGGTTGTAAGTGGCCGACCAAGGATATTTTCGTATTTCGACTGTCTCCGCATATGTCACTTTTCTGCCACAACTACATAGCATAGAGCATTGTTGTTTGTGTTTGGTAGTAGAATCGTATCTCAGTGTAGTGCACTATGGTTGTTAGATGTCGGTAGCTATGGGGGTGTGGGAGAAATGGGGGTTGAAAGTGGTCCACCTGTGGCAATTTCATACTTCTGCCAAAGACAAAAGTGTCATGGTGTATCACTTTTCAGCGAAAACTATAGATCACAGATAACTGGCGTTTGTGTGTGGTAGTAGCACAGAGTCACCTTTCGATCACAACAGCGGCCGAATTTCAGAAACTGTGGTTGTGTGGTAGATATGGTGGTTGTAAGTGGCCGACCAAGGATATTTTCGTATTTCGACTGTCTCCGCATATGTCACTTTTCTGCCACAACTACATAGCATAGAGCATTGTTGTTTGTGTTTGGTAGTAGAATCGTATCTCAGTGTAGTGCACTATGGTTGTTAGATGTCGGTAGCTATGGGGGTGTGGGAGAAATGGGGGTTGAAAGTGGTCCACCTGTGGCAATTTCATACTTCTGCCAAAGACAAAAGTGTCATGGTGTATCACTTTTCAGCGAAAACTATAGATCACAGATAACTGGCGTTTGTGTGTGGTAGTAGCACAGAGTCACCTTTCGATCACAACAGCGGCCGAATTTCAGAAACTGTGGTTGTGTGGTAGATATGGTGGTTGTAAGTGGCCGACCAAGGATATTTTCGTATTTCGACTGTCTCCGCATATGTCACTTTTCTGCCACAAACTACATAGCATAGAGCATTGGTGTTTGTGTTTGGTAGTAGAATCGTATATCATGTAGTGCACTATGGTTGTTAGATGTCGGTAGCTATGGGGGTGTGGGAGAAATGGGGGTTGAAAGTGGTCGAACTGTGGCAATTTCATACTTCTGCCAAAGACAAAAGTGTCATGGTGTATCACTTTTCAGCGAAAACTATAGATCACAGATAACTGGCGTTTGTGTGTGGTAGTAGCTCAGAGTCACCTTTCGATCACAACAGCGGCCGAATTTCAGAAACTGTGGTTGTGTGGTAGATATGGTGGTTGTAAGTGGCCGACCAAGGATATTTTCGTATTTCGACTGTCTCCGCATATGTCACTTTTCTGCCACAACTACATAGCATAGAGCATTGTTGTTTGTGTTTGGTAGTAGAATCGTATATCATGTAGTGCACTATGGTTGTTAGATGTCGGTAGCTATGGGGGTGTGGGAGAAATGGGGGTTGAAAGTGGTCGAACTGTGGCAATTTCATACTTCTGCCAAAGACAAAAGTGTCATGGTGTATCACTTTTCAGCGAAAACTATAGATCACAGATAACTGGCGTTTGTGTGTGGTAGTAGCTCAGAGTCACCTTTCGATCACAACAGCGGCCGAATTTCAGAAACTGTGGTTGTGTGGTAGATATGGTGGTTGTAAGTGGCCGACCAAGGATATTTTCGTATTTCGACTGTCTCCGCATATGTCACTTTTCTGCCACGAACTACATAGCATAGAGCATTGTTGTTTGTGTTTGGTAGTAGAATCGTATATCATGTAGTGCACTATGGTTAGTTAGATGTCGGTAGCTATGGGGGTGTGGGAGAAATGGGGGTTGAAAGTGGTCGAACCTGTGGCAATTTCATACTTCTGCCAAAGACAAAAGTGTCATGGTGTATCACTTTTCAGCGAAAACTATAGATCACAGATAACTGGCGTTTGTGTGTGGTAGTAGCACAGAGTCACCTTTCGATCACAACAGCGGCCGAATTCAGAAACTGTGGTTGTGTGGTAGATATGGTGGTTGTAAGTGGCCGACCAAGGATATTTTCGTATTTCGACTGTCTCCGCATATGTCACTTTTCTGCCACAACTACATAGCATAGAGCATTGTTGTTTGTGTTTGGTAGTAGAATCGTATATCATGTAGTGCACTATGGTTGTTAGATGTCGGTAGCTATGGGGGTGTGGGAAGAAATGGGGGTTGAAAGTGGTCGACCTGTGGCAATTTCATACTTCTGCCAAAGACAAAAGTGTCATGGTGTATCACTTTTCAGCGAAAACTATAGATCACAGATAACTGGCGTTTGTGTGTGGTAGTAGCACAGAGTCACCTTTCGATCACAACAGCGGCCGAATTTCAGAAACTGTGGTTGTGTGGTAGATATGGTGGTTGTAAGTGGCCGACCAAGGATATTTTCGTATTTCGACTGTCTCCGCATATGTCACTTTTCTGCCACAACTACATAGCATAGAGCATTGTTGTTTGTGTTTGGTAGTAGAATCGTATATCATGTAGTGCACTATGGTTGTTAGATGTCGGTAGCTATGGGGGTGTGGGAGAAATGGGGGTTGAAAGTGGTCCGACCTGTGGCAATTTCATACTTCTGCCAAAGACAAAAGTGTCATGGTGTATCACTTTTCAGCGAAAACTATAGATCACAGATAACTGGCGTTTGTGTGTGGTAGTAGCACAGAGTCACCTTTCGATCACAACAGCGGCCGAATTTCAGAATCTGTGGTTGTGTGGTAGATATGGTGGTTGTAAGTGGCCGACCAAGGATATTTTCGTATTTCGACTGTCTCCGCATATGTCACTTTTCTGCCACAACTACATAGCATAGAGCATTGTTGTTTGTGTTTGGTAGTGGAATCGTATATCATGTAGTGCACTATGGTAGTTAGATGTCGGTAGCTATGGGGGTGTGGGAGAAATGGGGGTTGAAAGTGGTCCACCTGTGGCAATTTCATACTTCTGCCAATGACAAAAGTGTCATGGTGTATCACTTTTCAGCGAAAACTATAGATCACAGATAACTGGCGTTTGTGTGTAGTAGTAGCACAGAGTCACCTTTCGATCACAACAGCGGCCGAATTTCAGGAAACTGTGGTTGTGTGGTAGATATGGTGGTTTGTAAGTGGCCGACCAAGGATATTTTCGTATTTCGACTGTCTCCGCATATGTCACTTTTCTGCCACAACTACATAGCATAGAGCATTGTTGTTTGTGTTTTGGTAGTAGAATCGTATATCATGTAGTGCACTATGGTAGTTAGATGTCGGTAGCTATGGGGGCGTGGGAGAAATGGGGGTTGAAAGTGGTCGACCTGTGGCAATTTCATACTTCTGCCAAAGACAAAAGTGTCATGGTGTATCACTTTTCAGCGAAAACTATAGATCACAGATAACTGGCGTTTGTGTGTAGAAGTAACACAGAGTCACCTTTCGATCACAACAGCGGCCGAATTCCGGAAACTGTGGTTGTGTGGGAGATATGGTGGTTGTAAGTGGCCGACCAAGGATATTTTCGTATTTCGACTGTCTCCGCATATGTCACTTTTCTGCCACAAATACATAGCATAGAGCATTGGTGTTTGTGTTTGGTAGTAGAATCGTATCTCATGTAGTGCACTATGGTTGTTAGATGTCGGTAGCTATGGGGGTGTGGGAGAAATGGGGGTTGAAAGTGGTCGACCTGTGGCAATTTCATACTTCTGCCAAAGACAAAAGTGTCATGGTGTATTACTTTTCAGCGAAAACCATCGATCACAGATCTCTGGCGTTTGTGTGTGGTAGTAACACAGAGTCACCTTTCGATCACAACAGCGGCCGAATTTCAGAAACTGTGGTTGTGTTGGAGATATGGTGGTTGTAAGTGGCCGACCAAGGATATTTTCGTATTTCGGCGAAAGGCATGTGTCTCCGCAGATTTCACTTTTCTTCCACGACTACATAGCATAGAGCATTGGTGTTCATGTGTGGTAGTAGAATTGTGTCTGTTGTCATGCACTATGGTTGTTAGATGTCTGTAGCTATGGGGGTGTGGAAGATATGGGGGATGAAAATGTTCGACCTGCGGCAATTTCATATTTCTGCCAAAGACGCAAGTGTCACGGTGTATCACTTTTAAGTGAAAACTATCAATCGCAGATCACTGGCGTTTGTGTGTGGTAGTAACACAGAGTCTCCCATCGATCACAACGTTGGCCGAAATTCGGTAACTGTGGGAGTGTGTGAGATATGGTGTTTGAAATTGGTCGGCCATTAATATTTTCGTATTTCATCCAACGACTTGTGTGTATCCGTAAAGTTTACTTTGCTACCGGAACTATATAGCGCAGAAGACTGGTATTTGTGTGTGGTAATAGTATCGAGTCTCCCATCGTGCACTATGGTGGTTAGATGTCTATAGCTGTCAATATGAATTCTTTACAATCACGAACGAAGTCGTGGGTACCAGCTAGTAATAAAATAAAAGATACTAGCAAGGGACACCTTTGACCTCGAAAGCTCAGAACCGCACGAAAACATGCTTAGAATAACAAGCGATCATAAACAAAACAGTGGTGTGTGTCATTTCCAAGCAAAACGTTGCATTCTATCTCAAGTAACATACTGATTTTATAAGACTACAATGTATCAAACCACAAGTGAAGATACATGATCGTTATTTCATCATGAAACCTCACTCTGTGATTTACAATCAATTTGCAGCACCTACGTATAAGCCTATGTTTCAATATGCTTGGCGAAAGCCAGGTTATAACATTGACATACCAACATCATCATTTGAAATTGTAATTAGTGTGCCTTTTGATACTGGACGGCGTGAATGCGAAAGTGATTTGGAATGTGATAAGGTGGCTTTAGTGAGGTGTGCACATTGTTCTCTTCCACTTTGTTTTATCCACTTCATCGAAATCCCACATCTTCACTTTGAGGACTAATATAAGCACTATCAGGTGTGTGGTACTGCTGTATGTGTGTGTTTTGCGCTATAGTGCGTGCTTTAAGCACTGTTGATTGAAACTGTAATGATACACTGACGTCATTGAATTACGTATAATTTCCTCATATGGTATTGATATCTCGTTACTTTGTTTCTCTCTACTTGAGGTAGAATACAACGTTTTGTATGGAAATGTCACACACCACTTTTGTTTATGATCGCTTGTTATTCTAAGCATGTTTTCGGCGAGTTCCCTTGTAAGAAACATGTAATTAGAAGATTAGGGAAATTGCAATTTTGATTCAATTCAACTTACCACACAAGGAAATTTATGCTTCTGATGCAACAACTGCACCAATGGAAAAGAAAGGAACCAAAGTTACACACATGAGACAATTGATGCAATTTGTCTCCGGTTTGTACTGTTTCAGGAAGATAATCGCTCTTTATGCATCTCGCCTTAGTGTAGTTCGCGTTTATTGTGAAATTAATCATCTCCTCGACCTCGTTCACAGGACTAATTTTTTGTTTTGTTTTTACTTTGCTTGGGCTTTAAGCCTCGTTGACGGCGTGGTCATTAGGGGCGGGATGAGATGGGGACAATGAACGGGAAGGAATTCAGCTATGGTCTTTTTGAAGGAAGTATCCCGGCATTCGTCTGGAGTGATTTGGAGAAACCATGGAAAAGCCAAATCTGTATGCCAGGACGGGGATTCAAACCTGCGTCCTCACGAATGCGAGGCTAGAATTCACCCACCACCCTCGGTGCAAAGATTAATGACGTGTGGGCCACTCTCGTAAACAAATGATTAGGATAAGGACTGACGCTTCAAACTTTGTATGACCATAAGAACAGTATGTTCAATACAGTTTACAGCAGGATATAAAAAAAAAAAAAAAAAAACAACAACAAACAAACAACAACAAAAAACAGGAATTTGTTAACACTGTTTGAAAAATGTCTCTGTGCAGCTTGCCAGGAAGCAATGTAGAACTGGTCATTAAAAACTTATTTAATTTTCACTTCACCGGTTGGATATGTCTCTACAATTTGTTGATCGCCGTTGTGAAGCAAACACTCTCGGGCTCAGGGCCGGCGTTAGGGGGGGTTAAGCAGGGCAAAAGTACCCGGGGCCCGAGCCACCAGAGGGGGGCCCCACCGGCCTGGGTGCCTAAATAAATAGAAATCAAACACAAATTTTAAAATCTGCACCAATAATTTGAAACATTTTTGTATTAAAATTTTCTGAGTTATCAACAAAAAAAAAAAAAAAATGTAAAGTAAAAATATTTTCGGGGTCGGAGGGGAGGGGGGGCCTAAGATCGCTTACCCGGGGCCCGAGAATCGTAGCGCCGGCCCAGTCGGGCTGAGGCGATTTATGATCCAAATATTAGTACCTCGTTATCTGATTTGAAGAATTACAGCTGATGTTGTGTTCTATTAAACTCTGCATATGTGATCATCTTTCTACTTTTATAATTTAATTATGCCAGTTATAAAACTTTGAAATCAATGTTCTGCTAATATGTATCCGACGATTTAAAACATACTATATTAATAGGACGAGTACTAAACGACTGCAAAGAGAGCGTCAGTAGTATATTGAACAACAAGGGTCCTATAGTGAACCCTGTGGAATACCTGCTGCATTTCGCCTTCAAAGGAGTAATCAGAATGCAAATGGTATTTCTTGCGATTTTTTTTTTCTAATGTTGAGACGGTGGACATTAACGTCTGGTTCGCCCTCGTCTTAAACGAAATTCGGAATTTCTGTAATGTCATGTAAGGTGACCACCAAGGCAGATACAGACATAGTATGGAAACATTTTGACACAAAATTTGATGTTTAGTCACATAGCTGGATAAAGAAATTATTTTAATGTTTACATATTCAGATAATTTATCTGGTTGTAAAGACCATCTGTTGCTAAATTTAAATCATTTCTGCTTGGAGATGGTCCTATATTAACGACGTGCATATTGAGGCGTCAATGATTACTGTTTGACATTTCACTTATAAACCTGGGTCCCAGTATTCATCCCTGAGGTAGGTGTTAATTTATTGTGATTACACGCGCAGCATGCCTTGCCACCGTAGTAGCCGTGGAGGCCACAGTGTAAGGAGTGGAGGCCGGTTGGAAGACGTGACGAATCGCCTCAGAGGATAATTGCCCCGCGTCTCGTCGCGTGCAGATTACCGGCTGCTCCTAATTGTGTTCGCCAGCACGGAGAATCGACTAATGGACCAATTTCCCGCCTGCAGGGCACCAGAATTTTTGTT
Organism: Vandiemenella viatica; assembly: GCA_031002005.1. Classification (NCBI taxonomy): domain Eukaryota; kingdom Metazoa; phylum Arthropoda; class Insecta; order Orthoptera; family Morabidae; genus Vandiemenella; species Vandiemenella viatica. The sequence goes on from JARYHS010008074.1 coordinate 66,674,624, forward strand.
CCTGTTTTCGTGCCGAACTGGTGGTAGCCCTGCCAGGATCATTGTTCTGTAGCAACATCTGGTCACATTTCCTGACCCGTTAGGTTTTTGTACAGAAAAAGTGTAGAAGTAATTTAAAAAATCCATCAGTACTACGTCTGAAAGGAGCATTTTTACTTAATTTAAAAACTTTTACGCTTAGACAGACTGATAAAATACACTGAATTATCATCTCTCCTCAAAACGAAATCTCATGATTGAAACAATCTATCTCGATTTCAAGATTATTGTAAAACTTTTGATTACAAAGTTATTAAATAAAATATGCAAAATTAATTAATATTTTGTTCGATTTCGAACTTTACTTTCGACCTGAAAAAGTTCAAAATCCCAAATCGAATATACAACTAACTGTAATGATCGAAATGTTTCATATTCTTGAGAGATATAGATCTTCATAAATCCTCATTAAGCATCGTTGAGACAAACATTTCGTTCACCAGATTACAAGAGCTCTTCACAAAAATAAAGACTTCAACCATTTTCATTAGCAAAAACAAGAGTCGGTAAAAGGAATTATCGAGCAAAAAAATTGTTAAATATCCAACAGAAATCCATCTTGTCTGCTATGATTAACCTTTTAAAATATTTTCAAAATCTTACATTAAATTAGTTTTTCTAACAAAATTTGTAACATTTTTTTTCTGTAATTTTATTCAAATAGAGGAAAATTAAGCTGTAGCTTAGGAAAATATCAAACATCCAGCCTTTGTGTTAGTATCATGCAAAAATATAAATTTATTATTACACTATTGTAAGCCCGTGACTGTATTTTGCGTATCGTCATGTCTCATTTGACTCGAACTTGTTTAAATACGAGCTTGACTTGTATTTGACACCGAGCGTGGTGGTGTAACGGCTAGCATTCTGGCCTCGCATTCGGGAGGACGGCGGTTCGAATCCCCGTCCGGGCATCCAGATTTGGGTTTTCCATGGTTTCCCCAAATCACTCCAGGTGAATGCCGGGATGCTTCCTTCAAAAAGGCCATGGACGAATTCCTTCCCATTCCTTGCCCCCCATCCTTTCCCGTCTCTAAAGACCTAGTTGTTATAGGAGACGTTAAGCAGTTAAAAAAAAAAAATGTATTTGACCCTTAAAGTTCACTCTCCAACATTAAAAAAAAAAAAAAAATCCTGTTTACTTCGAAAGAATCACGTTGTTTATTATTGGTCATAGTATCTGTGACGGCCAGAGAAGTTAATACACATTCAATATTATGAAACGGTTGAACAACTCCGCAGAAATAAGTTGCCAGCATAGTAGATTCGTTAACATATTTGGTCTGATGTTCACTTAAAATAACCTAATATCTCACGTACAGTGAACATGAATAAAGACCATCGACAAATACCCGAAAAGCAAATAAACCGTAATGCATAAAATTTGGTCAAGCAACAACATTAGTGATAGTTTTCATTAAATTAAAATTTTTGCTTAGCCAGAATGACAATTGGCATTCATGGTTACAGTAGAGACCATGAGTAATTTAATTTTTTTAAAGTTTTTTTTAAGTTGCTTTCATTAGTAACATGTTATTGAAAAGCAGATCGACGTTTTTTCAGCCGCAAAATTTATCTTTTTAACTATGAAACGCTACTAAAAGCAAACTTAATGACAGTATTATAGCTATTAATTTGGTAGCAGTTGCTTAGTTATTAAATTGCATACATAACCACGAATTTCTACTAATGGTATCTCTGGTCGCTGTTTTGTGAGCGAAGGCTGACACGTGACACCATTCTTCAGCCAATAGCTATCGAGGTGATTGGATGAGCTAACGAAATTATACAATAGATTGTTCAAAGTGATATCTGAGAAACGGGGGACTGGTTGGGTAGTGTGGTAACATTAAGCTGAAAAAATTTCAATCATTATTTTGAACGTCCGAGAACACGAAATGCTTCAAAACATCATAGAATCTTTACACTCTTCTCATCAGGAAGGAATGACTAGGAGCCAAACTGTCATGTGCGTCTTTGAGTACGTTCTTGTTGATAGCTCAGCAATGATCCTTCAATAAACGTCAATCAGTTCGTATCTAAGCTGTAGTCCTTTTACGTGAATCTAAATCCTAATCAAATTTTCTAAGTGAAAGGAGATTCCTTCAGGGTACAGTTGTCGATGAACTTCTTGATGAACGTAAATACCAAGTTTGAAGGAGTACTCAATCCCAGATTTCATTAATAACGTTGCTTCGATCCGACATATAACAGAATTCAACTAATCGTTCATGTGGATTTCGATCTTCACGGACAGCTAGGAAGGGAAAGAATTTGCCTTGATGAATCAGAGCGGGGTTATATTTAACTAACGAAGTCTGTCTCAGATTCGAATTAATCCGCAATTTCGACCAAAATGAGATGCATTTGCTACTGTTCATATCCAACAGTGTTTCCGAAACTGGTGCAAACAGAAAAAAAAAGTGTAATACGAGGGAATGTGCCCTACATTTCCCGAAACAGCACAACTGCTTGCTTTATGCGCTACTGCTGGAAAATTTAAGTACCAAAATTTCTGAAGCCATCTTTTAGAAGTTACTAGGACTTCCGACGGCTTCTCCCGCTCGAACCTTTTTGTGCCTAGAAATGCGTTTCAATTTTGTTTTTCTTCTATGAAGTGACCTCCCTAAGCTTTTTTCCCTTTTGACTGAAGAAGACATTTTTTACTGTTTTCTGTTGTCAGACTATCGTAAATTACATACGGTGATAATTAAATGACTGAAATAAATATTCACATGCTGTAGTGGGTTCTGTACCTCATTTTAACTGACAAATAATATGAATGGAACGCTACGTGGCCTGCCTCGGAAAACCCCTCACACGTACCTCAGCGTAGTTTTCCAGCCAACCCCTCCCCCCTGTTTTAGACCGAGTCACGTAGTTTACGGACGCTCCCGTAGTAGCAAAGCATAAACCTTTACCGTAGATTAAATTCCACAATTTCGTTATGCCTATACTGTTCTTCTTTGATGTAATGGTTTGGTTAACGTTTTCCGTGTATTGTAACGTACTGTATTTCAGGAAACTGAAGAAATAAATAACCAAAGCTACATAGTTAAAGACGATATCAATACAAACCCAAGGGTTGAGTGCTTATGTGTGTTGTTACATGATCTTTGGTGGTAACTCTAAAAGGAGTGTTCATATGAGATGCAGTTTCTATGCCGCCTATCTGACGTCGGTACGTACGAATGATAATATGACGCTCCGTTCTACGATAGCATAGAGTCATAAGAAATACTGCAATCTTTAATCTAGACGATAAATTTTCAAACTGTGAAAAAGGCATACAAATTGGTTACGTAGTTTCTTCGTGATGCCTAGACAATGGGACAGACAAATGTAGCTCGCTTACAGATATATAGTAGTATAGACCAGGGGTGACCGACCAGGGGTGACCGACCAGGGGTGACCGACCAGGGGTGACCAACCCGCGACCCGCGGGCCGCATTCGGCCCACCTTGAGCATTTTTTTGGCCCGCGAGATTCATCATACTTTTACAAAATATTTTTCATATTTCAGTTTTTGTGCTATATATTTCTTTACAATGTGCGTTTAGTATAATTATTATTGTATTATCTATGTTTACTTGTAAGAATAATAGTAAACACAATTATAATAACTAATTATGTTTCAATTTTTCACTCCAAAAAATGTCTATAGTGGATCTAAATCTCATATGGGGATAAATAATTTTATATGCGTCCCGCGGAGTTATGATGCATTTCGAAAGTGGCCCTCAAGATCATTTGGGTTGCGAATATTAAATAGATATCCTGTACATACGATATAAACTTGCATGGTTCAGAGGAGTGTGAAAGCGAGAAATGAATGATGTTAGGAGCAGATGCGAGCACTTGTGGAGGGCGGTAAGAATCTCAAGGCCTCGCCGCTTGTCTCGCCTGAATGAGATGCAGAACAGAGGCATTCGGCAGCCGATTGCGGGTGACGAGGCAAAACACGAGATGAAACGAGCGACAAAGCGGCCCGGTCACGCTCAGCAGTCCATATCATCAAGGCGCCAGCAGCCACGCCACGGAGGGAAGCAACCAACGCACTGCCCATTATCCACAACACCTCACTTTCTACATTTCAGTGAGCTGCCAAGAAACTGCTTCTTCATCATCTGTTAGAATTTAATTTAATTTCATTACAATGGAGCACAGGCTCCGGTGGCAATTTCCCTACACACCCAACTTCCCCCTATCCTGCACCCACCTACTTTAAATTCTTTTAACGTTTTCGGTAAATTATTCATCATTCCCCTTGGTAACTCATTCCAATCCATGACACCCTTACCTAAAAATGAAAATCTTCCCACACCCTTGTGCCTGAAATCGAGTGCCAGCTTGTGGTCATGGTCATCTTTTCCCTTCCATGAACAACTTTTCATACCTACTGCAATATCTTTCCATGCCTCATTGCCAGTATACGCCCTGTACACTCCCATGACCCTCCTCATCCTCCTCCAGTCTTGCAATGAATCCCATCCCAGCTCCTTTATCATATCTGTCACTGATTGCGTTCTCCGATAATTTCCAGAAACAAATCTAGCAGCCCTTCTTTGCACCTTCTCCAACTCCTGTATTTGATACTCAAAATGAGGGTCCCATACTACACTACCATATTCCAGCAATGGTCTGACCAAAGTTTTGTAACGCAATTCCTTTACTTCTCTCGTACATCTCCTCATTTCTCTCTCCAACAAGTGCAGAACATTGAAACCGTTTCCTACCACCTGTCCAATGTGTCCTGCCCAGTTAAGCTTGTTATCAAATGTAATGCCAAGATATTTAAATTTCAAGTCTTCAGCAAGCAATTCTTTCCCCACCTTATAACTAACCTTTTGTTTTTTATTTGTGTATCTAATAAGTTGACTCTTCTTTGCATTTATCTTCATCCCATGTTTACCAACTCAACTAGATCACGCTTCATAACATAGTGCTTCAATAGCTTTTCCAGTTTGAAATATATATATATATATATATATATATATACCACTGAAAATGAATTTTCTTGTAGAAAAGATATTCACAGTTTCATAAGGGGGCGTCCATAAATTACGTGAGGTGAAATAAGTGAGGGGGGGTGTCCGGCTATTCTCACCAAGAGAGGGGGGACTACGGAAATCTCACGTGAGGTTTTTTGAAAAATTGTGTGGACTGTAGAACAAAAAAAAGCTCTACAAATCACGCGAAAGTCGGGGGTGTAAAATGTCTCAAAAAGTTGCGAGGGTCATTTCTAGGGGGGGGGGAGGGGGGTTCTAACGGACCAAATCTCAGCAAGGGGGAAGGGGGTGGGGCCAGATCTCACGAAGTCTCACCAGAGGGAAGGTCCCAAAATCCGGAAAAACACCTCCGTACCAAACGTTAGAACAAGTATTAATCCCTTAATCTATCCAAGATTTATCACTGAATCAAAAATTTGCTTCCGAGGAACTAAACTATTTTAAGAATTACTCTTTGATATTCAATCTGGTGTAGACATCAAAAGAACTCTCTGTTTTATATGTTCCATCGTCTATCTACTCCTGTTGTCCGGTGCCTCCAAGTTAACTGCAGAAGCAACTCTTTCGGACGACACAGAATAGGCTTGGCACATCAGAGATAGCGTTCTGGCCTCGCATTCGGGAGGACGGCGGTTCGAATCCCCGTCCGGGCATCCAGATTTGGGTTTTCCATGGTTTCCCCAAATCACTCCAGGTGAATGCTGGGATGCTTCCTTCAAAAGGCCATGGCCGAATTCCTTCCCATTCCTTGCCCCCATCCTTTCCCGTCTCTAAAGACCACGTTGTTAAAAAGGGACGTTAAACTGTTACAAAAAAAAAAAAAAAAAAAAAAAAAAAAAAAAAAAGCACATCAGATACTTTTTCAATGCATCAACTTCTATTCACCAAGGAAAAAAACAATTTGAAACAGAAGCTGTAAATTTTCGTCAACCCTCAACTTCGCAACACGAATGCTTAATCAATATTCTTCAACTTAATTAAAAATTATCTAACATTGAAAAATGTTGACAAAAATGTAACATTGATGTTAACGTAAACCTGTTAAAATTTCAACGTCTTTTTAAATCTTTTTATAGTTGATGAAAAACTGTTAAATTCGACCCACTTTTTTGAGACGCGTTCAGTTCAAATATGTACGTATATTCATTCAACATACGTGCAACTCATAAAATTGTAACTTAAAATGGATAGTCCAAATAAAGTATATATTTTCGATATATCGATAGTAAAAATATCGACAGCAAATATCGATTATTTTACGAAAAAATATCGATTTTTTCCATACAGCTATATATTTTTTTCCAAATATACTGTCGAGGGTAAAAAAGGAATGCGTAGGGAAATTGCCAGCGGCACATATGCTTCCTTGCAACTAAATTAAACTACGTTAAGTGCGCCGGATTGGCAACTACTCGATATACTTACTCTGTTCGTCTATACTCAGGTCTCTTGTTACATCAGTAGCAACCCTACTTTTAATAGCTGTCAGCGACACCTACTTGTTGTGATGTAGTCGTCTACTGTGTACGCCATTGTTTTCCAGGTAGCAGACATCATTTTACGACCTCTCAACGGTTAGCAACACATTTATGACCTTCGTGACTGGAAATAACTCTGCTGAGTGCTCTTCTTAGTACAAGCTGTTAAACTCTTCTGTCTGCCATTAACGCAACATACATTGCTACTTGTAATTTGACCAGACAGGAACTACAGACCAAGGGTAAGATACCGAAGGTCGCCGGTTCGAGTCCGGCCGAGGGCATGGGTGTTTAGTGTTGTGTCTGTGAATGTCTTGTCCGTGTTGTAGTGTCCTTGTGTCAATACTTGATAGCAACAAATCACATTGAGCTGGCTGCATGGCCTAGTAGTCGAATCACAATTAAAAAAAAGGGAAAAGATACTGCCGCATACGACAGAAATCAAATTCAGCTTATATGCGCACCCTTCATATTCAACTTGTATGTAGTGCAAGCAATAAAGTACATAAAAAGTTTCATAGGGCATAAGTGTTCAGAGAGAAAAAATTAGTATGCTACGATTTGCTGATGACATTGTTTTCTTTGCAGAACAGGCTGAGGATATTGAGAAGTTGCTGAATGGCATGAACAAAATACTGAAGGAAGATTTTGGACTGAATATAAATCAAAGCAAGACAAAAGTGATGAAATGTATCAGATATGATACCAATCAGAGTAGATTAAATATGAATATAGGAACGGATGCAATAGGTGAAGTAAGTGAATTCTTCTACTTGTGATGCAAAATTACAACCGATGGCCGAAGCAGGAATAAAGTTAAAAGCAGAATATCAAAAGCAAGAAGAGCCTTCATGAAAAAGAGAAACCTTTTAGCTTCAAATATAGATCTAGGACTTTTTAAAACTATTTGTGGATCACAGCACTTTATGATAGCGAAGTATGAACTTTAGGAATACCAGAAAGAAAGAAAATGAAGCATTTGAAATGTGGTGTTACAGAAGAATGCTGAAAATTAAGTGGACAGACAAAGCACAAAATGGACTAGTTTTGGAAATGATGTATGAGGAAACTAGGTTGTAGAAGAAGCTTACAGAAAGAAGAGACAGGCTGGTAGGTCATATTTTGAGACACGCTGGATTGGTTAATTTGTTAGTGGAGGGAACAGTCGAAGGTAAGAACTGTAGTGAAAGGCAGGGATTAGAATAAATGAAGCAGATAATTGATGACGTGGGTTGTAAGGGGTATGTAGAGATGAAGAGGTTAGCACAGGATAGAAAGGGTTGGAGGATTGCATCAAACTAGTCGAAAGACTGATGACAGCAAAAAAAAAAAAAAAAAATGACGCGAAACAAAGATTATGACAAATATACCAGACACTCCTACGAGAGTCCGAGTAGGAGCTCATAAAATAGAGGTGGTTAGGAGTTTCAAGTACCTAGGGGAATGGATTGAATGGAACAACCTTGAAGGTAAAACAATGGAAGCGAGAAGGACCAAAATGGAATTAGCCTTCCAGAAGACCAAAAACACTTACAATAAGAAAAGCCTCTCTTGGAACACAAAGATAAGACATTACAACACAGTAATTAAGCCAGAAACACTCTATGCAGCAGAGACACTAGTCATGGGGAGGAAAGGACAAATTGGAAATCAAAGAGAGGAAAATTTTGAGGAAGATCATGGGTCCCAAATTCCAGAATAACAAACAAGTTTTCTACAGAAACAAAGCCCTCTACGCAAAGTCCGAGAGACTCTCGGAAACCATGAGAAAAAAAAGGATTGATTTCTATGGAAACATATTCCGAATGAATCCTACAAGACTAACAAAAAAAAATCTTTGACTTCTTTTATAAAAAAAAAAGACTAAGCCCAACTGGTTTAAGGAAGTGGAAAAGGATCTGAGAGAACTCCAGATTACCGAAGTGATGTTAAAGAATGGTACAGCCAAGACCGTGACCAAAGACAAAAGTAAGAGGTTCCAAGTTGCGATAAACACCAGAAAACCGATTCAAATATCAGAAGAGGTAAGAAGGAAGAGATCAGATAGAATGAAGAAATACTGGGAGAAGAAGAAAACGCTAGCATCGAAGAATTGATTGATCTGACGTACCCCAAAGATGGGTGATTCGAAAAAAAATATATATATATACATATTTGCATCCTTCATTACCGTAGTAGCAACTTGATAATGTCAACAAAATTTTTGAAGAATACCAATTCTCCCTTGCAATCCATTTACTAACTCAGTCATTAATAAATTAATTGTATCATTTAGCCACAGTAATTATTTATTTAAGAATGTTTATTGATTCATGCATTTCACCTTTTTCGTGTGTTATTTTAATATGTTTTGTAAGTAGCTTCGTTTTTACTATATTTAAATTGCATAATATGCTTACGAAGTTATCTATAACTAACTTACCCCTGGATCCTCCCGAAGGAGGCATACTAAGCCATAGTGTCAGAGATAGGACGGCCAGTTCCTTTCCTCTGGGACCTACAGTTTAACGTGGAAGCCCAATCCCGGAATGGTCTGGCGTAGGTGAAACATAATTCTTAAAAATTCCTGCTACCACGGGGATTTGAACCCGAGAACGGAGCAGCAAACTTTTGAAACCAAGCGCCTTATCCACTGAGTTACCAGACCGGTTGTAGTAAACTGAGTTTTTAATTACTACTCTTGCGTTTTTTTTTTAAATCTCAGTACCGAAATGTCATCAGTGAAAAAGTGAATAGTTATTTCTTCAGTTTAGTCGTTTTGATTTAATTGCAATGAAGTACACGGTCCTATCTCGATTTCCCTGTACTCTTACTTTCGCTTTCAGGAATATTATTTTAAATTCTTTCAATCTATTTCACCTAATCACCAGTTTTGGAGTTTTAAATTATTACAGTGGTTGAGGTAAACTGTTTATCATTTCGCTTGACATTTTATTGGCTGTAAAAGAAAATTTCCTCAATTCCTCGTTACCAAATGATTTCAGATTAAATCTTTCATAGAAACCTGTGGGTTCTTCTTTGACATTGCAGTTAGGGCCGGCGGGAATTGATTATTTTTTGTTTGACTTCCATGCGGCATAACATCGATGAAACATTTGAACTTAAAAAAATTCTTTGTGAATTTAATATTTAATTAAAATTTGTAATGGAGCACACGCTCCGGTGGCGATTTCCCAAAAACACCCATCTTCCCCCTTTTCTGCACCCACCTACATTTACCCTTTACAAACTTTAACTTTAAATTATTTAAAAGTTTTTGGCAAATTATTCATCATTTCTCTCGGTAACCCATTCAATCCCTGATACCCTTACCTAAAAAAGAGAATCTTCCCACACCCTTGTGCCTGAAATTGAGTGCCAGCTTGTGGTCATGGTCATCTTTTCCCTTCCATGCATTACTTTTCATTCCTACACCAATATCTTTCCATGCCTCATCACCAATATACGCCTTGTGCACTCCCATGACCCTCTTCACCCTCCTCCTGTCTTCTAATGAATCCCATTCCAGCTCTTTTATCATACCTGTTACTGATCGAAATCTGCGATAATTTCCACAAACAAATCTAGCAGCCCTTCTTTGCACCCTATCCAACTCCTGTATTTGATACTCAAAATGTGGGTCCCATGCTACATTAACATATTCAAGCAATGGTCTGACCAAAGTTTTGTGTAACCCAATTCCTTTACTTCTTTAGTACATCCCATCATCACTCTCTCCAACAACTGCAGAATTTTGAAACCTTTTCCTACCACCTGTCCAATGTGGTGTGTCCAGTTAAACTTGTTATCAAAAGTAGTGCCAAGATATTTACATTTCAAGTCTTCAGCAAGCAATTATTTCCCCACCTTATATTCATAATTAACCTTTTGTTTTTTATTTGCGTATCTAATTAGCTGACTCTTCTTTGCATTTATCTTCATCTCATGTTTATCAAACCAACTAGATATCCTGTCCAGATCACCCTGCAACTGTTTACAGTTCTCTACCGTTTTGATCCTTTTATAAAGCATTATGTCATCTGCAAACAATGTAATTTCTGATAGTAAACAATCAACACAATTATTCATTAGAATAATTTATCAGTGGGTTCCCGGAACTTATTTAGCGCATACTCGGCTTGATGTTTGTGATGTTCTTGTAATTCCTCTGTTAGTAATCTGTTCAAGTAATAACTTTATGGTCAGTGAACTTGTTTGTTGGGATCCTGCATCCTGGTTAGCGTTGGTTCCGTCTCCGCAGCTGGCGAGCTGCCCCTGGGTCGACGTACTGTACCAGACGGCAGACGTGCTGGAGCGCGCAACCAATCGCATCTTCAGGACCAGCAGTGCGCCACTACCGTAAAAACTCTCCATTTTCTTCATCTGCTCCAGGATAGATCACAAGCTCCTTGGACCGTGGTTTCCAGCGCATCAACAATACAGCCAGTTCTAATCTGACAATGACCTCTAATCCTTATTGGACCAACCATTTAAATATTTAATGCCGTATGTACAACGTCTACGATTTTATTTTGATTAAGGTATGAAGTAAATGAATGATAATTCATTTGAAATATCGAGGTACATGATGGGACTGTGATGCAAAATAAGTTTGAATGGGTAATGAGCGATTCTAACATTTATCAATTGCTCTTATTTGGTATTATAAAATTTAGACGTATTTGTTGGGATACTAGAGGAAACCAGGGGCGTAGCTCATAGGGCTAGGCGGTGCAGTGCACCGGGACCCCTACGCTCAGGGAGCCCCCAAGCATACCTCAGGACGGCCCCCAAGCGCAGTTCAGAGGGCCCACGGGCCTTCACGGCCAACTGGCGACCTTTTTTTTATTTTAGCTCCACCGTCTAAGGAGGTCCCTGAGACACAGGGAGCCCCCTCACTAAGAGACCCTCACTGCTCAGGGGGACCCCAATCATTGCTCAGGAGCCCCCAAGCACAACTAAGGGGCCTCCAGCATCAGCTCAGGGGGCCCCTACCGGCAACACAAAACAAAAAGGGCCCAAAATAAATTTTTTGCACCGGGGCCCTTGTTGACCTTGCTACGCCACTGGCGGAAACTATATTTTAATGTGTTATCATTTCCTGAAATCAGTTTGTTACGAGCAAAGTAATATTTTGAATTTGTATCAGTTTTACTAAAAGTTAAACTCATCGAATTTTCAGTTAATTTAATAACATTTAGATTATTATAAAGCAGTTGGATGAAGCAACTGCAAAAATACCTGTTGAGAGTGGTTAAGATACTGTAAGAGAAGCGGCGCCTACAAAAGAAATTATACAAGAAAACTGGAAAATCGATGATGATCTATACAAAGTAATTTGGTAATAGCTCATTGTTTGTTCTTGCCTTCAGCCGTTGTTAGAGTTATTGAACATTAAGAGTAAACCTGTGGGCGGATTGACGCCATCATTTGAAAGTTTCAGAAAATTCTGCATTGAATGCCTTTCTGTGCTCAAGGCGAACTAGAACAGTCTTTCAGCAGTCAGAATTACACTTTTCAGCCGAACCTCGTGACGTTTTTTATTCCTTGATAATATTTATAAATGATTTTTTGTGTAATTTGGACTTCAAATGAGTCATTTCCTTTTATTCTTCAGGCAAGGGTTAGGCAGCTGTGTCTCTCCTTCTCTATGCTGACATTTTCCACGAGCAGTAATAGACGGTTCCTGCTCTAACACGACGGTAACCCTGCTACAGATATGACGTTTCTAACAAGAGGAACTAACAAAACGTCTGCTGGCAAAGCTTTGTATTATTCTCATCATATTGAACTCAGCTTCTTAGAATGTATTATAGAGGGTGTACAGGATAATCCTGCAACCACAGATAGGTCATATGATTCCCTACTATACGACAAAATTTTATTTTACTATAAGTGTCACCATTTTCGAGATATTGATTTTTTAATATTTTTTAGAAACATCTGACTTTATTCAGTTTATTCATTGCCAGATATCAAATGTACAAAAAGATCCTCGTCTCTTTCTCTACCATTGTACTATTGTATCTGAACTATCTACCCCCTTTTTTTTAAAAAAATATAACGCGCTGGCACCCAGGTAGCCATTTCAACAACAAGATGGATTTCTACGAATTCATTGTCAAAATGTCCCAAACAATGAAAAAATACTTGCATGGTAACTTCAATTCGATAGATAGATACCAACCTTCGTGCTTTAGAACTACCATAAAAACATATTTTAAAAGGAACGTTGAGCAATTATCCATTTTGAAATGGACAATATCGAAGTAATTTTTAAGGTAATTGGCAAGATCCGCTTAGGTACTTTTTTTTTTTTTGCACTACAGGCTGTCAAAGTCAGCTGTTTGAATAAATTTGTATACACTTTTTACATAATATCTTAAAGGCTTTTTTAACACTTTTTAAAAAAAGAACATTGTTTTAAGTGACTCAAACATCCTAGAGTAAAGTTTTGTTTTTTAAAAAAACAAAATAACCGGATTTAAAAATGTCTTAATTTGTAGAAACGGCATGGAATAAACTAAACAAAGTCACATGTTTTGAAAAAAAAAAATCAATATCTCGAAAATAGTGTAACTTTTACCAAAACAAGTTTTTTGTTATGTAGTAGGACATTATGTTACCTATCTGCGGTTGCAGTATTACCTTTCATTCCTGGACCCCTGTATAGCTCGAACCATGCATCGGAGCTATGCTGTGATTTGAATAATTAATAAATGTGAACATGCAGAATCTGGTATTAACTAGGTGGTTTTTATTTTCATCAAAGTTTACCGCTATGATAGCTACAAGGCTCTTCACTTATATGTATCGTCGAAAGATAATTCTTCCCCTGATATATCTAAGTCATAAACAAAATACTTTGTAATGGGAAACAGAATACGTTCAGCTGCTCGTTCGCTCAGTGCAGGGATGTTATTCAACAACTGATTTTCCGCAATGGACAATAGGCCCGTTTACACGCACGGTTTTTCCGGCGGTTTTGGAGCGTACGCTCCAGGCGCGCGCATCAATCCTTTACGTGTAAATGCTCGGTGGTCAGAGAGGCCTGGCGCGCGCTCCGAATGCGCACATCTGGCGCGCAGGTCTAACAGGGCCTCGTGTTTACACGTGCATTGTCGGTCTGCAGTCTTGATGCGTCAGTGCAAGTTCGTTGTTGGTTCGAATTTCTGGGTGACTTTATTTAACTTTACCCTGCTTTAACAGATAAAAATCTCAATCTTGAGAAATGTGGTCAAGAGATAATTTGGAAAGATTTATAGAGCTTGAATTTTCTATGTTTGTGGAAGGTTAAAAAAATCAAATGACTACAAATATAAATTTTTTTTAAAAAAATTGTAAATATGATTAGTTAGTAGAATTCAGCAGGGTAAACGTATGTGAAAGTGAAAACAAAGATTTCGTCACTGAAAGGTTTCAAGAAACTCGGTGGCAATTCGAAAAGAACTGAGAAAAATAAATGCAAGCAATTTCAAATCTTGGAGGGATATTTCAGTTGCCAAAAAACGAAGAGTAGGAGGCAAACATTACTCTGCAGTTATGATCTTCCTCATGACTGTGTCCTGTTTTGATATTTGTGGAGATACTAACTTTAACTTCACCTTTTTAGGTAAGGGTGTCAGGTATTGGAATAAGCTACAAAGGGAAATGACGAACAATTTACCAAAAACGTTGAAAGAATTTAAAGTTAAAATTTGTAGAGGGCAAATGTAGGTGGGTACAGGAAAGGGAGAAGATGGGTGTGCGCTCCATTGCAATTTAATTAAATATTACTATTATTAAAATGTTGTTATATATGGAATTGTCGTTTCGTAGACAATTTTTTAAATTATCTGGGTCATTTATTTTCCCGTTGCTCTCACTAACGAGGCATGTGTCCATATAGATCTCTAGTTTCGTGTCTTCTTTCCGCCCATATACACATTGTTTATTTAATTCTTTCTGCACAAAAAAAAAAAAAAAAAAAAAAAAAAAAAAAAAAAATGTAAAGCAGCTCATATTGCTCATCTTATTTCATTTCTGTTGGAGTATATTTTAAATACACTTATAAACACAAGCACAACTAACAAAAACAACAATGACCTGAAAACAGAATGTTGCAAGCTGGACCGTCTACAAAACTTTCCAACCAGGCGGAAAGTCCACGCTCCACGCGATAACGGTCATTTTTGGCGCGTACGCTCCAACCCGCAGTCCTGGCGCGCGCGACTGGAGTGTTGACCATTTTTCGTCGCACGCTCCAGGAGCGACGGTCCAACCTCACGCTCCGGCGCGGCAGTCCGGAGCGCCGTTCCGGACCGGCAGTTTGGCGCGTACGTGTAAACGGGCCTAATGTGTGTCCAGCAGTTTGTTGCTGCGATTGTTGGATAGGTTTAATAGCGCCTGGTGATCCTGACTAACAATTAATTAGTGTCACTTTACTGTACTTTATAATAATGTAAATGTTAATTATACTGAAAATTGTAGTTCAGTTACTATACCGGATAACACAGACAAATTTGAAGCTTTGGAATACTATAGTACGCGTCACGAACGCTGGCGGTCCAGTTTAGCGAGGTTCTGCGTAGGAACGTCATCGCTCTGCCAGTAGCCAATCGAATTCAGTAACAATCCAGCACTTGTCGTCGTTACACGAGTGTTGATTGTTTGCTGTGGCTGACATTCCTGTCTCTCTTAATAGTATTACCACATAAAGCGCTGCTAAAACGCATATTATTACTTTTATTATCATTAAACAGCAGTAATATTAATAGTAGTAGCGTAATTACTATACTTTCTTTCTCTCTCTACGTCACTCTGGAAATGCGGCAACGTCGTCTACCCTGTGTCCCTATTTCTGTCTCTCTCTGCGCCACCCGCCTTCGTTCGTGACGCTCACTATACAATCGTAATGAACTAATCATAATGACTGAGAACACAAGGAAATCTGATGGCTGCTACAGGCGCTCACAACCACATAACAGTCCCCCATTACAAATCCAAAAGCAAATTAATATTCCGATTAAATAATCTGTGACAGACTTCACGAAATAAAATAATAGACATGAAGTTAATTTACTGAAGTGATGGTTTGACAAAGACGAAAGGTCGTTATTACGTAACAAACTTTACATAGTTCTTACCAAGCTGAATTTAACTTCATAGCTCTGCGATTAGTGCAAGGGAAGTACGTATAGTGTCACTGAGTCATTGTAGTTGCAATTGCAGTAGGCTGTCAGCTTGACGTCCCACGCGGGTTGATATTCGTGACACGCTTCACCGCCAGAAGCAACATGCGGGAGACAGCTATTACGGGCAGTATGGCGGCACGTGACCTGCCTGCCACAAACTCAGCACCACACGCCACGTTGGCAGCTCGTGCAGTAACGATGACGCTTATACCTGTCAATACTGTCGTCGCTTACAGGAGGACCAGGTGCAGTAATCCTCGATGCAATTACAGTGTGGTTAATAACATGTACACACTTTGACAATAAATTTGGCAGCCGCTGAAAACTTCTGTCACTCTTATTTTCCAAAATCTGACATTTTTTTAACTGCTACACGTCTCTCAACAGTGAGGTCTTCAGAGACGGGAAAGGATGGGGGCAAGGAATGAGAAGGAATTCGGCCATGGCTTTTTTAAGGAAGCATCCCGGCATTTGCCTGGAGTGATTTGGGAAACCATGGAAAACCCAAATCTGGATGCCCGGACGGGGATTCGAACCGCCATCCTCCCGAATGCGAGGCCAGAACGCTATCCGTTACACCACCACGCTCGGTGAAATCTGACATCAATGTCATCCTAGGAAACAGTAATGTTACTTAGGAACGAAGTCTTTCTCGGCGTTGAGAATGGATGTAGTCTTCTCGGGAGACTAGCCGAGTAAGAAAGATGTTTCCACACGATATTTCGGCGATCTCAGACTCCGTCGCCATCTTCTGGTGAAGTGTAATGTTACTGGCAAGCCAGTATTGCGTCACTGTTTCTTAGGATGACATTGATGTTAGATTGTGCAAAATAAGAGTGATAGAATTTTTCAGCGGCGGCCAAATTTGTTGTCAAATTGTGTACATTCATCAGCCAAAACATTATGACCACATAATTTCTAGCATGTTCGTCCACGTTTTGGAAGCAATACAGCAGCAATTCGGTATAGCATGGATTCTACAAGTACTTGGTAGGCTTCCAGAGGTATCTACCAACAGATTTCTACGAACAGGTCACGGAATTCCCTTAAATTACGGGCCAGCGCAGCGGTTTGTGAGCGCGGCGCCCGGGAACGAGTACTCGGAAACGGAGAGGCTGGTCGGCTGTTCGCGTGCTACTGTAGTAAGCATCTGTGGAAAGTTTTTGGACGGTGAAACCGCAAGTAGGCGACAACGTGATGGACACCCACACCAGGTCACAGAACGTGGAGGTCGAAGGCTTGCCCGCTCTGTAAAGCAGGATAGGGGCAGATCTGACGGAAGAGTAGAATTCTGGTGCTTCCAGAAGTGTTTCAGAGCACAAGAATCACGATTCTGCCACAGATCACCCCCTATCCAGCTTTACAGAGCGAGCAAGCCTCCGACCTGCACGTTCTGTGATGTGGCGTGGGTGTCCACCACATTGTCGCCTAGTCGTGGTTTCACCGTCCTTCAAACACTTTCCATAGATGCTCACTACAGTAGCACGCGAACTGCAGACCAGTCTCTTCGTTTCCGAGATGCTCGTTCCCGGCCGCCGCGCCCACAAACCTCTAGCCCGTAATTTAAGGGAATTTCGTAACTTGTGTGTAGAAATCTGGTGTCAGATATCTCTCAAAGCTTATCAAGGACTTGTAGAATCCATGTTACGCCAAGGTGGATCAATATACTACTAAGTAGGGGGTCATAATGTTTTGGCTGATCACTGTAATTATCCGTTTCAATCGCTGTTTTCAAAGAAATGCACATTACTCATACATCACTCTACCTAAAGTTACTTCTGATGGCTCCGCGGTTAGTACATTTCCACGAACAGTGCCGCAGAGGAGGAAGCAATCCTTACCCGGGGCGCACATTGAGCTGCGTGGCGCAGTAGGAGCAACGCAGAGCAGGGCAGGGCAGCACAGACTGGCAGTTACTCGCGCATATTAGAGCGCAGTTTCGTGCGGCAATTTACAAAGCATTGTTGTCTTGTGCGAAAAACCGACAATAAAGCGTAACCAAAAACATGTCGATGCAAAAACTCGATTTTTGATTTCTGAATCAGATTGGGATGCCGAGCTTGGAAAATTGTTATTACTTTAACAGAAGCTGAGTTAGATAAAACTATGCAAAAGTGAGTATATGGAAAGAAGAAACTCTCATCTGGTTTTTGCAGTGACAAGAGAATTCTCAAAAGATAATTTCCGGATGACTCGAGCGGAGATTCACGGCATAATGTAACCTGTTATTTTCTCGACAAAGCTCAAATATCTATTAGAACTGAAGAAAATCTCGATGTATTTTCGTGGTTATTTATTTAATTATTTAGCGTTTGACGGTACATGACATTTATAAGAATGTTTCTCTCTTTTATTTCATATTATATTTTTAAGAAAAGTATATAACAGAACATAAACACTTGAAACTAAAACAGCAGTGTCAACAAATTAATTCTCGGGGACACTATTGAATGATGTAGTACAAATAATAAGAAAACAAATAATGTGATAATAGCCTATATATATCAATCCTTTTCGAAGTTTTATTAAAAATGAATTCAAAAAAAGAAAAGAAAAGTGAAAATTGTAAGTGGACAGTTGTATGATAAATAAATGCTGAATTTACTCGCTACTTGTTGGGCTCATTGTCCAAATCTCTTGTTTAAATTTAATTTTTATGACTGATATTGTGAATCGCAGGTTGGTTACGCACCAGATTAATCAATTTTTCTTATTCCATAGTTGAAAATGATTATAAGTAAAGCAAGATTATAAATAACGCAAGAAGTGTTACGTTGTAAACCGGCACGAGTGAGCTGCGTGGCACAGTTTCTGTGTCGTGATCACAACGTGGCACAGGCCACGTGCGGCGCAGTACTGCGCTGCCCTGCTCTGCGTCTCAATACGCGCTGTTCCGCCCCAAAACATAAAGACACAGAAACTGCGCTGCGCTGCGTCGACTGCGCGTCAATGTGCGCCCGGCCTTATAGCTTGACTTTGAGCTTGACTCATGATGTGGAAATTCCATCCTTTATTGCTCTAAGCGGAATGTGGAACGTGGTAGAGATGCTCAAAATCCAGAAGACATCCCGTTTTGGTATTTAATTGAAAACTCTTTTACATTGATTTCATTGCAGGTGGGAAAGGATGAGGGACCAAGAAAGGGAATCAATTTGGTGATGGCCTTTTCAAGGATTAAGCCCAGCTTTCGCCTGATATGAATTCGGGAAACCTTGCAAATCGAAATCTGACTGGCCGGAAGTGGACTCGAAGTCACGTCCTCCCGAATGCTAGGACAGAGCTTCACCGCTCACTCACCAAGCTCGCTAGATAATCACGCATGTGCTTTTGGTGTCATATATGGATGACATCTGCTTCACAGGTAAAATTAAGATCTGAAAGTCTTTTCCCAAATTTCTAATACGTGATAAGTGATTATTGCGTTGGCAATAAAATGTTTATGGCATTAGTAGTACGAAGTGGCTAAGTTTAAATTTGCCACGCAATCCGCATCTGCTGTGACCAATTAACTTCAGCAGATAAATTTAGCATGTGACGGGGCCTCATAGTTTTACATGAAGTCCGAACCTCGATGGGGTTCTATCGAACTTCAGATGAATAAATAAGGTTCTTGGCAGAGGTAAAGAACAGGTTATCGGTCAGCAAAAATTTAGACCTAAGGGTACGTCCATAAAGTACGTGACTCAATTTTGGTCTCCCTTGAAACCCCTCCCCCTCCCTTTTACGTAGACTGACGTGGATTTTGCCTCCACTCCCCCCGTTAATTGATAAAATAGCACAACCTGTATCTTCCGCGTAAAAAAACTAATAAGAGCTCCAGTCTTTGTCACCTTTCATACATTATCAGGGAATGTTTCTTTGATCTGCTTAAAAGATTTTTATAACTCATTGGATAATGAAAACACACGAAAAAACATTCTCGATAAACCTCGTAAAGTTTATCGCACAGCGCCATTTCACACCACACTCTTAACTTGAAATAAGCCGGCCTCGGTAGCGTAGGGGCTAGCGTGTTAGCTCCGCGTTCGAATCCGGCCGCGGGCATGGATGTTAAGTGTTGTGTGTATGTGTGTCTGTGTGAATGTCCTGTCCGTCCCGTGGTATCTATACTTAGGAATCATAAAAAAAAAAGAAACGTACTGGAGAAACTAATTCACATGAAGAGATATCGTAAACACATCGAACTGGCTGAATGGCTTAGTCGCCAAAAGCCATTTAAAAAAAAAAAAAAAAAAAAAAAAAAAACACTTGAAATAGAACCTCAGCGAGCACTGTAGTGGAAGTTGCGCTGAAATTCACTTGTCGGAACAAAATTAGAATTATTTTATCAACGAGTGGTGTGGTCACACGCGGGCAATCCTAATTAAAACAACTTTATTTCGAACAATCGAAACAATACAAATTGTCACTGCTTTGAAAAAACCCGGGTAACGTCTGTAAGCGAATTGGAGTCAATGTACGGCACATCTAACGTTTTTCGGCTCGTAATGTTGGTTGGTTCACTGGCGCCGGACGCGTGCAACCTAACGCTATGACTTCAAGTCACACGCATGCGCGGCACTTTAGTATATATGATATCTAAATTATATACGGATATAATTATATAGCGAAAATAAGTATCCACATGCTGTTGTGTGTTCTGCACTTTATTTTAACTGTGACAAATAATATGATCGAAAAGCTACGTGGCTGGACTACCTTTTTCCACATAGCTGTTGACACGGTTGATTCCGTGAAGTATCTGGGGGTGATAGTACAAAGCAACATGAAATGGGACTTGAACATAACTTCCGTCGTAGGCAAGGCTAATTCTAAATTACGATTCATAGGTAGTATTTTGAGGAATTGTAACGCTCAAACAAAGGAGATAGCGTATAAAACACTAGTGCGTCCGCATCTGGATTACTGTTGTGGGGTTTGGGATCCGTATCGCAAGGTTCTGATTGACTCAGTTGAGAGGGTGCAGAGGAGAGCCGCTAGATTCGTGACTTGTTGTTACAGCCATTATGAAAGCGTCACAGAATTGATACATACAGGGTGTCCAGAAAAGGTGTCCGATTTCAAAATTAAATATCTCGAAATCAAAGATCGATAGAGGAATGCAGTAAATGGTATCTTTATTGTGACAACTGTACGAAGTGTATACAGCAGTGTGAAATAATAGTTACAAAAGCTGCTAACAGATGTACGCTGTACAGCTCATATCAGCATACATAAGTGAAATAATCGTATGAAAACAATCTTTGCAAACAATCACATCACAATGTTTTCAAAATGTTCACCATTGGCACTACAGATGTGGCGCAAACGAAGAATGAAATTCGCCATCACATTTCGTAGTGTCTCGACCGAAATGGATTCACATGCCGCAGAGATCGCCGACTCCAGCTCGTCCAGCGTGGCGGGATGCTTCGGGTAGACCATGTCTTTCACTGTGCCCCACAAAAAAAAAGTCACAGGGAGGCACATCCGGCGAATATGGAGGCCAATCCATGCCTGCGCCAGTAAATTCGGGATATCCCAAAGCAATGACTCGATTCCCGAAGTATTCCTCAAACTGCTGTATACACTTCTTACAGTTGTCACGATAAACATACCGTTTACTGCATTCCTCTATCGATCTTTGTTTTCGAAATATTTAATTTTGAAATCAGGGAGTCCTTTTCTGGACACCCTGTAGATTGGGCTGGGATAGATTGGAAGACAGACGACGTTGCTTGCGTTCGAATTTATTGGAGAATATGCGAAAAACTTTAAATTTCGAGTGCAATGAAATACTTCTTCCGCCAACCTATTTAGGTCGCAATGACCGGAGGGATAAGATTAGAGAAATAAGATGCCGTACTGATACTTATATGTATTCCTTCTTTCCTCGCACTATTCGGGATTGGAATGGGCGGGTTTAGGATTGGTGCTTAGCACCCTCTGCCACCCACAGTGTTTGTGATTTGCAGAGTATGAATGTAGATGTAGATGTAGATAGCCCAGCGTAGCTTTCTACCCAACCCCTGCCCGCTCCCTAGACCGAGCCATGTTCTTTATGAACGATCCCTAAACCGATATTTGGAACAGAGACATGACAATAAAACACTAAAGTTGAGGTACAGGACTCTTCTACCGCTGCTAATGTGTCTTGAAGCGAGAATAGCATCAAATATCTAAACATAGTTCGTGAAAAGTGCATTAGTATGCAAGCTCTATTTCAAAATGTCCCTCTGAGTACTCAAAATTGATTGAGTTGTTTCACCTTCATAGTTCATACATACTTGGCAATACCCAGTTAAAGCAGTTCGTGTTGAAAACGGGTTTCGAACCCGACGCCAGCGTCCCGGAAATGTCTCGCCTCTCATCTAACGGACGTGCGGTTGTGGAAATTTTCTTGAGGTATTATCTTACACAACATGCTACGTGTTGTCTTACGCTCTTCAAATCACTGACTGAATGGAAGCGGGAGGTATTGTCGAGAATACAGACAGGGGTTCGAAAACCGACACTTCACACGCTACCCCAAGAATCGGCTCCTTGTAGACAAGGAGTATTGGCCCCAAACAACGAGTGCGCCTTTGCACTGTATTTACTTCTTAACACCTACCTCAACTGTGTGAGCGCCACTACATTCACAGCGGTTATTGTACTGACTGTTCCCAAACAAATCAAAAGTGTTTCCTTTCATGGCAAAGCCACTGTGCAGACTTCGTACGAGACTACATTGCAAGAGAGATGGCGAAGAATTTTTGGTTTAAGTATTTGGAAAGTTTGCGTCATTTTGTCAGATTCTTGGTGGTTTAATTAATACGGTAATTAAGTAGTCCACAATTCTCAAACACGATGTCAACGATACAGATTACATGCATTCATACAATCCAGAGATTGCATACAACACTTCTTCCACAGACAATACTACCAACGCAGTCCTTGGCAGTCGCAAATTGAATCTGTATATAGTACTACTGTCCTTCTGTTGATTTCTTTATATAGGCTCTATCGAAATTTCTAGAACACTTCAAAGACTTCCGACAGATATTTCTCGAACAACAATCGAAATATATTAAAAACAATCAGAATTAATACGTAATTATTTAAAATCGTTACAAAATGGTCGTAAATGGAAATTAAAGAGACTTAAACACAAAATTATTCACAGAAATCATTTTAAACTGTAGCAAATTATCCTTTAGACATCGTAACTTGCATTAATACTTGGAATCACAAGCATTTAAGCAATTCTCTTCCCCAATTCTGTTCTTAAACATATTAAATGGTATTTCCAAAATTTCTTTTCATAAATCAAAGTCTATTTCCATTGAGTTACAGCAATTTGCAAAACAAACATACAAGATCATATTCAAGCAAAATTTAGGTCACTACAAATACTTCATAAAATACAATTCTATTTAAATTTCAGGTATGAGGGCTGTTACAATGTCCAAACAAATTTCTTAATTTGAGAAAAAATCTTATTTCCTACTTTGTTGTACCACAGCTAGGGAGCTAATAAAACATACTTCCACAGTAGAATGACAGGTTTTTTGCGCAGCAAAGGTACCGTTGTACATGAAAACGTCCCGCAACACCTGTCGGAAGGGGAGTTGACAGCTCATTGGACAGGTGGTGATTA
The DNA here is from genome assembly GCA_031002005.1 of Vandiemenella viatica. NCBI lineage: Eukaryota > Metazoa > Arthropoda > Insecta > Orthoptera > Morabidae > Vandiemenella > Vandiemenella viatica. The sequence goes on from JARYHS010008074.1 coordinate 66,697,920, forward strand.
CAGTTATTAAAAAGCATTGCCTCTACCAGCTAGCGGCTCCGCGCAAATGAGTTGCACACCTATTAACTGGTCTGCGACGATCGAGTACTTTTTGTCGACGTTCTGCTCACACATGCTATTAATGAACCCAAGCATTGATTTATGGCTCTGATAAGCTATTTCGACATCGGCGATATTACTGAACTCTCTTAATGTCGCCTTTTTTTTTTTTTTTACTTATGGCTTTACGCCCCGTCGACGTCATGAGAGCTGGGAAATGAATATTTTTTTGGTGGGGGGGAGGGGGGTGGCAAGAAACGAGAATCTGCCTTTGGAGCGCACACAACACCAAGAAAATGAACAATAGTGGACCGAAGTGCGGCTGTGACAATTGGTGGTGGTAATAGTAATATTAGTAGTATTAGTAGTGGTATTAGTAGTAGTAGTAGTAATGATAGTAGTAATATTAGGGACAATAGCAGTAGTAGTAGATTTAGAAGTGGTGTGGTACCCATTCTGTTTAATAACAGTAGATATAATAGTTATTGGAAATTGAATCAAAATTTTCTTTCATTCATTTTTTATATGTTATATATATATAAAAGATACAAATATATGTAAATGTAGAAGAGTGGAAATAAGGGCCCAGATTAGATACTAGGTGCTGGGCTATGTTGCATATGGAAAATAAATAAATAAAACAATAAAAAAATAAACGCAGGCCCGCCGCTAGCTGTTTGACCGCCCGCGTGCAATACCGATTATGCCGCCCCCTGTCTAACTACAGCCCGTGGTGGATCTAGGAAATTTCCTGTGAGATTGCCGCCCCTTCGAACATTATTTGCCGCCCCCATTGTTGCCATCCCGAGTGTCGCAGGCCGCCCGAAGCAGCTGTTGATCTAAAAAAAAAAAAAAGGTCGCCCCCTCCATAATACGCTGCAAATCACGCGGCGACAATGCAGTGGTAACTAACTATCGCGGGGCTGCGACTGTCTATCACTCGTTTTGCCACCCCCCTCGATGTGCCGCCCGCGTGCGGTGCACGCCTTGCACGCCTTGCACGCCTTGCACGCCTTGCACGCCCGCTTACGGCGGCCCTGAATAAACGAGAAAGAATACTGCCATGGCCATTTGATGGAACCACCCCAGAATTCGCCTGTAGTAATATTTCGGTAAACCATAAAATCATTAAAGGTGGAAAAGGACTGGAGGCGAGAAATGGATAGGAGTTCGGATTTTTGAAGGAATCATCCCACCATTCGCTTGGAGTGATTTCGGGAAATCATGAAAAACCAATATCTGGACCAGGCATGTCAAGGATGCGGCCCGTGATCGCAATGTGACACAGAAAGAAGAATCATGTTTTTTAGAGCTTTTAGACTTCACTCGATTCCTCTCTTTTTATTTGAATCTGGCCCGCCTACACATTCTAAATTTAATATACGGCCCTCTGCAAAATTGAGTTTGACACCTATGATCTGGACGATCCTTAGTCGCTGATTGATAATATGAAGCAACTGAAAGAAGGCAAAAGACTCAATTTTTAAGGAGAGTCGTAAAATGTCTTTATTCACACATTTTTAAAATATGTACTTCGTACAGATGATACGGAGCCATTTCTCTGCGTGTAATGAGAACGAAGTGAATAGTTTCTGTAAGTTGTGGGAAGTGGAAAGAGCTAATGAAATATATCCACAAAACTAAAAAGTTGGACGGTGTATTCGTTAAGCAACATGAAAAGTTATTTAAAACGAGATCCGTACAGAAGTCTGAACACTCGGCATTTCAAACAGGTTTGTATTACTGCAGATCGCGTGTTAAATAAATAAGTTTACCCTAGGATTTCTAATCAGTACGGATGGATGAGTTAAAGATTTCGTAACTGTCCTTGGGAAGAAATTTCCTGACAGGTATTCCCGATTGTTGCCTGTTTTTTCAAAATTATTTAACAGAATTGTAACATGAACCTCGATTTACTTACATGGTTTAAGAAATACAGCGGATAGAGCCTGATGGGTGAGCGATTTCAGTATTCAGCAGGACATGGGTTCAAATCCCCGTCAGGCCATCCAGAATTCGTTATTCAAATCCTCATCCGGCCATCCAGAATTCGTTTTTCCATTATTTCCCAAAATGACTCCAGGTTGTTCTTACTGAAGCGCTTGAAGCTTCAATAAGACGCACAGACACTCTGTTCAATAATGAGTATTCTGACCTGTTATAGACACATTTATTTCTCCCTCCTGAAATCTCAATAGAGCTCTATACGAATTCTTTTCTAGCTCATAGATCAGTATTTGGCAAGTTAAAACAATCTATTGCTTAAGAACATTTCTATCGTTTCGATATCATTACTGCCACTTACAAAGCAAAATTTAAAACAAGACGACACTTACCTTCGTACTTTCAGAAAGAATCCATCAGCAGACCATCAAATTTCAAAGGCAACCTGAAAAAATGAAACGTCATTATTTTTTTTGAGTCATTGAATACGATGTTCAATTCGGTTTTTAATTCCAGCAAAATTAAAAAATTATTTGAGAAGTATAATACATAAATGGGGCTCTATGTGTGTGGTAAAATGATATAGAAACTAATCATGTGTCACAAATCCTGAGACAAATACACAAAATGAAAATCATCAAATATTGACACAACAAAGAGAAAAAAATATATAGTAAGAGATAAAATAACTACTTAGTATTTATAGTGTAAACAGAATTGTCATAGCTGTAGGTTTGGTATTTTATTCAATGGATCGCATCTAGAGTTTGCTTCTCGAGGAGGGACGAGTCCTCACATCTTCCTTTTTTTTTTTGTCCTACACCTTGTCGACGGCTAAGGTCTTTAGAGGCAGTATGGGACTGGGGACAAGGAACGGGAAGGAATTCGCCCATGGCATTTTTGAAGGAAGCATCCCGGCATTCGCCTGGAGTGATTTGGGGAAACCATGGAAAACCTAAATCTGGATGCCCGGACGGGGATTCGAACCGCCGTCCTCCCGAATGCGAGGCCAGAACGCTATCCGTTACACCACCACGCTCGGTCCCTCATATTTCACTCAGACACTCTCACACAAACTGTGCGATAGTCTGTAGTGATTTTCCACAATCACAGAGTGGTAAAACGTATATTATGTGCTTTTCAAGAATGTCTGTTCTCTTACCGCGGCTAGTTCTTATTTTCTCCAGATATACAAGGTGTTACAAAAAGGTACGGCAAAGTTTCAGGAAACATTCCTCACACACAAACAAAGAAAATATGTTATGTGGACATGTGTCCGGAAACGCTTACTTTCCTTGTTAGAGCTCATATTGTGGACGGCTGTGATACAATACGCCATTCTCCAGGGCTGCATCAGCGCATCAGGGATTCCATGCGATGAAGGGTGGATGCATGTATCCTCGCTAACGGAGGACATTTTGAACATTTCCTGTAACAAAGTGTTTGAAGTCACGCTGGTACGTTCTGTTGCTGTGTGTTTCCATTCCATGTTTAATGTGATTTGAAGAGAAGTAATAAAATGAGCTCTAACATGGAAAGTAATCGTTTCCGGACACATGTCCACATAACATATTTTCTTTGTTTGTGTGTGAGAAATGTTTCCTGAAAGTTTGGCCGTATCTTTTTGTAACACCCTGTATGTCAAAGGCATGTGAAGATTTAAATTGCAATATGTGTAAAAAAAAAAAATGTTAACGGTTTTAGGGTGTATTAGCTTTACGGCTTGGAAGCAATGATGTGATGGCTCTGTTAAGACGTGTTTACTTGTGTGACGTGTGATTGTTTAGAGGAGGTTGGGGTTTCGTCACCGCCAGTGCCGCCGTCTCAGGTTACGTGCAGTGAACTCTGCGCCGTGCCAGATCAAGGCCCTGCCGCCAGCTCAGACGGCCCGTTAACACATGACACCTCCACCCAACAGCAACCTTACTCACCGGAGATTACATTTCTAAAGGCGGCTACACACGAGCCAATTTATGTCCCAATCTGCAGGGGCAATCAGCAGGGCAATCATATGGAGCTTCACTCCACACATCACAATTTCGATCCCAGTTATAGTTTGCATTGTGATCGCATGAATGCCAGTTGCAAGCGCTTAACAATGGCCCCTTTTATGGCAAAGCAACAAATAGGACATCAAGTTTTAAATGAAAAATCCGTCTTTTAGCAACTGGTTTTTTTTCTTTATTATTATTATCTTTCAGACGCGTTTCGCCTTCTCTGAATGGGGCATCATCAGTGACCGTGAATGTATACATGTGTTGTTAATACAAAGTTTACAAACATTACTAGATACAATTAAATATTTACAAGGCACATTCTACTTACGAATTTTTGGTTATGACAGTTACATGTTGATCAGGAACAGCTCTCCATGCATGTTTTGTGTAGCCCGATTTGGTGTTGGTTTTCTCATACTTCCTGTTCCACTTTTGAGGTAAAAAATTCGTAAGTAGAATGTACCTTGTAAATATTTAATTGTATATATTAATGTTTGTAAACTTTGTATTAACAACACATGTATACATTCACAGTCACTGATGATGCCCCATTCAGAGGAGGCGAAACGCGTCTCAGAGATAATAAAAAAAAACAGTTGCTAAAAGACGGATTTTTCATTTAAAATTTATTGCTAAGCAACTGCGGAAAGATGGACAGTAAACCATGTAAAAATAGGACATCGTTTTAACAATAACCTGTACAGTCAGGGACGGATCCAGAGGGGGAGGGATAGGTTTTTTTTTTTTTCCTCTTCTTTCAAGGGGAGGTAGCAATCCGAGGAGACTATAAAGACTATCCTTGCGCGATGGAGCCCCTCCCCCCAAACCAAATTTCCCCCCCCCCCCTGCCAGTACTGCAGTTTGTACTGAGAGAAAAAGAAGATACTGGTTGAAGACATGGATTTTATTAATAAAAAGTTATCTTACATGAATATTTTGAGAACATTTTAGAAATTTTCTGAGAGTAGATTCTGAAAGTTTTGCATAAATACTCCACTTAAGTGACCCCTTATATATATATATATCTTAATACGTGAAAGTATAAGCGCCAGAGAACAATTAGTCGTAACTTTACAATTTTTGGCAAGTAGACAAACCTATGAAGATATAAAATTTAGTTTGCAGATTTCACCACAAATGCTTTCAGACATCACACCTGAAACATGCTCGGCTATCTACAAATATCTAAAACACTACATTAAGGAAGAAAATAGACTGCAAGTGTTACTTCCTGGTTCAATTCCTCGTAAATTTCAAGCGAAACTTGAAATCCTTTCGAATTTTGCGGTTTATGTTGTGTTTGTTCCACAATTGGGGTATATTTTTATAAATTTCGAAAATATTCGTCTACACCTCTTTCTCTTTAAGCATTTTTAACGACACACAAGACTAATAATGGCACGAAACGCTCTCGCTCCCTGCTCCAAGCTGACTCAGCCGAAATTGTCTCCATCGCTGCAATCGCGCTACACACGTCTCAATTTGCTCCCTGTCTGCAGGGACAATCTGCGAATTGTTTGTCAGGCTCTCCCGATCTCCCGATATCGGGAGCAGCACTCCCAATTTACCTACTCATGCGGCAATCTGCAGTGCTCCTGCCGGATTGCCCCTGCAGATTGGGACCGAAATTGTGTCGTCTGTAGCGGTTATAAGACAATTTTCTATTGAAACACGTTAAACTGCGCAGAGACTATAGTCAAATTCACATATAAAAAATACTCATGTTATGAAGTATGTGAGTAACTGAACTGTGTTCTGTCAGGAATCAGTCCCAAATGTCGCGTTCCGAATCAAAGAAAACAAAAAAATAATTTAGCTGATAATATCTTCCGACTAGTTAGTACAATAATACGATTTAAAATCCAGAAATATCCATCTGGAAGAGCTCTAAGTAGGACACAGAGAAAAAACACGGAAGTGATAAGGGATAGTATTAATAATAAAAAACAGGTTTTTAGTGAATATTTAGTGATATCCAATAAACGATCGTATCTTGAAATTTACAACATACAAATCATCTAACCTCTATCTGGCAAGCTGTTGGAACCAACTGATAAGATACAAATATCTTAAAACCAAATTTACTAAAATAAACGGACGTGCACTGGAAACCTTCGTTGCACAGTGTTAGCATTCAGTTTCTCATAGAGTGGTACGTATGCCGCTCAAGTCGAATGGTACCCATTGCTGAGTATTCGTCCTATCCGCGGCGAAATTTCTAGTTTCAGTGATACCATCAGAGTTATTTAGACATTGTAACCAACTGTTGTCTTGTTTCCAGGTAATGTGTTGAAAATAAAATACAGGGTGTCCAGAAAAGGACTCCCTGATTTCAAAATTAAATATCTCGAAAATAAAGATCGATAGAGGAATGCAGTAAACGGTATGTTTATCGTGACAGCTCTAAGAAGTGTATACAGCAGTTTGAAATAATAGTTACAAAAGCTGCTAACAGATGGCGCTGTAATCGCCATACGTAATGCCTAAATAGTGATCCGAAGCTCAGGGCGTTCAGTTCCACCATTCTGTAGTGCCAATGGTGAACATTTTGAAAACATTGTGATGTGATTGTTTGCAAAGATTGTTTTCTTACGATTATTTCACTTATGTATGCTGTACAGCGCCATCTGTTAGCAGCTTTTGTAACTATTATTTCACACTGCTGTATACACTTCTTAGAGCTGTCACGATAAACATACCGTTTACTGCATTCCTCTATCGATCTTTGTTTTCGAGATATTTAATTTTGAAATCAGGGAGTCCTTTTCTGGACACCCTGTACCTTCAAATGTAGTACCGGCCAAATCAGATCTGTAATCGGAACGGACTCTCTTGCTCTTGTTATTAAGACAGAGGACAACGTAGATCTGTCTCTGGTATAGAAGATAACACTACGTCTCATATCTCTGGCCACTAACACAAGAGATTATAACCGTGGGAAATACAAATGATCAGTCAAAAATAATAGACGTATGGGAAAGTGAATTCGTGTTTTTCCCGTGTAGTGAATGTCTGTTACCTGTTTGCGCTAGTGGGTCAAGGACCATAGCAACAGAGAAACGAATATTCCTCTTACCGTGACCCCGGAACAAACGCTCATACGGTTTCGGCCCCTGGTTCAATTTTTCCATAACTCCCTGAAGTAACTCCAGGGGAACATGCCTGGTTGGTTCCTTCAAAAATGCCATTCCAAATTTCGACACTAATGACTACGACGTTAATTGACAAAAAAGCTGTAATTGAAACACAACATTATCAATATATTTCTGGGTAATATTCAATCACTCGAAGGAATTTCACCAATGATGATGCAACTACAATTTTAATCTATTCTCTTCACTTATTTATAAAAAAAATTCCCAGCGGCCTTTCAAGCGACCACGACGCTTATAAGAAAAGAAATATTTACAGCAGGGGTGGCCAACTCGCGGCCCGCATGAATACTTTCCGGCCAGCGAGATTCTTCACACTTTTACAAAATATATTTATTTTATAACGGCCAAACTATTGAAAACCAATGTATTAAAAAAAATCATAATTTGTGCCTCCATATTTTCAAAATTTATTTCATTTATATTTGTGTAGCTATCTTTTATATATCATTTTTAGTGTTATATATTTATTTAAAATGTGCACTTAGTATCATTATTATTATATTATCTATGTTTACATGTAAGAATAATAGTAGGCCTACACACAATAATAATAACTCATTATGTTTAAATTTTTTTACTCCAAAAAAATGTCGCCAGTGTGTCTAAATCTAATATGGGGATATATGATTTTATATGCGGCCCGCGGACGTATGATGCATTTCCACAGTGGCCCGCAAGATCATTTGGGTTGGCCACCCCTGATTTACAGGCTCATCCAACAACACGAATTACTCATCTAAAAAAAGGCTTTTCTTCTTTGAATGCTTTCATTGTTAGCATTTTGAGCTACCTACACCTATAATAATTCCATTTTAGCTGTGATGCCTACACGTACTATGAACCAACCGCATCTAACGCGTCTCTTTTCAAACCAAATTGACGAAAACTAAACACCAACCAAGCAAAAGGCGATGGAAACACGTAACAATATTCGCTTGTAAAATTTCAACTTCTGAACGAAAAAGATATTTGAGTAATAATATTATCTTCTCTATGCATATAACTGAAAGTCTGCTCGCTTGTTTGCTCCGCCCACAAATCCACAACACAGTTGTACTGATTTCGACCACATGTAGTGCCGGTTGCCGATGAGGGGACTATTAACTTAAAAAAACAAACAAACAAAAAACGGCATTGCGCTACTGAGGCCATACAGCCAGCTCAATATGGTTCTCATGATTCTTTCAGTGTATTAGTTTCTCCAATCTAACTCTGCACTACCAAGGCCGGAATTAAAGTTGTTGTAGAAAGGTCTAACAATTTTCATATTAAGCACACTGAAATCTAATTTGAAACAAATGCAGCATAGCTTGCGCAACCATCGGTGCTCAAGTAATATACTCGTACATGATCGCGGTAAAACGTGAGGTGTAAAATGGTACATTAACGTCGAAATAAACGTTGTGTCTCTATTAAAAAATATTTTAATTAATATAGTGACTAGCCGAGTGAACAGGATGATTTCACACAATATTTCGGCGATCAGAACATCTGTCGCCATCTTCTGGCTCTTGCTCACTCAGAAAGTCACCCGAGAAGACTATATTAATTCTCAACCCCAAGATAAACTTCGATCATAAGTATTTTAATTAATGTCATCTGAATAAATTACCCATTTACTGTATTATTTGCTTCCAGTGTGTCACCTCATTTTCGACGAGAAAATCGTACGTGGAAATGAGGTATAAAACGACGACGCTCTTCTCCAAAATACCTTCGAGCCCGTCAAAAATGACTGATTGAACGCAATATTCTGCCAGTTTTTTTTTTTTTTTTGCCATTGATTAATTATACGGAATTGTTATTACATACTGCTAACTAACTAGATTTTGTAATGTTCTACATATTTTATTTGCAGTTCACATAGCAATACAGCAGTAACTTCCACTGAATTAATGACGACGGAAGTATGGAACCAATGAAATTAAAAAAAATTTGGAATCCCAAAAACTTATGCTATCCATGTAATATCAGTTATATTACTGGTCCAGGCACAATTCAGCACGATAAATATGGAACTATTTTCACCCATATTAATTAATACCTTCAGTAACATCGTGCTTTTGAAAGCAGTTTAAATGGTTTGTAAAACTAATTTCAGAGTGAATTATGCTATAACAAAATGTGGCAGTTGCGATTCTGGTCAATTTGAAGACAACCTCCACTAATGTTGCATTCGAAAATCATAGCTTCTATTCCCCTCATATGAATAACGACGGGCATCAGCTATGGTGGTAGTAGGAATTTATTCTGTAAAAGCTTGTAAGGAGAAACGAATAACTATCGTTTTTAATGATATTTTCGTCATATAAATACCATACTATGGTTATGTTATCTGAGTATTTGATTTATTTAAATAAATGTATTTCACTTTAAATGACGGAAAGCATAACATCAGAAACGGAAACTGATATTAATTTGACTGATACATTTCGTGATTCGTACATTTCGTGTAAACTTTATCTGTGTTTTTAATAAACTTCATTGTTTCTTATTTTCTGCAAAAAAAATTCTCAGGATATGTTTTAACCTAGTCCTTATAACTGATACAGATAATATAGCGAAAACATCGAATACCCTTCTCCTTATATGAATTTCTGTAACTAGTTGTAAATAAACAAAAAACATGAAGGAACGATTGTAATATGGTGGTTGTTAATTCGCAAGTGACGGCTGGCACGTGACCGACTGACCGTTCTCTAGCCAATAGCTATCTACAACGTGCGCAGTCTCCAGAGCACGCATTTTATATAAGATGATAATTTAGATTTTTATACACTTGATCGTAATTGAGTTTATGCTTAAAAACCACGGAAGAAAGTCTGTGACGGCATTATTTGCTTCATGTCTCTTCCCTATGCACTCGTGCGAATGTGCCGGCACCGTATCGACGCGATGTGCTGCCGAGTGGCGGCTGACAGTGACTGATGCCAGCCAGCCTCCTGGCTGGTCAGTTCCGCCCCTGACCGGCTCCAGACGTGAGCTGGCGAACACACGCAGACCCAACGGTACCTCCTGCATAACGTGCACATGCCAGGAAGGCCCAGTTCCCTAGCTCAGCAACAGTCTCTACCATTAGCAAAACAACTAACATTCCTTTGTATTGCAGTAATGGTTTCCTGTTATGAATTAACTGATCATCAATCCAGTGTTATTATGCATCCCTGCTAACACGTTTCGACATTTAAATCTTAAGATAGTAATACAACGGAAGTTTTACTTCGGTTTCACCTGTAGGTATCAAAATGCAAGACTGTTATTTTCCATCGTCACTGATATACTAGTACAAAATCTACTGTAGAAACCTAATGGAGGACTATATAGACTTGTAATCGTCTCGGGTTTTCCGGCGGATAGCGTTGTAGAAAGACGAGCTTTCGGCGGCTAGTTCTGTACAGCACTGGTTGTCATAGCGGTAACACCAGACCCGAAAATGGCGGCAGAGCACGCCACCGAAAGCTCGTCTTTCTACAACACTATCCGGCGGAATACCCGAGAAGATTACATGCCAGCAATACGCGGGAAAGTCTTCGTTCACAGACTATATAGACTGACTTAAATCGCAATAAGAAATCAAATAGATACCTTGGGAGATAGATAATGAACACATTCAAAAAATGTGGCTTGTGAAAGTCGTTACAGGTGGAAAACGATTATGGGCAAGAAATAATAAGGAATTCTGAAGTATTATTTTAAAGAACCCTCTCGTAATTCGCGTGAAATGATTTCAAAAAATTATTGAAAACCATAACCGAACCGGGTATCGAATCCTTGCCATTCGTAATGTCGAAATCCGAATATCAGTACTCACTCGCAGTCTGGTTTACTGAGGTTCACTGTAGATCGTTTATTAATATTTCACAGTTTTTACAGTTTCAGGTAAACCAAACTCTAAATAAACCCTGAAATCTGGATATTATAAACTTGTATTGTTCATCTGTTACTTTTTGTTCTATTTATTTTATTTATTGTATGATATTTTGCGGGTTATACAAAGGATGAGGACAGATGGGCATATATAAGCTGGTGCAGTTTTATATCTCTACATCTAATGTTTGTATTCAATCAATTGCACTCATCGAAGAATCGTGTATTTCCTTTATTGTTCTTTTGTATGCTCGAAGAGGACAGTCAGAAACGATGTTGATTGATTGTCTGTAAGGTGGTTCCACAGCCACAATTTGCAGAATCTACACACCCCCATTTGTGTAATAGACATATCTAGCTACTAGCAACTCCTAGTCTTGATTTAGCCTTCTATGCTTCTCCCACAGACGTGGTTGTGAGGGAGAACGCCCTCGACACCGGCGGTAGTATCTATCGTGAATGCAGTTGTTGTTGGTGCGTCTAGTGACGGGGGGCGTGGTGGAGGACGTCAACCTGTGCATTGCTCAGCGTCCCAGACCAGCGCTGCAGCGCGACAACCACGAGGCTGCTCACGTCACGTCGGCCAGATCCAGCTGCACACAATGACCACTGTCGTCATCGTACGAGTATCACTAGGATATTTATTTTACAAAAATTAATTTAACATTTCTCAATTCCGATTTTTGGTCCGTTATTACCAGCATTATACTAAATTCGCCCAGACACGCAAAGCCGCAGGGAAAACCTAATTTTTACAAATATTCTTACGAAGAAAAGTTTAAACCACTAGAAATTCATGAATTAATTGACTAAAAAGTGTTTAACTAGGGTAACATACAAAATGAAACACTATGTGAAGAAGAGGCCAAATAATTGTAGAGCTAAAAAAAAAAAGTTCCCGGCTACCCTACGTGCGGGGCCCCCCTAAGAGGCGCGAGGCCCCCTAGAAGGCGCGAGGCCCCCTAGAAGGCGCGAGGCCCCCTAAGAGGCGCGAAGCCCCCTAGAAGGCGCGAAGCCCCCTAGAAGGCGCGAGGCCCCCTAGAAGGCGCGAGGCCCGTAGCATTTGCTACCTCCTGCTACGTGGTTAATCCGGTACTGTATTCAACACACAAAAACAATCTCAAAACACGAAAACTAATACACTCACATAATAATCACAAACAGTCAAACACAGAAACAGAGAGATCATTTATAACACAGGTACAATAACACGAAAAACTAGGTTGGCTCTACTGTAAACACACACACAACAACTAGGTAAACAAAACCAGCCGTGTGCAAGACATGTGTATAAATCAGCAGGAAAATCACTATATCAATAAGTGCGGCATGAAAACCACTAGTGAAAGAATGTTTAACTGAAACTTCAATGAGCAGTGCTGGAAAAGTGTATGAGGTGCTGTTCCAGACCGGCATGTGAGGATTACCACTATAACCGTGAGTAAATATGTGTATATATATAAAGATTTGTACGGTGGATAGTAATTGTAATAACAGACATGTAAAAACATACATTTACAGCCACTGATAATGCCCTACACTACAAGGGCGAAACGCGTCTTGCCAATAAACAAAATTCACCAAAACAGTTGTTCGTAGAAGGAATTATTTACAAAATGTATTTTTTTCGAAAAATTGCGTTGCTGCATCCGAAAGGTACTAGGACTAAACCAAGAATAACACTGTATATAGACTGTTAGTTTTAAATAGGCAGAATTTTAATACCCCACGTATATAATGTTCGTAGAGAGATAATTGAGACGGTATCCGGGAGTGAGCAAATGAAATGCTACCTTGCTTAGCAATAAGATTGGACATGTTCGATTAGAATAGGGCGGCGAACAGAATATTTCTCTCTTCATTAGCGACCGCAGTGAGGGAGTGGACTGCATCGCAACACTGGCATTAAGCATTCCGTGGCCGCTGATTGCGTGCTTGAGATTCCTTCCACTGGGCGACAAACAGCACTGCGTGCGTGGAGAGCGAATCAGCAGCGGCCAGAGGTGCAACAAGGCGTCCCTGACCTCCTGCAATCACTGTCTAAACCAGGGGTGGCTAACCCAAATGATGTTGCGGGCCACTTTGGAAATGCGGCATAATTCCGCGGGCCGCATATAAAATTATACATTATATATTATATTAGATGTTCCAAGATGACCGTGCATTATGAGTTCTAGTATATAACATAATTATTCTGCGAACTGATAACTGTAAACTCATAAATCAAACAGGCAATACCTATCATATATTCGCAAGAATATTATTTTAATATCAAAGTTATTTTTTCTCATAATTTCGACAGTTAAGTTTGAAATATATGGATGCACAAATAATGTATTTTTTTAGTATATTGGTTTTCACTACTTTGGCCATTATAAAATAAATATAGCCTATTTTGTTAAAGTGTGATGAATCTCGCGGGCCGGAAAAATGTTCAAGGAGGGTTTCATGCGGCCCGCGGGCCACGGGTTGACCAACCCTGGTCTAAACAATGATTATCGAGTAAAACCTTTTTTTGAAGTTAAGAAATTTCAGCATGATGCGCCTCCCACTATTTCTGACGTCATTTGTAAACTCGCTTACCATAGACATTTGATGCGCTACCGGTATGTGCATGGCTACAGGAAAGTCCTGTTCAGTTTTTCTTTTATAATGGTGGTACATTCGCCTGTAGCTGGTAACATCCCCTAGCGTCCCTTTAAGTACCTTGCTTGTCGTGACTGTTAGTTTATTTTGCTACTTCCACCTTTATTCAGTGTCCAAATATTTCGGGGCCATCCTCCTTAATAAAATAGTTTTGTTGACAGATAATACTCAATAATTCAGTTGTATGAAGAACCAATAAACTGCTCACGAACATATGTAAACAGAAAATTCATATTCATACATAAAAATTGATGGCGTTCCGAAAAGCATTTAGAATCTTTCAGAAATGAAAGTATGGATCCTCTAATTTCGTTACTTGTCCTGCTTGTAAAACGAGCGTGATGATAACTTTAGACAACTTGTATATGTGGTTTTCGTTATGGCATTATGATAGAAATTGCTTTGGTAGCTTCAGACGAAACATAACTTTTTGGCAAAACAGATGCTGCGAAGGAAATGGAGTACTTCCACTATCCAGGTAACAACACGCTACTATTTATGTCGGCTTACACAATGTTGGTGGTAGCATTACACATTCCAAGGACAGTTTCAGGACTAAAGACGCTGTATTATATGTTCGTAAAGATACATATATCTCAAATTTTATTCATGTAGTTTGAACAAGGTTTTGGAGTGTCGGAATTGTTGCCAGCAAACTAAGACCAAACGCCGAAGACTGTTGGGATGACAACTTTACCGACGTGGAGTTAAAGAAAGCAGTAAGAAATAGAACTCCATGAAGAATCTGTTAATCTCTTGGAAGAGTCGGTGTCCACCGAGTCAATACATTTATCCCAACGAATGTTTCTTTTCGACAGTAACCTAATCTTATATATATATAAAAATATCGCGACACGATGTAACTCCGAAACTACTTAACCAATTTTGATGAAATTTGGCTTACTGTCTGTAATTTGGTTCAACTTAAAAGATAGTATAGGTTTTATCTCGATTATTGATCTCAATATTTATTATTGCGAATTAAACGTTTGTCATAGGACAATGATTCGTAAATTCCATAAGATTCTCACAGATGTCGGTGTGTTAATTTGTCGTCACAGGTTGGGTAACCATCCAGTAAATGGTGTTGTGTTTCGATTTATTTATGCTACAGTCTATTCCACGCCATATGTGTGAGTTTCTTGAATTTTAATTGTGCTGTGTATTTTGTTATAATTATACTATATTGTTGTGCATCGTTTGTGTGTTATTATAATTAACGGTAAAGTAATTACACACATGAATATAACATTGAAGAAAACGTTACAATAAATTCAAAAACGTGTAAGTATTTCTTGCTTGCTTATTTTTCCTCAGCTTGGGAGGATCTCGTCTCAATTTCAATTCCTCTCCTGTTGTTTTTTCTTTCTTCCTCTCCAGTACTCATTCATTATTGCACTATGTTTTCTCTTTCTCTTCTCTCTACCTTGGAATCCTGCAATATTCGAAATTTGCTTTCGAAAATTTTTTCTTTCCATACTCTTCACTGATATAATTTCGTTTCAACTCTTTCTTAACCTCCTGAACAGTTATTTTGTTCAGTTTTATAAATGAGGTAGATGAAGTTGACTTTTAAACATTTTTAACAATTACCTTCATTAGTTTAAATTATTACAATTTATAATTTTAATTTATCTAAGCGCTTATTGGTGCACAATATTTTTGTTTAGCCTGTCTTTTGCTAATAAAAATAGATTTGATGGTTTCCCCACACGTAAGCTGTCCAAGGAAGATACACGTATTTTTCAAATCCAAGCCGCAAACGGACATTGTTTGACCTTGAGACTTATTTATTGTCATAGCGAAAGCCAAACGAATCGGAGATTGAAGCCTTTTAAATGGAATTGGAGATTCTGACGTATCATTGGAATACGTGGCAACAGGACGATTTCTCCTTTAAACTTTCCAGTCAAAATAGTTGCTTCAAGATTATTTTCGGTGATGCTTTTGATGAAGAAACGTGTACCGTTGCATAATCTAGGTGGATTCATATTACGAAGAATAATAATCAGTGAACCAACCTTTAACCGAAGGCGGCATTCCTGGTATATCCAAAGAATTTAAAAACTCAGTTGGAAAATTTACTGCTTCGTTTTTGTCTTTATTAGTTAATATTAATTTGACTACATTAGGAAGTTTAGAATAATATTGATCCAAAGTACTATAACTACTGAGTCACAGCAACGCGTGACCGGGTCTGCTAGTGATAAATTAAGTTTTGTAAGACTTACGAACTTTTATATCGTACCTCCAGATATGGTAGGGAGTGGTGACGTTAGACTTACGGGTAGCAGCCGTCGGATAATTCCAGAGGAAGAGTTATACTGTGGTGGTTGTAGCAATCACAGCCGAGGACGCTGTGGTGGATGGCTGTGCGGGCACGTAGCTAATGGGATCGCTGGTTCCGAGAAGGCATGTGCCAGAGGAACGACCTCACGGCACCTGCCACTGTGCCTCAGCACAGAGGAAAGCCATCACCGCCTTATAATCGAACTGTGCTGATTCATAATTACACTTCCAATTTAGAACCCAAGTTCCTTCGTTCTGTATTAAGAATGAACTACAAATACTTTTTTTGCGTCTAGATCTATATCTACAGGGTGTTACAAAAAGGTACGGCCAAACTTTCAGGAAACATTCCTCACACACAAACAAAGAAAATATGTTATGTGGACATGTGTCCGGAAACGCTTACTTTCCATGTTAGAGCTCATATTGTGGACGGCTGTGATACAATACGCCATTCTCCAGGGCTGCATCAGCGCATCAGGGATTCCATGCGACGGAGGGTGGATGCATGTATCCTCACTAACGGAGGACATTTTGAACATTTCCTGTAACAAAGTGTTTGAAGTCACGCTGGTACGTTCTGTTGCTGTGTGTTTCCATTCCATGTTTAATGTGATTTGAAGAGAAGTAATAAAATGAGCTCTAACATGGAAAGTAAGCGTTTCCGGACACATGTCCACATAACATATTTTCTTTGTTTGTGTGTGAGGAATGTTTCCTGAAAGTTTGGCAGTACCTTTTTGTAACATCCTGTATATCCCGCCATCAACATTTACGTGATTGCCAGTGGATAATGGCAACTTAATTAAGTTACCATTCATTGTTCCCATTCCCTGATCGCGATTAGAAACACGTAACAGGCAGCTGCATCCTTTCGAAACTAGGGAAGTTTTTATCCTATAATGCTCATGCATTTTGGTTGAAAGCAATAATTCCATATAATGTACGATGGAAAACTGTATTTCAGTTGTATCCAACAAACTGGGCGGAATGTGACAAGCGAGGCGAATTCGTTACTGGGGAATTAGGTTTTCAAGTGTTTCCCGAAATCACTTCAAGCAAACGTCGGGATGAGTCCTACAAAAAGTGAACATGGGAGAATTCTTTCTCGTTCCTTGCATCCCTTTCTCTCCTGCTTTCGTATTATATGACAACTTCCAACAACTCAGTTGTAATTACGTCTTTCTAAAGCCGCGTTCCCACGATCTCTTGTAACGGAGGCGGGACGGGACGGGACCTCATTAGCCGAAGTGTAGGGACGAGCGCGCGCCGCAGGTTAGCCCTCGCTTACCTCGTCGCTACCTCCTCACCACGTTGCCTAGTGTCGTTTGGCACAGAGCACTTTACAGCAACAGAAGGGGTGCGCACCGCTGCTGCAAACCGATGGCAACAGCGCACCACTACACACGCCTGTCATATTTACCGACACGGAGAGGGTCTCGTCCCCACTAGCAGAGGCGGGCCTGTTCCCATGGCGTGTTGTTGAGTATTCATTCAATGATTGATATTCACGATATAAGAACGACAAGCACGTGATTAGAGCCCTCATTCCACTTTAAACTACAAGCGGTCTAGTGGTTCAGTGGTTAAGGAGTCTGCCTGTGAATCAAAAGGTCACTGGTTCATATCCCGGCTTCGGCTGGAACTTTCTAAGTCCTTCAAACCAACCTTCACCAGCGGCATAGCTTGCTGCGTAATGTGAAGTACGCCAGAACGCTTTCGTGGTTCGGATTTCACGTTAAACTGTAGGTAAAAATACCCGGTAGGACTACCGAGTAAGATTAAGGCTGCTACAACAGAGGCGAAGTGCGCAGCCAATAAAAACCCTGTCACCAGGTCATTACGACCACACGGAATCATTATTTTAGCAAAGATGATGATAAATTAGGTACAGAGGCAGTTCTTAAGGCGAAACCCGTCGAGCTTATCGCAACCCAACTTGCCCTGACCTCAGAATAACTGAATGCTACGAGGAGGACGATAATGCAGACAGATGAATTACGAGAGTTAATATGCATGCTGTCTCACCTTTCCGGCACTAGCTGGGGAAGAAATCTTCTCTGTTCTGGCTGTTAGTCCTGTTGGATGTAAGATTTTTAAGTGCTCAGACCAAATGACGCAGAGACAACGGAAACTGCCTAATCGCTAGCAGCAACGACTTCACCAATGGGGGTGATATGTGGCAGATCTGACGGAAGAGTATAATTCTGGTGATTCCAGAAGTGTTTCAGAGCACAAGAATCGCGATTCTGCCACAGATCTACACCCACATCCTGCTTGCCATCCACAAATTACGTCACACGAATTTCATGATTTTTAGAACCCTCCCTCCCCCATGTCACAGGTTGTCACATTTGTGAAACCCCCCCCCCCCCCTGGTGTGACGTCACATATTTTGCAATTTTAAATTTATAAATTAAAACAGCACTTCCAAAATGATTTATGTATTTCTAGTTAAAAAATCTTATCAACAATAAATCAAACATTTAAGAAAATATAAAAAACATAAAAATCGAATTAATGATACAAAATTGAGTCATCATGTGTCCACCGATTTTGAACCCATTCCTTGATACTTTTTTATATTGGCATAATAGTCACTTCATTCCTGATTTAGATAGTGTTGGGAACATTCGATGTGTCAACATCATCTTTATCTTCCGCCATGAGCCAAAATATGATACAAATTATGCGTGTGATGTCACAAAGTTTATGACACGTCCCCCCCTTGTCACACGATGTCACACTTTGTTGACCCCCTCCTCACCCCCCTCAAGGTGTGACGTAATTTATGGATGGCCCCTTTACAGAGCGAGCAAGCCTTCGACCTTCACGTTCTGTGATGTGGCGTTGGTGTCCACCACATTGTCGCCTAATCGTGGTCTCACCGTTCATCAAACACTTTCCATAGATGCTCACTACAGTAGCACGCGAACAGCCGGCCAGCTTCTCCGTTTCCGAGATGCTCGTTCCAGAGGGCCGCGCCCACAAACCTCTGACCCTTAATGTAAGGGAGTTTCGGGACCGGTGCGTATAAATCTGGAAGCCTACATAGGACTTGTAGAATCCATGCTACGCCGAATCGCTGCTGTATTGGGTTCGAGAAGTGGATCCAATGTGCTAGTAAGTAAGTGGTCATAATGTTTGGGCTGATCAGTGTATTTTCTGGCATTACCCCCCCCCCCCCTCCCAATGGACAACGCAGTCTATGCCGAGGTGTCAGTGTTGACAGCTAACACTGCGTCAAAGAACAGACACACTCAATGTGTGACATTCCGGACAGTGCACCTAGATTTGGCGTTGATGGGATATGGCAACAGAACATCAACGGGAGTGCCATCGGATGTAGCACCTCTCCTGAGGTCGAGAACGTATCATTTCGATCCAAGATGACTGGAAAAAGGTTGCGTGGTCAAATGAGTCGCGATTCCAGTTGGTAAGAGCAGATGATAGAGTTCCAGTGTGGCGCATACTTCACGAGGTCGTGGACTCAAGTTTTCAGGAAGGCACTGTGCTAGCTCCATCTCGATTTGGGCTGTGTTTACATGGCATATACTGGGTACCAAAGTGAACCAACTATTTACTGCAAATGGTTATGTTCAGCTACTTGGACACCATGTATCACCAATAATAGCCTTCGTGTTCCAAAACAAAGATGTACTTTTCAAGGACGACAATGCGCCTTGTTACTGGAGCAGAATCGTTCACGATTGGCTTGAAGAACATTCTGCTAAGTTCTAGCCTAGATCGACAGACTTGAATCGAGTTTTACATATCTGTAACATGACTGAAACGTCAGTTCGTGCAAAGCGTCCTGGAGAGGTAAAATTTTCGCAATTAGGGACAATGTTAAAAATGGTGATTCTAACATCACATACTTAATGAGAATCCTCTAAGATGTCGGTGTTGAATTTTGCGGGAATGAGGAAGAAGTGGGAACTTTTCTTTTGACGGAAGGGGGCGTGATAAGAATAACTAGAGAAACCTCTACTGCAGAGGAAGAATGACTACTGAGTCAATGCCGCTTTGGGTTGCTGCACTTCGGTGGCCAAAAAAACTGCCCCACGCGATATTAGTAGATAGGCCTCGTCGACGTCGAGGTAATTATCGATGTGACAGGATTGGGGCAGTTAAAGAGAAGGAATTCGGCCAGGGCATCTTGAAGGAATCATCCCGGTATTCACCTGGAGTGATTTCAGGAAACTATAGAAATCCGAAATCTGGATAGGCGGATGGGGATTTGCACTCGAGTTCTTCTCGATGTCAGGGCAGGGCCCGCGTTAGGAGGGGGGGTGTAAGCGGGTCAAATGTACCCGCGCCCCCGTGGCTAATGGGGGGCCCGATCACCAGCTGTAAGGGCCCCCACTCGTAAGTTGTATATTGTATAAGTTGTAGAGCTAAAAAATAATAATAAACGTCGCCCATTTGGTCTGAGGGAGGGCCCTAGCTGGTGAATTCGTCAAGGGCCCCCAACTGGTTACCCCGGGCCCCAAAATCCTAGCGCCGGCCGTGTCTCTAAAAAGAGCCTGCAAAGCTGAAAATGTTATTGAAATAATAACTAGAGTAATATTGAATCAATTTATATGAGTTTTTGAAGCGCACAGTGTTGTTATTAACCTCGTAATGCGATATCCAGTAGCTCCCTTGTATGCTGTTTGCTCCGGCCAAACAGGTTGTTGTCTGGAGGTCGACGTGGCGCCGTAAGTTGAACTCATCTCCGCCAGGAAGCGACTTTTTTAACTGCAGATTTACGTCCGGAGCGGGAAGTATTAAGGGCGAAGCCGGCTTTATACGACGGAGATAATAAGGCGTAATTAACTTCATACCGACAGAATAACCGGTTCTGAGACAAAATTTTGACCGCAAAACACGGTGATAATCGAACGATTTTTCTTTCGCAACTAACTTCGCGTGAGAGCGTGACGTTTACACAATATACTAAAACAGGCGTTCAAACTTCTCGTTTCAAATGTTGGTGGGTTAAAATCTATCTGAAATAAATACGGGACTCTTATGAAATTACTCATTTGTTCTATTGTCACATTTTTTAAATTTCCGAAAATTGCAACTTAGAAATATAGAATTGCGCCGTAATTCAGCAGTTACTGATTTTCTTCAATTATATCGTGAAATTCTCAGAATTTTTTGTTTTTATGCGGAGATTTTTAGGAATTTTCGGTGATAAACTATTAAAAAATCCAATTTCCCCTTTATTTCCGAAACATTCAACAAAAACAAAATCAGAATATACAGGTATTCCTGAAAAACTATACTAATCAACTGGAATTTATGATTTACTCAAAATAACTGAATGAGAAATTTTAACTAATCTGATAATTAGAACTGATAAAAAATCATGAAAATCATCCAACACAGAATATATTGAATCAGATAATAAATGTATCTAGAAACGCCTTTTAAAAAAATTAGTAAACAATAATTTTTTCAGCTGAATTTTTGTTTGTTTGATAGATATACAATATTTGAAAGACAATTTCACGAAACGAATAATGAAGATTTAAAAATCACTTGTCATTAATTTTTTTAACAAACTTTTTTTCAAAATTCTGTTTATTGTGTATTCTGGGTACGGAATCCCTCAATTGGGTAGCCTACGCTTGATGGATATCTTATATCTCAGAATGGCGTGTTTATAAAACATTAAATGGTAACTTTTTATTGGTTGTAAACCTAAAGATAATATCAATAATAATTTTCTAAAATAAGAACGAATGTATACAGCAAAATATGGATATATATTTGCAATATATAGTGCGCACAATATAAAGTACAGTGCATAGTTGTTGAAATCTTCCCATGTATATGCAAGTATGTTTATGGAACATACCCCTGGAAAATTATAATATGGAATGTAATGTATAACGTGGAATGTAATGTTTGTCTGCAAGGTTTCTGCTATCAGAAACCAGTAAACATGTGGTAAACATTTGATAGTGGAGGGAACAGTAGAAGGTAAGAACTGTAGAGGAAGACAGATTGGAATATGTGAAGCAGACAATTGAGGACGTGGGTTGTAAGGGGTATGTAGAGATGAAGAGGCTAGCACAGGATAAGAAGAGATGGAGGATTACATCAAACCAGTCGAAAGACTGATGACAGCAAACAAACAAAAAAGACATCTAAAATTATGATCTATAACTGTATCGTTATAAGGCTAGGATAGCTGGATAGCATATCGAAAATTGTTACCGAAATAGCATTTAGATATACGGTTTACAGACATTTCTTACAAACGAATCTCTATCTCTTGTAATTGTACGAGGGTGAGTCAAATGAAAACCATAAATTTGTAATAAAAAAAAATCAAAATTTCGCTCCGTTATCCTGTAAGTGGGTAAGCGTGCTACAAACAGCGTGCAGAATGGCCTGTAGGTGGCAGCATAGTGCAGATGCACAAATACCGTCGCAGTATCAGTATAAAGATGGCTGCCCCACTTGAGACTTGCACCAGGAAAGAACAGCGTTCTGTTATTCGGTTTTTGAGTAGTGAAGGTGTGAAACCTATTGAAATTCATCGAAGAATGAAAGTTCAGCACGGTGATGCATGTTTGTCACAGCAGGAAGTCTACGAATGGAGTAGGAAGTTTGCAAATGGTGTGACTTCAGTGGAAGATGCTCCTCGTCCAGGTCAGGCACAACGAGTTGTGACTCAACAGAACACTGTAGCAGTTGAAGCCATAGTGACGGAAAACTGCCTAGTGACACTGAATGACATTGCAGCATGTTAATGGGTGGAAAGAAGTTCCGTTCTGATGAAGAGGTACGCCACGCGGTGCACGAGTGGTTGCGCGGACTACCAAAATAATTTTTTTCTAAAGGAATTTATGCACTTTGTAAGCGCTGGAGGACTTGCATTGAGCGTGGGGGAGATTATGTTGAAAAGTGATACAGCTTTGTACCACTTCTGCACAGTAAATAATATTTAAAAAAATATTTAAGGTTTTCATTTGACTCGCCCTCGTACAACAATTTTACGATGAAATGGGGAAAAAGTAAAATGTTTACATTACCGACTATCTTACTTTGTACTGTACGGTAGTGTTTGCAGGTAACTTGAGCCCAGAAAGAAACACGTATTTAATACAGCATCAATGATTCTTCCACAGCAAGCAGTGACTCCACATTATACTTGACTCATACGTTATTCCTAAACTGGACAGGTAGTAGGGAAGTTGTTTGGAAGGAGAAGACAAATGTTAGATCTAAATTCTCCGTAACTATCCTACGCAATCAGACCCTCCACACATCACAGCTCGGTGGCCAGATTATCCGCTTAGCACGTCGCCACCCAAATTAGACGATGCGAATGCCTGTCTTTTGATAGAGAGTGCGGCTGGTCCGAGAGCGTGTTTAGCTGTAAATTGCGGGCATTACACGCTGCCTCCTGACCCTCGCCCGTTTATCCGGGGCCCGCTCGTAGTTTAATGCTGATGTCCTGACGGCTATGGCCGCTGCTATCGCCTGTAACGCCAATCACAAATCACCCCGTACTGTGCGTCTGCTCGTACGTTACTGAGGAGTGACCAACAGTTTGTCCGCACCTGACGCGAGTTGAAACCCATGGTTGAAACAGAAGCCAAGTCCAATTTATTGTAATAGTCCAGTCATTATAGTAAGATCACCTCGGAATTTGAGATACCCAGCTGTAAGTCTGTAAATACTTGTATATTGACACCCTAAAAGTGGTCTCAAAACCTACATATGGTAGGGTGTGCGCAACTATTAAATTTCGAGGTCAAAGGTCACAAAAAATCGTTTTTTTGCGCTTTTTTGTAAATATCTCATTTCCTATGGGTTTTTTGCTATTTGTATTTATTATCAATATTGTAGAATACAAAATTCTCTACAAATTTTGTCTAAAAAATTTTTTTATACGGTGAACCGTTTTCGAGATAGAGGGCGGAGAGCGCGAGGTCACAGCATCACTTCAGGTCAACCGGTGCCTCCGGTCGAAAACGCGCCATATATAGTTGATGAACTATCGATAAATCAATGATTATAAATATTTGTCAATTTTTATTAACTATTATATTATATTTTATCATTTTTTCCTAACCTATCCACTTTTTATTCAGTATTAATTTATATAACATTTACCTGCCCATATAATTGCAGAATTGTTAATGAAAATATAGGAATTATATTTGAATTTTAACCTAATTAATATTAATAACTTCTTACATGATGGAAAAACCAAATAAATTATTAGTTAATCTTTTTATTAAAAAATATCATTCAATACATTTATTTTTATTAAAAGTAAAAAAATAGAATAAAGGGTACAAAAACTACAATTTATAATTTTAATCATCTTCTTCCTCTTCTTCGTCGTCTTCCGGCTGCTGGTAAATTTCAAACTGGTCTTCATTATCGTCTTCAACGACATTTGTCTCAAGTTCTTCCATGATTTCGGGGTCAAAGGTTCCATCTTCGTTAATGTCGCTCTGATATGGTAGAGCATTGAGACAAGCTTGCCCATTACATTGGCCACAAGCTAAAGAGCATTGCAAGCCCGCTTTCCTGCATCCGCATCGCGAACCACAACCACTCTTGCAGTTGCAGAAAATTGTATTTAGCAAATCTTCTGGAGCAGGTGGTAAAATTGTCATGATAGGCTCCAAAAAATCGTTTCGCATTGCCCAACCCCATACCTGGGGTTCCAAATCATGCCCTAACCAAGTTTGAAATTGATAATATACACGTTTGAAATGTTGATGAGCAGCTGCACTTGTTGGTGGAATATTTGAAAGCTGCACAGGTTTATTAAGTTTTGTAGACTTGACGTAATGCATATAACGAAGATGATCGAGACTTTTCACAGATTTCTCTAATAATTGCTGCTGCAGCTTCTACAATTCTTAGCCTTTCTGCTTCAGGATCTATTTTTTTACTTTCGTACCAAGTTTTGATAGAATATTAGCTTGTGCATCACGGAAAGAAATGATTGTGAAAGCTCCAACTTTCTTCGTAATTACGATATCGGTTAAGTACTTCTGTTGTTGTCTTGTAATGATAGTTTTATCTTCTGGCACATACCCTGTCAAGACATCTTTAAGCTCTTTTAGTGTGAATTGAGAATCATTATTATTTTCGATGTAATTGAAAATCTCTAACATAGCTTCTGTAACTTGATTATCTTGACGAGATTTCTCAAGAGGCGTTGATGATGATGATTTATTTGAAAAGTTTGTAAAGCAAGCCGCATGGTACTTCGCTTCAGCAGCGATCAAATCATACTGTAAAATTATACGACTTTTCACCAATTCTCCGAAATCATCCCCACGTTCTTCTGCTTTTTTGATAACAGTATCTTTGAACTCAAGAGTACTCACATTTTTTATCTTCCGCCTGTATTTTTCTCTTTTCTTTTTCTCTGCAGCCTCATCAGCAACTTCGCCACAAAATAAACATTGATTCTTAAAATCAAACACTTCACCTCGTTTTTTACGGAGTACTAATGGAGAAGTTATAGTTTCTCCTTCTTCTTGTTTCCGTTTTGCTGCTTGGATACAGTTTTTACTAATGTAAACACTTCGGCACTTTTCATGCACTTTAACAGAGGTTACTGATTTTAAATAATCAATTTTTCCGTCGTTTCGTTCGACACTTGCAGTTCGTAGAGATTTCATACCGCGCACTACTTCAATAAGCGATTCACCTCCCGAATCTGACTTATTACATAGAAAACACAAATCAGCCATAGTTCTTGAAATTGTACGTCCATAGTTACCAAGATACGATTCAAACTGAAAGAAAGAGAAGACGGTCGTAACTATACAATACAATTGAACATCTGTCCCTACTGGCTATAAATAGAAAGGTCCGTAGTGTATAATAGGGGCCCATATAATTCCCAGGTATAATTTTTGACGTAGTGGAAGGATTTTAAAATTTACAGATTTTAAAGAAGATGCACTTAATTATTTCCTATTTAAAATGTCATTAGTGTAAATGGGAATATAATTATAATATGATTTAAGTTTTTCCCTTAATTATTTTTTAATTTCAGGAAACGGTTATCAGTATTATTGAATAGATATAGATTTAATGCATGAAGAAAATGATAAAATATAATATAATAGTTAATAAAAATTGACAAATATTTATAATCATTGATTTATCGATAGTTCATCAACTATATATGGCGCGTTTTCGACCGGAGGCACCGGTTGACCTGAAGTGATGCTGTGACCGCGCGCTCTCCGCCCTCTATCTCGAAAACGGTTCACCGTATAAAAAAGTTTTTTAGACAAAATTTGTAGAGAATTTTGTATTCTACAATATTGATAATAAATACAAATAGCAAAAAACCCATAGGAAATGAGATATTTACAAAAAAGCGCAAAAAAAAACGATTTTTTGTGACCTTTGACCTCGAAATTTAATAGTTGCGCACACCCTACCATATGTAGGTTTTGAGACCACTTTTAGGGTGTCAATATACAAGTATTTACAGACTTACAGCTGGGTATCTCGAATTCCGAGATTCTTACCTAATTTAAGCTTAAATGACTGGACTATAATGTATACGGCAGAATAGCTAGGAAATTTGTAGGTTCCATCTTAAGGAACATCATTTATATTTAGGCGAACCGCGATTCCAACATATTAGTCCAGAAGTATTTATATGATTCCTCTGCATATTATTCTGGCCTCGCATTCGGGAGGACGGCGGTTCGAATCCCCGTCCGGGCATCCAGATTTGGGTTTTACATGGTTTCCCAAATCACTCCAGGCAAATGCCGGGATGCTTCCTTTAAAAGGCCATGGCCGAATTCCTTCCCATTCCTTGCCCCCCATCCTTTCCCGTCTCTAAAGACCTCGTTGTTAAGAGACGTTAGGCAGTTAAAAAAATGCATATTATTTTTTTAGATTACGGTGAATTGTCGCGGATGTAATTCTTGTAATTATTCACTTTAAAGTTAACTCAGTGAACCCGCACACAGATAATTTCTTTCACGATTCTTCGTTTTGAGTTATTGTAATATATCTCTGTTCTTGTAATGTAAAACAGAATCTCCGCATTTTCCACTGCCTTTACAATTACTAACGTTCCTATTTATACAATGAAGAGGAAGCATCAAACAATCAAAATATAATAATCGCCTACCATTAATTTTGAATCTTTCTGTACAAGATTTTGTACATGAATTCAAAAATACTTTTTCTTTTTTTTCATTGACTGGTTTGATGCAATACTCCATCGCTTCCTATCTTGCGCTAACTTCATCTCAACATACCCCTTGCAACCCACGTCCTCAATTATCTGCTTCATATATTCTAATCTCTGTCTTCTTCTACTGTTCTTACCTTCGACTGTTCCCTCTACTAACAAATTAATTAAACTCGCATGTCTTAAAATGAGACACCATCCTGTCTCTTCTTTCTGTAAGCTTCTTCTAAAAACTTTTTTCCTCACCCATCATTTCCAAAACTCGTTCATTTTATACTTAATCCGTCCACAAAATTTTCAGCATTCTTCTGTAGCACCACATTCCAAATGCATCGATTTTCCTTTTTTCTGGTTATTCCTAAAGTCCATGCTTCACTACCATAAAGTAGTGCTCCACATATAGATTTCTAAAAAAAACTTCTTTCTGAGTCTCAGATCAATATTTGAAACTAAAGATTTCTCGTTTTGATGAAAGCTCTTTTCGCTAATGCTATTCTGCTTTCAACATCATTCTTGCCTCGGCTACCAGTCGTTTTTTTTTTTTTTTTTTTTTTTTTTTCACGGAATTTTTAAACTTATTTCTGTCGTCGAATTAGTCATAGTTCTTGTTTTGCGTCGTAAAATATTCATGGCAAATTACGATGCTACTTTACATAAAAATACGCATATTTTTTTAATGGATGTGGATTTGACAGTTTCAAAGCTAACGTGTAGCTTAAAATTTTGCGGTATATATTATGAGTATATTTGACCGGGGAACGGGGCAAGGAAATGTTAAGCTTTTCGTAACCTCAACAGTCTACTCCAAAGACTGTTGATAAAATGCTAGCTAGAGATTTTCCGCAACCAAAGATAAAATCTCCAAAATGCCTAGAAAGATAGCATTTCCCTTGAAATCTCCTCAGTTACTTACCAATATTAATATTCTCACATTAATATTAGGCTTAAAATCTGCCAAGCGACTTTCGACTATTGATATCAAATCGTGGCCAAAGATAGAACACTCCAGTAAAGATATCGCGTATTGTTTTTTAGCTGTCCGGTACTTGAAATAATTAAAAAATAATTCGCTGTGCAGTCTCAAAAGAGAGCTAGCGTAAATTCATAGTAACAGCGTAACGGAAATCATTTTTCATTCGCTGTTTTTAGCTACACAAAAACTATGACGACTTTATGAAAATGTGATTTTTCCTTAAGCCTGTTTATTGTGAACGCCCCTTCTTTTTTTTTTTTTTTGGCGAGGAGGAGGGGGCTTAAGTCAGTAGTGGAACCTGCTAGTGCATTATTATGCCGCGTTTACACTCTCGCGCGAGCTTAGACGAGGCGAGGCGAGACACCGCGAACGCGAGAGTGTAAACGGTGCACTCGCGTAGTCTCGCCTCGCCTCGTCTAAGCTCGCGAGTGCCGCTCGCCTCAGTGGCGGTCTCTTGGCGCGAGTCAAAGGCGCGAGCACATTGTTTACAGCAGAGGTAGTCAACCTTTTCACCTACCGCCCACTTTTGTATCAATGTATACCTTATGAAACAGACGTACAGCGAGTTAAAGCCCATAACAATAATTTGCCAAATACTTTGTCTGACTTTCGCTACGTTTGGCACAATAAGTCTTTAT
Organism: Vandiemenella viatica; assembly: GCA_031002005.1. Classification (NCBI taxonomy): domain Eukaryota; kingdom Metazoa; phylum Arthropoda; class Insecta; order Orthoptera; family Morabidae; genus Vandiemenella; species Vandiemenella viatica. The sequence goes on from JARYHS010008074.1 coordinate 66,726,662, forward strand.
AAAACTACTCACTGTAGTTAAATCTGTCTTTTTATTTATACTTTGCGTATATAAAAGGACGAAGTTAGGTGAAATTAGATTTTATTATTTGATTTATTAATGAGATTCCTAAGGCAGATGCAGATAAAATAAAAACTGGATATCTTGGTCAATTTTGCAAGGAACAAAGGTCTCCTCTTTCGATTTCTTTCTTTGGCTATAATATGATTAACAGCACAAATGCCTGATTACATGAGATATGGAGGAAAAGGTTTCATTAAACTGAATATCAGTTGCCATACATTTTGATATGACAGGTGTTTTATTATTATTATTTTGCCACGGGTTTTCATATCCATCACTGTCAAATTTATGTTTACTTTCTGCGTCATATACGATTTCTAAACCTTCTTCCTGTCAGGTTCTAACAACTTCTTCAATATTTGCGGCAGAAGGTTTTTTCATCCAGTCATACACATCGAATTTCAAAATATCTACAAATCGTTTTTCCATGTCTAAAGTTAGTTGAGGTGGGTACTGAATCTGTCAATCTCCTCTGGAGTTATTATCGTTTATAGATAATAATTCAGGAAACTATTGAAATTTTCTTCTTAATAGATTGTAACGCAGTAGTTAAAAGTTTTCAATAAATAATGACATAAAGAACATTTTGGTAACCTATAAGAGTTTTATTAGCTCCTTTGAGGTGTAAATCAACATAATTAAATCTATAAATGAATGCAATTTTTCTTGGCGTTGTTTATTTATAAACGTTTCTCGGGAAACAAACCGAGTGATATTGTGCATCGATAATAATATTACTCGGTTTGTTTCCGAGGAACATTTTAAATCTTATATATAAAAATCAATGTTTGTGGGTTTGTGGGTTTGTTCGTCTTCTATGCATTCCTATACCATTTATCAGAGTGCAATGAAACTTTGGAGAGTTTTCGAGTGTGCGTCTGCGAAGATTCCTGTGAAAAAAAAATTCCAAAAAGTCACCCCCTATTCCCCATAACAAACCCTTAATTTAGGCAAAACCACATTTTTTATCCGATTTAGATAGGAATTTGTACACTTATACTTTAAAACAAACATAAAACTACTGCCTACATACGGTTTTCCGAATATTAATCCCCTCGCCCCCTTTCCACCCCCATAATTTTTTCACCCCATAATTAGGCAATACCACATTTTTTATCCGATTTAGATAGGAATTTGTACACTTATACTTTAAAACAAACATAAAAATACTGCCTACATACGGTTTCCGAATATTAATCCCCTCACCCCCTTTCCACCCCCATAATTTTTTCACCCCATAATTTAGGCAAAACCACATTTTTTATCCGATTTAGATAGGAATTTGTACACTTATACTTTAAAACAAACAGAAAAATACTGCCTTCGTATGGTTTCCGAATATTCATCCCCTCTCCCCCTTTCCACCCCCATTATGTTTTTACCCCATAATTTAGGCAAACCACATTTTTTATCAGATTTAGATAAGAATTTGTACACTTATAATTTGAAACAAACAGAAAAAACTGCCCGCATATGTTTTCCAAAGCGCATCCCCTCTCACCCTTTCCAACTGAAAATAGAATGAAACAGCAGTTTAAAATTTATATGTAAATATTTTTTCATTTAATCTATGTGTCTACTCAAGTCCAGCAATAGTGAAGCATTGCCGGGTCAGCTAGTAAATCATTAAATCAAATTAAAAAACCTTAAAAAGTCAATTAATTTTTAAAAAAAATAACGAAAGCGTTTCACTATTGGACCAAACCCCCAGAGCCCACCACGAAAGCTGGCACGCCCACTAGTCATCCGTGAATGAATTCTTGCGGGAGTGTAAACTGCAGTTCGTGTCAGCGCTCGTGCACGAGGCGCAAGGCGAGGCGCGAGGCGAGACGCGAGGCGAGAGTGTAAATGCGGCATTACAAGCAGCAACAAGCCCGGGATCAATGATAATGCAGTACGACAAAGCGCTGTTGCTGCGGCATATAACAAAGGAGCCCGCAGGTGTTTGTTCCATATCGTATGCAGGCAGGCGAGGCTTTACGGCCGGTAGAAGTGTCCCTGGCTGCTCTGCATTCAGCAGGGTGTGCGCTTAGACTCCATAGCTGTCAACCAGACGCGCCAACGGCGTAACTCAGATCAAGGACACCGCTACAAGCAGGTACAGCACACCTTCAATATGGAAAACTAGGCAAATATTACGAATTTCATTAATCGGGTCCTACTGCAGCTTCCACTACTATTTAGGATCAATACTTCGGTACTCCCTGCCTCAGTTGTTTTCTGTTTTCTTTTTCCGTCATTTTCATTGCTAGTATCTTTTTTTTTTTGTAACTGATTTACGTCTCTTTTTAACATCGAGGTCTTTAGAGACAGGAAAGGATGGGGGGCAAGGATGTGGGCAAGGAATGGGAAGGAATTCGGCCATGGCCTTTTGAAGGGAGCATCCCTGCATTTGCCTGGAGTGATTTGGGAAACCATGGAAAACCCAAATCTGGATGCCCGGACTGGGATTCGAACCGCCGTCCTCCCGAATGCGAGGCGAGAACGCTAACCGTTACACCGCCCGCTCGGTGCTAGTATCGAACATTTGTTGCCGCCGACGAATTTCTCTTCTGCTCATACTGCCAAAGTTGACATCCAGTTTAACGCTGCTATAAGAACAGTTAGTAGTGTCATTAGATTCACCTAGTGTTGTATTATTAAAAAAAAAAAAAAAAAAACGTGTTTATCTGAATTGAAAAATGAAAAAACACGTTTTTTTCTGGGACACGTTTTTTTTTATGTAACTACTTAATCTCAGATTTGTAAGGCATTTATCGTTTAATATGACTGTTTTAGAGTTTATACTAAGAACTTACCTTAATTTTTAAATCTACTATATTTTTCTGGTTCAGTTGAAAAGAAAATTACGAATGTATTTGCAACATTGACTGAAGTTTTCTTTTACGAACGGGGACTTTCTGAAGAGGCTAGGTTGCGCGAGAAGGAATCCCCGTTCCCCGTTGTTTGGTTTGATTCTCGCTATACGAACTAGTGCTGCCAGCCCTACGAATTTATCTGTAGACCTACAGATCTTTTCAAAAAATTAGGAATTTTAAATTTATCTACGGTTTTTTGCCTCTTTTTATTACTTTTGTTCTTATGTTCGTATACTTGTTAAACTCTAAGCGTATTGAATTGTCAGTAATTATAAATCGTTTCCTTGCAACCGTTGGCGTAAACCAACGATTGATAAAGAAATAAAGCTCCTATTTTGTATGATAATAGATTTAAATTCAAACTTAAAAGACCGTAATACAGAATTATTGGCGCAGTTTTTATGCACAATGTGTAGTTTGCTCATAATTTAAAATTTCAATCTCAAAAACTTCTGCATACACTACGAGAACAACCAGTAAAAGAAAATGTAACTATTTCTGAAGTTATGGATCTAGAGGAGACAGAAGAGAAAACATAAAATTTCGACACAGACTGAACTAGTGTTGGTAGTGCTGATACTAGTGAATGTGGTACTGACATAGAGGATGAATAAAATTATGTTATATATATATATACATTTATGAATCATTATTTAAGACATATGGTTCAGCAAGATTTAAGACACACATGTAAAATGTACGTTCTGTAACTAAAACTATAATTTATCAAATATATTGTTTTCTGAAAAAAAAAATCAGAAAAAAACCCAGGGAGTTTAGTTTTTTCAAGTTTTTTTCACAAAGCTGAATTATTTTTTTATTTATTTGCAACACTAGAACTACCCCAGTTTCCTAGCTGCCTCTACTTTCCATCATTCCTCCACCACATTTGAGAAGAAAATCGATATTGCTTAGAGAATTGGAAGGAGTGGAGGAAAACAACATGGTTCCTCTGCATAGTGACCTGCCTCACACACGATTAAAATCAAGGAGACATGCCTACATGGGAGCAGCCAAGCTTAGAAATAACAACCTTAACTTGTGTGAAGAGTGGAGAAAGGAGTAGTAAGACAACGGCCCACACAATTATGGACTTATAAAAGATCCGACAACTTGTGTTCCAGGGTTTGACTTGCCAAGACGTCGTTTGTGTCAACTGAATATATTTCGCACAGGTCACGGAGTGTGCAATGCAACCACACGTAAGTGGTGTCTCCGTGAAGATGCGTTATGTGACTGTGGTGGTATCCAAACGGCTGATCACATTGTGATGGACTGTCCAGCAAGAAGACTATCTGGAGGCCTTCTCACACTGCATGAAGCTGGACCAGCTGCCAGAAGATGGCGCGAATCCATAGATATAGTTATCTGATTAACATGTTTTTTGTTTGTATTTGGAATACAATAATAGTTTTCAGAACACCCAGATGCTGAAGACAATCAAACGCATGAAGACCGCTTATAGTTGACGTCGAAGTATGTCAGGTATGGTAGCAAGCAACGGAGAGGAATTCGAAGATGACCATTGCAGGAACCATCCCTGCGTCCGCCTAGAATGATTTAGGTTAACAGTGAAAAAACCGATATCTGGATGGGCGGACGTTGATTTGAACCCGAACGCAAAGCCAGAGCGTTACCACTCACAAATAAGTCTAGTTGACCCGACATATGTTATGAATGCCAAATATAGCTACAATAAGACAGTGTTGAGTTAGAATACATAAGGAACACGATGACGACCAACATTTACTTGGAAACGTACTGTTGAATGTGAACTCCAGAAAAGCTGACAGGGCTTGGTAAGAAGCAAACCATTTAGCCACAGTAACAGTGAAATGGAAATCAATCTTAGATTGCCTATACACCAATGCTGATAACAAAATTTCGCCGACCTCGGTAGCGTAGGGGCTAGAGCACTAGCTCCACGTGCCGAAGGTCGCCGGTTCGAATCCGGCCGCGGGCATGGATGTTAAGTGTTGTGTGTCTGCGTGAATGTCCTGTCCGTCCTGTGGTGTCTATACATAGGGCGCATAAACGCACTGGATAAACTAAAAAATTCACGTGAAGAGATCATAAACACAGCTGGCTGAATGGCTTAGTCGCCGAAAGCCATTAAAAAAAAAAAAAAAAAAAAAAAAAAAAAAAAAAAAAAAAAAAACAATGTTTTCGAACAAAATGGCAGGTACACTTGTTTCGCAGCACCAAATTATCTTACTTAGTTCCAGAAAATGATTCTTTGAACCTTGAACTGAAAGTCCGCTCTGAGCCGTCGTAGTTTCGCGCTCTGAGACGTGATCATCTAGAATCCACTCCCTGGGGAGCGTCCATAAACCACGTAGCTTCATTTTGGCCTCCTGTGAACCCCCCTCCCCCACGTAACCCAACGTGGCATTTGTCTCAACTCCCCCCCCCCTTTTTCCACGTAGCCTTTTCCCCTATTGATTCCAGAAGACATTTTCTATTGTTTTCTCTTGACAGACTTATCAGAAATTACATACGGGGATAATTAAATGGCAGAAATAAATATTCACATGCTGTTGTGTGTTCTGTGTCTAATTTTAACTGTGACAAATAATATGAACCAAAAGCTACGTCGCCTGGCTCGGAACCCCCCCTCCCTCCCCCCACGTAGCCCAGCGTAGGTTTCCAGCCAACACCTCCCCCCTCCCTAGACCGAGCCACGTAGTTTAAGCACAGTCCCTTGTAAGTAAAATGTAGTGTCGTTATGATCATTGATTCTCCGGTAGCGATCTCTCTACAATGCAGAAACTATGTATGAGTTCTAACTTTACTGGCTTGAGCTCTTTAAATGATTCAACGTGATGTCAGCGCAAAATCACAATTTTTTCGCAAGTCTCTTCCATAAATGCAACCGACTGCCAACATGGGAGACGATTTTAGAGGTCGAAGAGGGACTCCGGTAAAGTTTTACGACCGCAGGGAAGCAAGGGAATGACCTGAGTGCTAAGAACTGGCCAGGCTTATTTTATAGCCACTGAGAATCAGGAAACTTCGTTTCTGAAAGAATTTACAGCAAACCAGCTTCCGTAATAAATAACATACCTTAAAATTCACTTGTCCGCTTGCAACCCATAAAATGGGAAAGTTGTAAGGAAAACACTTCAAATAAAACAGCCGCTACGAATTATTTGCATGGAATAAAAGAGTAGGATCCTCTTCAAATCTGAATTTATTTATTTCGTTATTCAGACCATTTGCCTTAACTACTGGACCGCAGGATTCCTCATGAAGTTAACAAATTGTATGTATGCGACGTCCTTAAGTATGCCAAAGTTTGCGATATAGACTTTTCGACTCTCTGAACAACCACTAAGTATTGTCATCTTCAAAAAAAAGTTTGTTTCAGAATTTATGCTTCGAATCCAGCCTTTGTACGATGTCAGCAAACACATGTCTAGCAGATTTTCCTTTCTGGAGATGATGTTTGAAGACGACGCACTTAGAGAGCGTTTTTCGACTTTTGGAATAAAAAATAATCTTATGGAGCTAAAGTCAACACGGAAGTCGCGAAATAAAGATGAGTTTCAAGAACTTGGCTGGATGCTGCGAACAGCAAATACGACACAATTAATGCTGTAACATTTTAGAATATCGTTGTTGAATTCCGATTAGCATATTGAGTATCACATCGCATATACATACTCATATCCTTGATGATTTAAATGTACATAAATAGGTAAAATTAAATCTCATTTAATAGCTGACACGTTTATCAAAAACTAAGGGTAATCTGAAATTAGATTGTTTGCAGATGACATAATGCTGTATAAAAGAATCAAAATGATAGAGGATTATAAACAGTTGCAGGGTGATCTGGGCAGGATATCTAATTGTGTTGGTAAACATGGAATGAAGATAAATGCAAAGAAGAGTCAGCTTATTAGATACACAAATAAAAAAAGAAAAGGTTATTTATGAATATAAGGTGGGGAAAGAATTGCTTGCTGAAGACTTGAAGTGTAAATATCTTGGAATTACTTTTAATAACAAACTTAAATGGGCAGGACACATAGGACAGGTGGTAGGAAAAGGTTTCAAAGTTCTGCACTTGTTGGAGAGAGTGATGAGGAGATGTACGAGAGAAGTCAAGGAATTGGGTTACAAAACTTTGGTCAGACCATTGCTCGAATATGGTAGTGTAGTATGGGGCCTTCATTTTACGTATCAAATACAGGAGTTGGAGAGGGCGCAAAAAAGGGCTGCTAGATTTGTTTCTGGAAATTATCGCAGAATGCAATCAGTGACGGATATGATAAAGGAGCTGGAATGGGATTCATTGCAAGACAGGAGGAGAATGAGGAGGGTCATGGGAGTGTACAGGGCATATACTGGCGATGAGGCATGGAAAGATATAGCAATAGGTATGAAAAGTAGTGCATGGAAGGGAAAAGATGACCATGACCACAAGCTGGCACTCGATTTCAGGCACAAGGGTGTAGGAAGATTCTCTTTTTTTAGGTAAGGGTGTCAGGGATTGGAATGAGTTACCAAGAGAAATGATGAATAATTTACCGAAAACTTTGAAAGAATTTAAAGATAAAATTTGGAGAGGGCAAATGTAGGTGGGTGCAGGATAGGGGGAAGATGGGTGTGTAGGGAAATTGCCACCGGAGCCTGTGCTCCATTGCAATTAAATTAAATCAAATTAAATCTGTAATGGTAGTTGGTATTTATTCAGCTTGTAAGGAGAAAACGAATAAGAATCAGTTTTGATGATATTTATCATTATATGCGCACTTACCGTGGTAAGATTAGCAAAGTATTTGACTAGGATTTTTTTTAAAATAAATACATTTTACTTTAAATCACGGAGAATATAATTTATAAAACGGATAACTGTTATTTTTTTGACTGATACATTTCGCCATTACGTACGTTTCTCTGAGTTTTTAATAAACTTCATTGTTTGTTATCATCTGCCAGAAAAATTCTTAGGTTATGATTTAGCCTAATTCTTATAACTGATACAGATAAAATAGCGTAAACATTGAATACTTTTCTCCTTACATGAATTTCTGCATCTAGTTGTTGCAAATAAACAAAAAGCAACATAAAGGAACGATTGAAACTTTATAGAGGCTGTTGATTCGCGAGTGACGGCTGGCAGGTGACCGTTCTCTAGCCAATAGCTATAGACGTCGTGCTCAGTCTCCAGATCATGCATTTCATATAAGAGGATGCCAGAATTTGGCGAACTAGAAATATAAATAACTAGCTGTTACCCGCGTCTTCGTACGCGTGGATTTAGAATTTGATTTCTAGAATTTGATACACAAAGCTGAAAGTTACCTAAGATGTGTCGGCATAATATGACGGAAACGCTATCGATATACCATTCTACCGTCCAACCTGTCTCTTTTATTCATATAGGAAAAAAGTATCCTATTTCGTTCCTAATGATACAAAGTATTTCGGTATATCGGTACACACATATAATAGTCAAAAAGTAAAAAAAAAAAAAAAAATACGGGGACTTACTTTCACATATATAATATTATTAGTTTATATCACACAAAAACTGTCTGTGGAACCAGTATAACTTGAATAAAGTAAACGCTTAGGGCACTATTCTATCGCCAAAGATTTGCCAGAACATGGTATCCTTACTACAAAGTCCTAGGCTTGGCTCAAACCATGAAAAACAATTCGTAAAAAAAATTTCCCAGTAGGGTTTGAACCCAAAGCCACACGGGAGTTGTCAAAAAAAAAAAAACACGCTACCACTGCGCTACGCTGTCATTGTTCTGCAATATCACGCATTACAAAAACATATAGATATTATGCGTTTGTCTTTCACAGTTCAGATAGTTTTAATTATTTAATGACAATATGTTCTTATCTATACAGAATATGGTATCCCATGTCCATCCTAATGTCAAATAGCATCTCCTTGTCAAACTTCATCACGATTGGAGTAGCCGTTTAGCCCAAGAAACGTAACAAACAGACAGACAGAGTTACTTTCGCACTTTTAATATTAGTATAGATGAAGGAAGATGTGTATAATGGAATGCTAGAGTTTTGTAATACTATTTAAGAGAGAACGCAGATACAGACGCGCTCGTAAACCATCAACAAAATAAATCAGTCAGTTGATTATACCGGTCAGACAAGCAGGATTTTGTGCATTAATTCTGTCGAATCAAGTTTCGTAATCTCGAGTCGTCTTCCTACCCCAGATGGCTTTGATTGCTGCGTGAATTAAACCAAATCGCCTGCTCAGTGGTCGGCGAGGTGATCAATCATAGTAATCTGGGGAGAGGTTTTAATTATGAGGAGGCGCGCCGTCGTCACGGCTTGTTAGCGCACGTGGCGAGACACGCCTACCTCATCACACTGCAACTAGCACACGCGGGGCTATGAAGCAAACACACCACAGTCAATGTCGATGAGTTGCAGCATCACACTCATACTCCCGTATATGATCCGCAAAGATAAAAAAAAAGAAGTTGAGCACGATCAGAAACATCGTTCTCAATGCCGAAATGCTACAAGCCGCCACTACATTACTATTACATACAGACTAGGTGCCCCGCGAATCATACACGGTGAATAGTGAGGTTGGTAGGTCGTAGTAGGATAAAAGAAGAACCGGCTTGACAATTATGTATTGTCAACTGAAATAAGAACGTAGCAAAACTCTTACAACGTCTTACAAGTACAAATGATGAAATGTTTCTCTAACAGAAAGAAAAATATCCGAAAAGCTCCTTACTCTAGAAAAAAAAAAAGTTTATTTATACCTCTGTAATACGTAGAGCTTCTATCTAGTGGTACAGCGATCACCCCTTATTGACGGCAGACAAGCCTTGTAGCTTGACTCTGAACTATCGCATACCTGTGACCTTCATTGTTCATAATTTTCCCATTTACTGATTGAAATTTGAAAAATCCTTTTTTAATTAATAATATTACCAAACTCGAGAACTTAATCTTTAAAACCATATTCCATTTATCGATTTTGTTTAATTAGGAATGGAGAAACATGTCTAGTACACAAAAAAGCCTTTTAGGAATAATATATATATGCGATTAAATAATTGTAACACCAATGCAATTGAAATTGTTTTTTTATTTTCCGAACGCGTTTCGCTTCATTTGCGAAGCAACTTCAGCGGTTCTGTATTTTTCTTTGGTCACATATGCTTATAATTGTACAGCGTTTTAGCATCAGTTATGTTTGTAGCTTCAGTATATATTAGACATGTTGGTTGCATTTGTGTGATTATGCAACCAACATGTATAAAATATACTGAAGCTACAAACATAACTGGTGCTAAAACGCTGTACAATTATAAGCATATGTGACCAAAGAAAAATACAGAACCGCTGAAGTTGCTTCGCAAATGAAGCGAAACGCGTTCGGAAAATAAAACAACAATTTCAATTGCATTGGCGTTAAAATTATTATTAAAATTGATCCTATCGCAATTGAGGAAATGGTCCACAATATCCAGATATTAAACGTATTAGATTTGTCCAAATTCAGGTTACAGTAAGAACTGAGAATCTGATGAAAAAAACGTACGTGAAAGCTAAAACAAATTCCTGATACTCGGGAGAAAGTATAAACATACTACCATCGAACGGTTTTAATTTTTTATTTTTATTTTGGATTTTAGGGTCATCGACTTGTAGGTCATTAGAGTCTGGAGCAACAAGGGATGGGAAGAAATTCGGCGATGAGATTTTCCACTGAGCGTGTCCGCATTCATGTGGAGTGATTGATGGAAAATATTTATGGCCAGACATGGATTTGAACCCGCCGTCTCCAGAATGGGAGGCTGAAGCGTTAACCGCTGACCCCCCAAGCTCAACCGTTGCTGAGCAAGCAGTGTGCAATTTTATTTGTTCAACGAGATGTCTGAGTGTAGAAAGTGTATTCAGAGTGCAACACGTCATTAGTAAACTAGTTACGGCAGAAAACGTGAAACAATCAGAAATTTGCGAACGAGTTATAAACGTTTGAAAGTGCGTTTGACTACTTAGTAAGGTCTTTAAAAAAAAGGCCGAGAGCGAGAACAATAAACTGCAATGCCTTCGTCAGTAAAACATCTGCCACAAAAAAAAAAAAAAAAAAAAAAAAAAAAAAAAAAAAAAAAAAAAAAAAAAAAAAAACACACACACACACACACACACACAAAACAACAAATTCTTCAAGGAATACGAACGTTACAACAGAAGTGGTTCTAATTAACCGAAGGGGTGATTCTATCCAAAAGTAATGGTGTACTGTATAAATGAGTGTTTCGTATTACTTTTCAACAAATTAAATAATTGTTAACTTCAAAGTTTACGCAGGATGGATGACTTGTCTGCATCGCTGTATCAACAGTATCGATTTCCTTGTAATATATGGAAACCCTCGATCAGGTGTTGGCTTTACTGTCAAGCCTTTCAATTAATGCCTCGACGGCACGACTTATGGGTATTTTTACGAAAGTCGATGAATGGTCATTAGGAGAAGTGCTCCAAGATTTACCGATCCTCTCCGGATTTATCTTCTGGTTCGGCGTTTATTGAGCTGCACGCCGCAAAAATGGTCCACGCTAGTCTAATACATCAAACAACTCTTTGTATCTCAACAAAACTTTGACACTTGGTTAGAAGGTAAAATATTTTAGGAGACTCCAGGAATCACATGCTGAGACGGTGAGTGGTGGGATTGAATTATTGCTAATACCACGCTTAGTACGTTTCTTTTTGAGTGGAGATTTGTGATTCCTAATTGCTGGTTGTTTAATTAATGCCGTATTATAAATTTAAAAAAATAGGCAAGCTCTAATCGAGCCTCGCTCAATTAGGGTTGTATACTCTAATAACTTTATTTACTAAAAATCTGATATGTCGTAGGTCACTTGTTACAAAATACAGTGAAAACTTAAGGTTTCAGTAAAATATATTAGACGCAATGAATTCTCAATTCAATATTATTAACATATGGCAAAGTGACTTTAAAACAAAATCTTTTTTTTTTTTTGCTTTATTCGAAGCAAAATCAGAATTTGTCGTTCTTGGGGTAGATCCGGGAACAAAAATGGCCTTAAATCGACAATTTTAAAGGCCGCTGATTTTCAAGTGAATAAAATTGGAAAAAAATCTCAGTTTTCTTCTTAATGAGTTCTAACCATCTATAGCTCAAAAGGCAGGTTTTTTTTTTTCTGAGAAAACGTCTCAGAATTTAATTTTTCGAAATTGTAAATACAATATTAGCATTTGAATCAACGAAACATATAGGACGTTCAAATTTCTCCAACTTATTCTATTTAAATGCTAAAGTCCTGGTACAGTCTGTCACACAGCGGAACGTCTGCAGTAGCGCTTCGTTTTCCAATGGGTATTGAAACCTCTAAAGAAATACATATGACGTTACTTGTGGGGAGACTGCGAAGTATTGTTCGTCCGCCTAAACTGATAACTTTACCGGGTAAAGTTGTACTACGTGGGATTAGAACCACGGAATATCTAAGCGCACCTCACATCAACAACGCAAAGCTTTACCAGATGTGAACGTTAGTTTAATCAACCGGAAATATTCACGCCTAGACAGGAGTTCAGATCGTGGGTCAGTCTCAGCCATTTTGATTAGCCACTGAGCTGCTAGAAATCTGATTATACATTTCACTGTAGGTATTCCTAGATTATGGTAGCCATGATAGAGGCGGGTTGTATGTGAAATTGAAACTCTCGTAATTGGTGTAACAAAGGGCGTTTGACCGTCCTGGTTCTCTGACACCATCGGTAGGACCGCTCTCACCACTACATTTTCTCCAAATGAAGAGATTCCGTATTTTAAACTAACATCAGTCTTTTTCATGATAAGTCTCTTTCCGAGGAGCACGTAACGTAGAACATTGTGTGAGATTTTACCTGGAGATAAGCAATTCCATAAAGAAAGTAGCAGCAATATCATAGAGATCTGATCCTCTCCAGTTATTTTCAGTTTCTGTCGTGTCTTTGATGTACGGTGAATGAAGCAGTGTTGTATGATGACCGTCACCTTCATCTTTAGGAAGGCTCCTTCCTACAACTGCGAGCCTTAAGGTACGGAGGCGTCATGTTTGGTTGCAGCGAGTCTCCCAACCACAGCCTGAACTCAAGGCATCTAGGTCACACCTTCTCAGAGCCAGTTGTAACTCGGCCAATGTTTTCGGGACCAGGTGATCCAAATGCAAATTGTCGGGATCTTTCTATGGAGACATCCTAAAATTTTGGGATAATTTAAAATGAATAATAACAGTATAAATACATAATTGTTATAAAAGAAAATTTAAGAGCATGCTGGAAATTACCCATCGTGGATTCTGGGCACAAGTAAGAGATAAGTTAATTTATAAAATCCACAACCAGCTTTCACAGTCAGATTTAAGTTGCGCGGAAAGTATCAATAATTATTTCAGTGGTACACTGAAAATGCTTAGAAGCTTATCGACATGAATTCTGTATGATGCAATAGTTTGACTGTACCATCGCATGAACAACAAGCGAATAATCGTGCCAAGTGCGAATCGAGTTTTACACAGTTAGGGTTTACGTACTTCTATGATCTTAAAAGATGTGGATGTTATACATCAGATGGCACTTGCTTGGCATAAAAATTATTGCACTCACGAATAAAGCACCGCGGTAGTGCACATAGCAATGGAGCAATCAAAAAAAAAATGTAAATAGCATTCAACCCATTCAATAGGATCCAATACAATCATAATTATAAGAACTTTCAATGAAATAATACTAGTACGTCATTAAAAAAAACTAAAATAAAAATTTTCGTTTCTTTTCTCGCAATTGGATGTAAGTATATTTAATATTTCAATTTTAAAAAAAAGAGGGTTATGTGTTTAGTCTGGATGTGTATACATCTTTCCCCTTACATGATTAAGGTTATTAACCGAAATATGGTAAAACGTGTTCGTGTTTTTGTGTTAGTCTTGGTCCTCCTGCATTCATCTGTGGTAAGTGATGGGTCATTTCCTAGTCTCCCTGGTTTTCAATTTTAATATTTATTATCTATGGTCGATACTGGAGACCGTTTTCGTGTTCTTAGTAATATCGTTTTTCAAATATACTTGATAACAAAAATGGTCTTAAACTGACAACTTTGACGACTACTCAGATCTTTGTTTCCCAATGAAAAGGATTGAAAAAAATTCTTGCTGCTCTGGAAATTAACTCTAAACATAGACTACATAAGTATTTCGCACGATGAAGAAAAAAAAATCAACCCTACATTTGTATGGGAGTGTCCTACATTAATATTTATTTTAAAAAAATAATTCTGACATTTGTTTTTGGTCTAAGGAAATACGTGACTTTTTAAATTTAAAGTATGCAGTTTATTTCGTTTGCAAGCTGGAGGCCTGTGTCAAACTGACAGGTGAGGAGACGGATAGACAGACCGTGAAACGCAATAAATAGGAACTCTAAAGCTGCACAACATTGACAGGAAGAAGACCCACATAGCAGTCCTTCCTGTGAGAGCGACCTTAAACTTGAAGTTCGGTGACCCAGAGAGCCGCATACCACAGGCAGAGTTACTGGCCCCACCCCCTGTTTCGAAATAGCCGATGGAGCCGTCAAACGACCCACCGACCATAAGTTTGAGGAGTTATGGCTGGTATTATTAACTGCGGACGCACAGGCGAGAGTTGCGCAACATGCTCACCGTAGGCACTTCCGCCAACATGCGCTGCCCACAAGGATCAACTTCTAACAAGAAATTAAAATAGTCAGGCAAAATTCAGATCGCACACTTCTCATTTTAAGAGGGTTTGTACGGTGTCATCGTGTTTGGATTTATGTATTATTTTTTTATTTTCACTTCCGCCAACATGCGCTGTCCACAAGGATCAATGTCTCCCTCCAGCTTCTAACAAGAAATTAAAATAGTCACACAAAATTCAGATCGCACACTTCTTATTTTAAGAGAGTTTGTACGGTGTCATCGTATTTAGATTTATCAATTACTTATTTTCCTATAGTCCCTAGAATCTAATTTGTACCATTATTTCCATTATTTTACATGGATGTACAAGATATACATGTTGGCTTTGTTTCTTAATTTTATTTATTTTTTGCTTCAGAACAACCGCTGGATGCGTTCGTGTTAATCAAGAGCAGAAATCTATTCTCTCATTTGAAAATTAATAGTCCCTTTTTGGGAAAATAAGCGTCTATTTTGAGACAGCAAAAGCTACAGAACTGTCTATAAACGCAGTCGATGATACTGCAGTCAAATTAATACAATAGTTTAATAATTGCCGAAGAAGAGAAAATGCAATTCCTGTTATCTAGTGTACAAGAACACTGAAAATTGTATCCAGACTCTAAAAAAGAAACATTAAACTGGGAATATCTTAAATAGCGGTGTTTTATTTCGATAAGTAGTAAGAATAACTTGTTCTATTTTTATTTATTCTAAGATGTGTAACTTTTTATTGTATTATAACTAAAAAACTGTTCAAAAAGGAAATAGTTGTATGTAAAGGACTTATATTGTCATAGAAACTTCGTAATCTAATCGGTAAATGTGACCGTCGTTCTATAAGGCTGAAATTTTACAGTGAAATAATTATTACTAGTCTAACAAAATGGAATCATATACGTAATCATATAAATTTATTTCGCTCATTTAATAAATGTATTCATATTTTATAGATTTTCGTATTTCAGATCATCTTTGCTAACCATACCCAATGTAAAGAAATATCAGATTTTGTAATGAAATTTCCTAGTATCTGTGCAAAAGGATCAATGTACTCTACCTCCCATATCAATAATATTTACATTACAAAACTCGGATCTACAGAGCCAGAAATCTTAATGTGTTTTACTGAAATTTTTGATCTACCGATAAAGTCATTGTGGAGAACACACTGTTTAAGAATCATGCACGAAGGATATACACCTAGAAACGTCCGTGGTATATATAGAGATATAAGCTAAATTATATCATTGCCAGAGATTCAAGAATCAAATTCTAGATTGTAAAACATATCCAGGAAATGACATAGATTCTGACCACCATCTAATAGTTACGAATTGTAAGTTGAAATTCAAAGTTCTATACTCCTGTACAGTTGTGTACGATTACCACACAATCATTTATAAATTTACCAGCTGCAGTTTCTTACGATATGTCGTCCATTTGTAAACTTATTATTATTATTATTTGATTGAAACTTACTAACTATAGCAGATGCAAAAATTTCTTGGTATTTTTTGACTAAACACTGGGGAAAAGTTTGAAGTTGCTGGGTAATAGCGTTTTTGAGATAGACCCGCTAACAAAAAATGATGTAAAACTGTCAATTTTGACGGTCATTCATGTCTTTATTTTCCAAAGTGAGAAATTGTACTTGACAGCTTTAATGGCCATTCACATCTTTTTTTTCCCGGTGAAAACAATATGTTAGTCCTCAACTTGATGAGCATTTATATCTCACACCGTGGGGAAAAATAATTTTAGTTTTTTTAACAATTTTTTTCTACGTATTTCCATAACATAGTTGGCAGACATTAAATGCGATATTCGGTTTCAAGTCAATGAATCACACATCATACATATCCTGTGCAAATTTCACGTCTTAAACTTATTTTGTTTACGAGCTAGAGGCCTGTGATACTCGGTCATACAGTGGGGAAACAGCCCTTTAAGAACGAAGCCGTAAAAATGAGGCGATATTGAAGACTCCTAGTAATTTCTTCGTTTTAGACCGCCTTCAACCACATGAGTATGGTTTGTGGTTATGTTTTTGCATGACGCACAACCAGATAAGTAGGACTTACGGGGTTGAGACTGCGGTTGAGATTTAATGTGAGTGACGCCACCGACTGGTGGCCTTGTGGAACGCAGCGGCCTTGCGCGGCCTTCACCTGCTCGCGGCAGCCACAAGAGCAATACACTCCGTCAACCCTACATAGCACATCAGCACACCACACAGCCAGTTTACGTAAAAGATAAAGGCATCGAGTTTTCACAGCTTCAAGCCGTATTTCCCGTAGGACTGGTGGAGGTAGAGCACCGCATTCCTATTTCCTGACCATACGCACTAGAATAGACGAGCGTGCGTTGGCGACACGGCCCGGCCCTTTTTCTTCCCGCGGAGTTTCCTCGACGGCACTCATTTGACAGCAGGCTGAGTGGACCTGGGGGAGCCGTTCCTGACATTAAACTTCGTCCACGCCGTAGTCAGAAGCTCTACCGCCTGAGCTACGCGGGGCCGCCCAACCCGTTTGCGTAGCACACAGTATTTAGGGTTCCGTGCTCACCCCGCTATGGAGCTCTACAGGTGGTTTCCCACGGCGCGTGGTTTTACAGACCGCGCCACATTAGCCGAAGTGTACTGGTCAGCGCGCGCCACATGCTAGCCCTAACCAACTCCTCACCACATTACATAGTGTCGTTTCAGATACTCGGCCTTTGATCCTTACCAACTGGGCGACGCGACGGATAGAGGCGCGACATCCCTGCAAGCACAGGCGGGATCCTTCCAACGGCCCTCTTCTTGGTATCTGGATAGGTCCGGCCGTCAAATGCGCCGGTCGTGTGAAGCCACCGTAATGCTGGCGCTGCAGCGTCTGTCCATCTGTCATTCGCCTCTAGCAATTAAGAGGAATAACTTCGAAACTTAGAATTTACAGATGATCATCCCGCCTGTGCTTGCAGGGATGGTGCACTTCTATCCACCGCCCATTCGGTAAACATCAAACGCCCGGGTAGCTGAAACGACACTAGGCAACGTGGTGGGGAGGAGGTGGGGGCTAGTATGTGGTGCGCGCTGATCCGTACACTTCGTTGAGCCAAAACTGAATATCATATTTGAAAAAATTTGCAACTGAATTCTGAAAGATTTGCGTAGAAATAAAGGGGATAGAAGAAAATATTTTTTCTTCTACCCCAGCGTTTGAGTTAAAGGTTTTTAAGAGCTCGTGAAATAGTAAACTAAGATAATTTTTTGCACTTGAAAATAAAAATCTCAACGCCGTCTAAGTTGTTAATTTTAGGCCATTTATTGTTCCTGGGACTATCGCAAAATACTGTATTATCTGAGAAGCCTGAAACGTTTCCTGTATTTAAACCACAAATAATAAAATTTCTAAGTTGCGAACGAACCAAGAAAAAGTTTTTATCTATATGGTTACTTTAACATAGATTAATACTGTTTTATTGAAATTGCATTACATCCTAATATATCCATCATAAATTGTGTTCAAACAAACCATGTTTGCGAGGGGAAAAGTGGCACCTAAACTGAAAACGTGTCAAACAATACATTTTTTACTACCCTACCATTTTCTAACCTACAAGATATCTATAAAGGTTATTACAGTAAGCGAGGTTTAGCTTGCTCTTCTCTAGTTTATGTGTGTGTTTCTTACACCTCTTTCATTTGAACTATCTATTCCCGGCTTGCTTCCTCGTAAACATACTCTAACTTTTATCTTAATCTAAATCTTTTACGTTCGATAAAAATTTAACATAACTATTTACTTTCAATCTGTGTCTGTAAATGCAGTAATATCTCTATTATGTAACATTCTTACTTAAAATGCTTTGCTCACCAATAATTTACTTCAAGTACTGATTTTTATTCCATGAGTGCAGTTAATTTTTAGCATTCTCCTATGACAATAGCGTTTTAAGTTTTTATCTTTCCTGTACACTCTGAATGGTATCATCAATTCAACGGAATTCTGTGCTCGATGCGTGCAGTAGTACAAAATGTTGGATTCATTAGTGTTTAAATTCTCTACTTGTCTCCCTAAAAAAATCATTTTCAGAGGGCAATTATCTGGCTTTGATTTTGTCTTTGCTTCTTCCGTGGATTATTATAACAAACTGGATCCACTCCATTTTCCCAGTTTTTTTTATCTAATTCAGTATTATTTATGCTGCAATTCATTATCATTTTTTCACTTTTATTCATTTATAGCCGAAGTGTGTGTCGACAATGAGAGAGGGCGAGGTAAACGTGTGTGGTCTTTTTTTTTTTTTTTTTTGACGTGAGCTATAAGATCTAGTAGCATTTCGACCTATACACCACACGGTGCCCGCAGCATATTACCGCTTACGTTAATCAGTTCATTTTGGGAAAGCTCTGAGAAAATGCGTGACTCGATTATTAATTACGCTTTAACACTTCCGTTTACTTTTGAAATACATTTTGACGAAGATCTTGGCCGAAATTACACAAAATTGGAAGAAAAATAGTTATACCTACGGCTAAAATTTATGATAAACTCTCATTAAGTTACTTAAAATTCTCAAAACAAATGTTACAGCTACATATGGAATTTCTGTTAAGTTCAAACTTATTACTAAAATATTAAATGATAGTCTCAAATAATTCTTCCGCTGAGTCTAAAACGATAAGCATTTTATTATATTTCAGGCTTAATTATAATGGAACCCTTATTTGTATTAGAAATTTCATGTAATGTAGTATACGGCCCTACAGAAATATTTGAAAAACCTCCGACCGAGAAATTTCGAAGAAAGAACATGGGAGCACCAGCGTCTAATGATCTAGTGTTATACCAGTTATTCACACAGTGGAGCTATAAAAGAACTGAGTTAATAGATTTCTTCTACTTGCAATGTATAAGGTGACATGTTACTTCTTAATTAAACATATATTCAATATGTTAAATTAAATATGTTTTTTTTTTTTATTTAATCCGAGTTATTTCAGAAAGTTTTAGTTTGCAGCCAAGAGTAAAGGGAGCAGATGCATCTCTGAACTGAGGAGTATCTTTGGCGCAGAGATATAATTACAACGACATACATAGAGAGTAAAAGCTTATGTGTACTACGAAGTAAGGCACACGATACAAAATTATTATTTGTAAAGCGTAACTGTAAAACATTAAAATAGGTGTAATTTGTTAGTGAATGAAACTAATTATTGTGAAAAAGAGAGTGCTTAAAATAAAGACAGGTTGAATTTACAATCGAGTTCATAGAGAGAAACTTTTACGTCCAGCATAGTTATATTTCACCGGATATTAAGTACGAAGGAGCTTAGTCTTTAGAGAAATTAAGTTTCACTTTTGACGCATTACATCTATTGAAAAGAATCGATGAGAAGTGTAACTTTTGTGGTCCGTTAAGAAAAATCCTATCCAAGCAATTAATGCCAAAAGTAACGGTGAAACAACGCCGCAAGGAGAGATTTAATAATTATAATAAATACTAGCAAATTGTAGAATAGAACAGTATAAGATTAATCCGGTGGTGTTCTGTCAAATGATTTAACGCTAACGTGATAATATAACTCATCTTTTTCTTTTTTTTTAATCGTTCATTGAAATTCGTTAATTAACTGAAGCAGAGATATATCCAGCAAGGTGTGTGTTGTAACGTTGTTGCGGAGCTCGCCACGTGTTTAGCCCCAGAGAGGCTCGTAAACAAGATGGTCCACTCCCTGCGAGCCATACCGCCCGCGATAAACATCACCTCTGGCCCGCCGGCCTGCGCCTGGCTATTCTTAGTCATCGCAGGCCCTCCCGTACACCAACATGCTAATTTCTGCCGCGTAATGGTCGTCACCGCTGTTATGGCACAATAAACGTTTTCCGCGTGACGGAGTTCTGCCTGTCGGCCAGGCATGTATACAGCAGCTAACCACTACCATTACCTTTAATGGCGAATACCCTCCGCGGTCCAATGGCCAGCGTATAGGCTACCTATCCAGAGGAACACGGAGTAGAATTCTAGAACAATCTTTAAGAACAAACAGTACAGAGAATCACCTATCTCTCCAATTAGAAATACACACTACTTTGTTCTTATTGTGTTTAGTTTTCCACTTAGCATGGATCAGGCTACTGTTTGTTGAAATTAACCCAGTTAAACCATCAAATGATTCTCATTCTAGCTAACTTAAAAATTTCGAAGTACTAAACAAATTTACAGTCAAAATAATAATTTCAGCATTATTAAATATTTGAGACCTTTATTACATCTTCGTTTGACGTTACACGTTTTCGATATTTTAAAAAATATAAAAAATTACAGTTGTCCCGTAGATAAAAGGGTAATGAACTTCTGTCCTTAATGTGGATAAAAAGTTTGCCAAACATAGTTTAATTACAGGCACAGTGGACAGATCTACGCATTCAAAATGATATTGGCAAATTACTGTTTCTATCACGCTTCGGAGAGCACACAGATAACAGAAAAAAATTCACTACTGTGTTGCTAGGTGTAAAGGAGCATAACGTACAACATATGACCGAAAAATAGTTTAGTATTATCATCGAAATACAAACTGACTCATATTAATCCAACTACTTTCAAATTTGTCATTAATCAAAATATATCTTAAATACTTAGATAGTTGTAACTCTCAATTTTGTACATTAGACTTCAATAAAATCAGAAAGATTCTATAACTGTAACCTTAAAAGTTTATAATTAAATTAGACAGAAAAATATACTGTTTCCAGAATTTACAATTTCGGACCACGCAGTGAAATTTCATACAAAATTCTTCTTGTTAATATAAGGTAACAAGTATTCACAGAGATATACATCATGTCGAGAATAGTCGAAAAGACTTCAGGACACACTATAATTCTACCTCAAATACAACTTCTATTTCAAAATTTAAGACGTCAGCAATGGGATGTAAAAACTACCGTTTCCTTATTAGATTTTCTGCTATCTGTCTGTTGACCTGTTTGACTTGTGCTTTCATCTCTTCCCACCCTGAATTGATCGCTTCATTGATTTGTACCCATTACAGTCTACTAGTTTTATAAGCTCTATGATTGCCTTCCTATTTTTATTTTAAGGTTTTCCGAAAGGATGCGTCCCTCCCTATCTATCATTTCCAGAACATGCTCACTTCGTACATTACGTGGTGGCTTTGCTATAAATGTCCTCGTACAGAGCTATAACTTTCTTTCATGTAGAAGTTCGTACTCGCAGTTTTGAGAAATTCGCTTAAGAATCCTAGATCAATGTTTGATACAAAATATCTATTCAACAAACATAATCTAGGAAGTGATAATTTTCATCCAATCCTTCGTTCGAGCATCGTTCAAATTTAAATTTCTAAATATATTTTTAACCCATCTTCCCCTGTTTCCATTTTCAGTCTGCTATTATTGTTAATATGTCAGGTACATTTTCTCATCTCTCGCTTGATTTTTAACAATAATTGATAAAATTGGGATGGGTGCCCGCTCCGGTGGCAATCTCCCTACACATCCGTCTTTCTCCTTACCTCTTCCAACCTACTTATGACCTCTACTAATTTTTACTTTAAATTCTTACAGCGTTTCTGGTAAATTATTCATCACTTCTCTTGGCAACGATTTTGTTTATATTTGTTCATAATTCATGTCCCACTGTCTATAAGGTCGACGAGATATCGCCACCATAGTTAGAATATGGGAACAGCACTTGACTTCATGTATTGAGCACACTAATCGCTGTCAGTCACTCAAGCACTGGAGGAGAGTCGAACACAGCGGACGAAAGAAGTCACAAGCCGTGTAGCAGCAGCGAGAAACCGTAACCAAGTGTCACAGGGGCAGCGACCACCCGCGATACAGGGAACGAAATATAAGTTCACGATGGTTAGACCCGCTTCACACGGTCATCTTATATCTTTAAACAAGCAATTCATCTATACAGGGTGTTACAAAAAGGTACGACCAAACTTTCAGGAAACATTCCTCACACACAAACAAAGAAAATATGTTATCTGGACATGTGTCCGGAAACGCTTACTTTCCATGTTAGAGCTCATTTTATTACTTCTCTTCAAATCACATTAAACATGGAATGGAAACACACAGCAACAGAACGTACCAGCGTGACTTCAAACACTTTGTTATAGGAAATGTTCAAAATGTCCTCCGTTAGCGAGGATACATGCATCCACCCTCCGTCGCATGGAATCCCTGATACGCTGATGCAGCCCTGGAGAATGGCGTATTGTATCACAGCCGTCCACAATATGAGCTCTAACATGGAAAGTAAGAGTTTCCGGACACATGTCCACATAACATATTTTCTTTGTTTGTGTGTGAGGAATGTTTCCTGAAAGTTTGGTCGTACTTTTGTAACACCCTGTATATATATATATATATATATATATATATATATATATATATATATATATATATATATACCTGAGTGACCGATCTTCGCTCGGCATCTTTCAATTTCTGTTCAATATCCAAGATTTCAGGAAAAGTTTCATTAAAGTAAAAGGCTTCCTAGGCGTTTTGAGGTGCACAGTTAACCAAAGAGAAGCTTAACTAACATCAGTAGGCTGACTGGTACCTGAACCTTCTACGTAATGAGGTTAGAGCTGTTTTCGAAAAACCAAATACAAAAATTGCTCTTTTATAAAAAAAATCGTGTTAAAAACTTGAAAAGCAAAACATTATCTACATATGAAATTTCATCCAAATCGCTAAATCCATTTGCGAGACTGCTTCATAAATTGCTTTCAAAGAAAAATGCTATTATTATGTTAAATAGAAATCTTAATGCCAATCAGGGATTAATTAATGGTGCGAGATTTGTGGTAATTCAGGGGGTTCTACGATAACCCTTGATGATGGATTCTTATGTAACTCGACGAGAAAAATTGAAAGTAAAAAATATTTTTTTTTTTATATCTCGCTTAGTTCTCGAGATATCGTATCTCAATATTGACGTGGTTGGTTGAAATGCAACCTGGACCAGAAGATACATTTCGCCATAGCCAAGTTTGATGATGAATTCGTATCAAACTCGTCGAGACAAATCGAAAATAAAGAATTTATTTTTCTGATATCTTAGATCCGGCTTGGACCAGAAAAAATCTACGAACACCACTATACTATGTCTATACGGTGGGAATGTACTTTAAATGTTTTATTTTGTTCCTAATGGTTGATGTTAGTTTGAAATACGACCTGGACCAGAAGAAAAGTCGCCAAAAGCACAAGGAACTATACCTATAACTGATTTTTGACATGCTATATCTCGAAAACCAAGCGAGATATCAAGAACATTTACTCTTTATTTTCGATATGTTTCGTCGAGTTCTATAAAAATTCATCATCAGATTGTGACGCACGGTAATGAAAGAACATCATCAGTGCTAAATTCAGTCACTCCGATAAAACTATGCTCATACCTCGCGTGGTAGTATTTAGTGACAAACTAACAACTACTTTAACTGGTACCGGTAATATTATTTTCAAAGAAGTTTCTGTAAAGTATCACCTCTGACAAAACCAATGATAAATTTTTAATTATCTTCCTTTTTAAATGATTTACAATTAAACTTGCAGTGCTAATATTTCCACGGGTCAGCCAGTTTACAAGAACTGTTCGTTTAAATATTCTTTGAAATCAAAGAGAATCTATTTGTAGGCTTTCTGGTACCTGAATTGTCTACGAGATGGCGCTAGTGCCGTTTTCGAGATACCGAGTGAAAAAAAATTGTTTTTATTTTGTAAACTCGCTTTTTTTGTAGGGAAGACAACTATTTAGGTAATCTTAAAAGTCAAAACGTTATATAAATATCAAATTTCATCCAAATTGTCATAGCCATTTCCGAGATCCGATATATATATATATAAGAATTGCACGTTTAAAGATATATATATATTGGATCTCGGAAACGGCTCCAACGCCATATCATAGACGTTTCAGGTACCACTAAGCTGGGCTGATGTTAGTTCTCTTTGATTAAAGCAAGGAACTCTTATAACTTTAAACGAATAATTTTTGTACACTATCTGACCCGTGGGAGTAGTATCGTGGTCAGTCACCGAAGGGTTATATAATAATGTGGAAATAAGTAAATGCAAGTATTTATTAATGAAAGGTATTTTATTTTGAAGAGTAGTAATAAATATCACTTTTATTGCAAGAAGTCGTTATCATTACATACTACATGTTTAACTGGAAAACATTTAAAAAGTAGATGTTTACAATACATTGGCTTTGTCAGACATTCCTTTTTCAATCTTCTTTACTTAACAAAACTTCTTTGAAAACAATGTTAGCAGTTATAATGTGATCATCGTTGACTTTCTGACCGTATTTGTCTTTAACACAAAAATAAATATTAATAAATCTACCAACTCGTGAAAAAGCCGCGTACGGGTTTCCATACAAAAAAAAAGGGTTCTGATAAATATAATCCTCTCTTTTGAAGCGTCTAACCTTGTGCTTTCTTAATGTTTATAACGAAGGTTACTTGTTTTGGGAATTGTTTTCTTATCATTTGGAAAGGCACGGTTGATCAGAAGATGTGAGGTTAGTGCCAGGTATGAGCATAGTTTTAACGGAGTGAATGAATTTGGCACTGATGATACATCCGTCTAAGTGAATTACCACAATTCTTGCACCATCAATTAACCCTTGATTAGCATCAAGTATTTAACATAATAACAGCATTTTTCTTTAAAAGCAACTAATGAGGTGGTAAACCAGACGATCTCGGAAATGACTCTGGCGATTTGGATTAAGTTTCATATGTATATAACGTTTTGCTTCTCAAGTTTGTAACAAGATTAAAAAAAAAAAAAAAAAAAAAAAAAAAGAACATTTTCTGTATTTGATTTCTCGGCAGTGGCTCTAAACTTATGTCGTAGAAATTTCACGAGCCAGTAAGCATACTGATGATAGTCTTTGGTTAAGGCAAGGAACTGTCCACATCAAAATTCCTAGGAATCCTTCAAGCCTTTTTCTTTAATCAAACTTTACTCAGAATTTTGTATATTGAACAGAAATCGAAAGATACTACATATAAAGCGTATAACATTGCACTTGATTTCGTGGGAGGAGGGCCATGCAACTGAGTCGTCAGAGCGACTGACGGCAACCGGAATAAGGCGACGAAGCGTAGGGATTTTCG
The DNA here is from genome assembly GCA_031002005.1 of Vandiemenella viatica. Taxonomy (NCBI): domain Eukaryota; kingdom Metazoa; phylum Arthropoda; class Insecta; order Orthoptera; family Morabidae; genus Vandiemenella; species Vandiemenella viatica. Next base: position 66,752,478 of record JARYHS010008074.1, read on the forward strand.
CCTATACTGATCCCCTGAAACGAAATCGCAGGTCCCGTCTGTATCAGGGTCTCCTCGGCTCACAAAGCAGATGGTGATACTGAACACACCATATCTACTTCTGGTGCCGAGGTCACTAGAGATAATCCATAGCTTTACCTCCAGTCATCCCTCTGGCTGAAATAGGGACCAGTCTTTGCATATTTCCCGGTTCTTCTCGCCTCTAATTCTCCGATATCACGTGAGGCACCGGGCGCCCAGTGAGCAGACTACCCGCGACACAGACCACCAGGCGTGGGATCTCCGACTCACCTGACTGGAGCAAAACGAAGCAGCTGCCGCTAGCGCCAAGTCATTACTCACCTGCAACAAAAGGGTCTTAATACAATCAAATCGAGAAATAAATAACAAAACAGACGGTACTGCTACATTCACTTCTTTGACGCCCCAGTAAGAGAAATCGATAATATTGTAATTTAAAAACACACGAAAGCTCATAAGTAAATAAAACATAACTTTATTCGCATCTCTATAAACTATAAATTAATATTATTATTCCAGATGAGATATCTATCCACTCTACGTCAGAATATTTCCGATTTGTGCGTGATAAAATTTCTTTTTAAAAAACTGGTATTTGACATACAGCCAACCCTCCCCCCCCCCCCCCAAACTACTACGTTCCCAAGTCAATTACGAACATAGTGGACGTCATTAGAACCTGGGAATGAACACAGGAATCTTATCAACCAAATATTTGTTGCTATGCTACTCCCCGAGGCTGTCTATATCCTCTTCATGCTCACCACATTTGTTACACCTTAATTCTATTGTTTCTTCTGCCATCGCTTGCTTGTTTAGTAGCTGGTTAATGACATTTCGATACAATTGACCAACAATGTCGCCTTTCTTCCGAATAAAATTTTTTATCTATCGCTCATTGATCAGATCTTCCTCTGTTTATAAAAGTTTTTTGTTTCTGACCTTATGCCACGTCGATGTAAAGGCCATTAGAAGTGGGAAAGGACTGACGGAAAAATTAGATGAAATTCGGTCATTTTTAAAGGAACCATCCCGCAATTCGCCTGGCGTGAGTTTAGGAAACTATTAAAAACGGAAATCTGGATCATTGCACGGGAATTCGAACTGACTTTCTCCCGAACGATAGGTCCAAGTCGTAATTTGTAGTGCTCTTTCGTTAAACAATTCTGTTTCCTAAGTAAAAGTTGTTTTTTTTGTGCCTGGTTAGTAAAAAAAAGACCAGTATTTAAAAATTTGGAAATCAACACACTCTCTTTCGATCAAACTTTTCGTCCTGCCGTTCACATCATGCAATAGTGAATTTCCCTCGTTATCTTCACATACGTTACAAAATACGCCCTCAGTTATCTGGCTTAAGTACTACTCTAATTTTTGTTCTGCTCTATACTTTAGAATCAGTGACGTATTTCCAAAACATGTAGATAGATAGAGAGATTTACATTTAAGATTCTTCCATTAATTTATTTCCTTCATTTACAGATGACGTTCATTACGCTGTCTATGAATCCATATAATCCTCAGTAACTTTCTGTTAAATCACTTTTCATTCTGCAACTTTTATTTGTTACTGTCCGTCAAAATGTTTCAGGTTCACATTCGTAAATTGCGGTAACTGGTTCTGAGGGTGCAATTGGGGAAGAATATTCCTGAGTCATTTGTGAGTATTAGATATTTAAATCCTCTTGCTTCTGGAAATTACTCTTTCTGCAAATGTTACAGCTGTTGATCATGTTTATTCCGTTAATAATACATTAAACTTTTTTCTTGCATTTCGAGGTATAAGTTTACTACTATTTTCCTTATGTTTAGACGAAATTCTTCTCCCCATATTTTGTTCTTGTCATTCATTATCGTCTCTCGGCCTGCAGTTTTACGGTGAAAGTAGAAAAATTTTATAAATTTTGCAGCGCCCTTTTCCATCCGGCCTTTATTTCATATTTAAATATTTTGTTTTTAGTTCACTATTTGCTTCCTCTACCACAATTCAATTTTAATATGACTTATGATAGACGGAAGTCATCCCTAACCTCATTTCAAATTCATGCCCATCTCCCATAATTCCCTAGTTTCATTACAAGTACTTGGTTCTTACAAGATTATAATTTGTTTCCAGACATTAGATATTCAAAGTTTTAAATATCTAGTATGTCTTGTAGTTTTCGAGTCTTCCATCATAATTCACAACTATCTGACATGTAGTATCGTCTGTCTTTGTCTGTCATTTCGACATGAATCACAGCAGCTGTAGTTGCTGTCAGTGTGAAGTTAAGCTGTGAGGGGTAGTGCCGAGGAAGAGCGGGCAACACGCCGGCTGTACTACACGGCGAGCTGTCGGCGGTCTCAGATAACAGGAACCGGTCCGGCTACCACGAGAAATGATTCTCCTCTTATCCGCACGCGCATCTCTCGCCAAACGTGCCCGCCTTACAAACCATAAGCGTTATTTAATGGTGCCGGGTGACAAAAATACGGCTTGTCCGCAGTACTGCACCTCGTTTCCGGGTACGTACATCCCTGCGCTGTTACCACCGTCAGGTCACGTGAGGCCAGCCCTAAGTTCAAACACGAAGCTAAGATGTTATAAATAACTCCGTCTACAAACAACTATTTTGGTGAATTTATTTTATTCCCCAGACGCGTTTCTCCCTTGTGGTGCAGGGCATTATCATTCGCTGTACACATGTGTTATTTCACTATCTACAGTACAAATATGGTATATATATACTAATATTATAAATGTGAAAGTAACTCTGTCTGTTTGTTACGTTTCTTGGGCTAAACGGCTCCTCCAATCGTGATGAAATTTGACAAGGAGATGCTATTTGACATTAGGATGGACATGGGATACCATATTCTGTATAGATAAGAATATATTGTCATTAAATTATGAAAACTATCTGGACTGTCAAAGACAAACTCATAATATCTATATGTGTTTGTAATGCGTAACATTAGAGAGCAATGGCAGCGTAGCGCAGTGGTATTGTACTTGCTTTTTACGAAAACTCCGGTGTGGTTTCGGGTTCAAACTCCACTGGGAGCAAAAATTATTATGAATTGTTTTTCATAGTTTGAGCTAAGCCTAGGATTTTGTAGTAAGGATACCATGTTCTGACAAATCTTTGGAGATAGAATAGTGCCCTAAGCGTTTACTTTATTCAGGTTATACTGGTTCCACAGGCAGATTTTGTGTGATCTAAACTAATATTATTATTATTATTAATTTTTTTACGACTATATTTGTATACCGACATACCGAAATACTTTGTATCATTAGGAACGAAATAGGATACTTTTTTCCGATATAAATAAATGAGATAGGTTCGACGATAGAATGGTTTATCGATAGCGTTCGCATCATATTATGCCGACATATCTTAGGTAACTTTCAGCTTTGTGTATCCAATTCTAGCAATAAAATTCTAAATCCACGCGTACGAAGTCGCGGGTTACAGCTAGTATATATACAAATAAGCACACACTGTACTCACAGATACAGTGTAGGCATATTTGTATATACATATAAAAATTTGTACTGTAGATAGTAATTGTAATAACACACTTGTAAAAAACACATTTGCAGCAACTGATGATTCCCTACACCACAAGGGCGAAACGCGTCTGGGAAATAAAATAAAATTCGCCAAAACAGTCGTTTGTAGACGGAGTTATTTATAAAATTATTGTTCGACAGCTGCTGAATTATGGCCTGTTACAGGATTAATAACGAAGCTAAGAGACACGGTCGTTCACCTCTCTGCACACGAGTCTAACTCAAGCTTCGATAATCTATGAAAAAATAACAAGAGGAATAATTGGTCTCATGGTATCACCTGTAGATTCAGATGTTGACATACGAGTTGTGAGGCACAGAGATAGCTGTAGATGTAGATACACAAGGAAACTAATTCCGATATTATAATTATTGCTACACGCACAGATAAGGTATTTAGTTGATTGAGTTCAACTCAGGTATCGAAAAAAGTTTACTCAACAGACGTCACTTAAGTTTATAAACAATGATTTATATTCGAAGAATGAAATATTACTTTTCCATCCTATTTGTAAATACGCCTTTCGTCATGTCTGTTATTATATTCTACTTCTTTATCAGTTCTAAAGTTAGTGGTGATTTCATAACTGATTTTTCTCTATCCCTGTTAACTGTGGGAGAGCTGAAAACGTTTTGTTTTTTTTTGACGTCGACGTCGAGGTCATTAGAGGCAAGAGGTGTACGGTTCGAATCCCCGTTTGGGTAAGTTTTGGGTTTTCCATGGTTTCCCCCAAATCATTCCAGGCGAAAGCCAGGATGCTTCCTTCAAAAGGCCATGGCAGAATTCCTTCCTGTTTCTTTCCCCTAGTCCTTTGCCGCCTCTAGTGACCTTGACGTCGTCGAGGCATAAAGGAATAATCAAAAAAATAAAACTAACAAAATATAGTAATTAAAATCGCTTTTTTTCCTGTAACTAAAGCACGGAAATATTATAGTTACTATTTGCCCTGGTACATTGAAATTGTCGGTATTCTGTTTGCTTAAGGTATCGATTACATCTTACATCAGCACGTAAGTATTACAAGTACATATTCCTCAAATCGGAAAAAAACACCAAAATAGTGCATCATGATCCAGTTATATCTGGAGGATGTTCGTTTATAACTGTATACTGACAAAGGTTATTATTATCACATTTAAAACTATGAAGTAATCGTTTGGTGCTGCGTTATTCTGTGCTTTATATTACCTATTAATTTAATTTAATTGCAATGAAGCACACGTTGCGGTGGCAATTTCCCTACACAACCAACTTCCCCCAATCTTGCGCCCACCTACATTTGTCGTCTACAAATTTTAACTTTAAATTCTTTTAATGTTTTCGGTAAGTTATTCATCATTCCCATTGGTAACTCATTCCAATCCCTGACACCCTTACCTAAAAAAGAAAATCTTCCCACACCCTTGTGCCTGAAATCGAGTGCCAGCTTGTGGTCATGGTCATCTTTTCCCTTCCATCAACTACTTTTCATACCTACGACAATATCTTTCCATGCCTCATCGCCAGTATACGCCCTGTACACTCCCATGACCCTCCTCATCCTCCTCCTGTCTTGCAATGAATCCCATTCCAGCTCCTTTATCATATCCGTCACTGATTGCATTCTGCGATAATTTCCAGAAACAAATCTAGCAGCCCTTTATTGCACCTTCACCAACTCCTGTATTTGATACTCAAAATGTGGATCCCATACTACACTACCATATTCGAGCAATGGTCTGACCAAAGTTTTGTAACCCAATTCCTTTACTTCTCTCGTGCATCCCCTCATCACTCTCTCCAACAAGTGCAGAATTTTGAAACCTTTTCCTACCACCTGTCCAATGTGTCCTGCCAAGTTAAGCTTATTATCAAATGTAATGCTAAGATATTTACATTTCAAGTCTTCAGCAAGCAATTCTTTCCCCACTTTATATTCATAATTAACCTTTTGTTTTTTATTTGTGTATCTAATTAGCTGAATCTTCTTTGCATTTATCTTCATCCCATGTTTACCAACCCAACTAGATATACTGTCCAGATCACCCTGCAACTGTTTACAATCCTCTATCGTTTTGATTCTTTTATACAGCATTATGTCATCTGCAAACAATCTAATTTCAGATAGTAAACAATCAACACAATTATTCATTAGAATAATGAATAGCAATGGTCCCAATACACTACCCTGCGGCACTCCCATTTTTACTTCCACTTCCTTTGATACCGCATTTCCTACCCTAACTTCCTGTTTTCTACCTTTTAAAAATTCTTGTAACCAGCAAATCACTTTCTCAACCACTCCAATAGTTTTTACCTTATTTACTACCATTCTATGGATCACTCTGTCAAACGCCTTTGAAAGATCTAATGCTACAGTATCAATTTGGCCTCCCTTGTCCATTTGATCTGAAATATCTTGCATATATCCCACCAACTGAGATTCGCATGAATATCCTTGCCTGAACCCATGTAGCCTACTTGAAAACCACTTACGGTCCTCACATACATTTCTGATATGGTTACATATCAATCTTTTACTAAGTTTAAGTGAGGAACAATAATAGCCTTGCAGAATCTCACTTCATTGACACTGATCAATTATTTCCTTCATTTAATTTTTTTATGTGATAAAAATTTCCGGTACTTAGTGTGGTTATTAACTATCAATAGTAATAAAACCTTGGTCTCGGTGTCATTGTTTAACCGTGTCATCTTGTCCGTAGCGCTGATGTCATACTCGTGGCCTCGGTTCGTGGGCTACAATGATCAGAGATGTTACTACCACCTCGGGATTAGGTGCGTCTCTTAATAACAGTTGTATTTAGGTAATCAGACGGGAAGGAATTAACTGCCAAAAGACCGAAAGAGAACGATGCAGGCCTGCCTATTGCTTTTAAATTTACATGTTGATTATTAGTTATCTTTATTTATATATATTCATTCGATATTGATGTTTTCGTTATATTATTTGCCCATAGAAATATAAGATAAAGCTTTAATATTAAAGCAGCAATGTTATCGGAAGTTGTAGTTAGAGATAAATTTAGCTTGGGTCAAAATGAAAATTGACATTTGACGTCACAGCAAAGGTCATAAGTAATTTAAGTTTTTAAAAGGTTGTTTTCAAATTCGCCGTGTTAGTAAATACATTACTTCATGAAGAAGAAAGTAGTTCCACATTTATTACGATCTATGCGACCTTGAGTAGGATTAAAACTAATCTTACGTGGTATTAAGGAAGATGTTAACATTTATTTTGCTTTGCTATCACTGACGTAATATTACTGAGGTTAATATTCCAGATGTAAGTAGTTCCATCTGTATCGCGATATAAGCTTCAATCCAAATATGAACACCTTTACAAAACACAGGGGTATTTAATAACAATTGTATTTTCTTAAACGAATGGGAAGAAATTATTTGTACAACACTCAGTTTAACCCATCATTTTCTACAGAATTAGAACCTAGATTAATAATCTAGACGACCGCTTTATGTTGAAAACTAACCCGTAAGTGCAAAACTGGAACACAGGAAGTCAAGAATTGCAGTATAAGAGGGTTGTCATGTCTGCGTGCGGTTTGAGCTCCGTGCGCTATTCCCGAACTTTGCGTGGTGTGGCGGTCCGTTACGATAGACTTCGCCCACTAGTAAACACAGCGGTCCCGTTCCTTACGGCAGGACCGGGAGATATTTATTGCCTATTATATGTCGACCTGACCCAGTAACACAGCCCATGTGGCGACCTCAACATCAGGATCAGCAACCTGTAGCCACGCATCCGGTCCAAATGGCGAAGATACATTTCGTTGGCCAAGCGAAGTAACAAGGGGATCACCAGACTTGGTAAACAACGTTTTTTTTTTTTTTTAATGGCTTTCGGCGACTAAGCCATTCAGCCAGCTCAATGTGTTTACGATATCTCTTCATGTGAATTAGTTTCTCCAGTACGTTTTATGATTCCTAAGTATAGACACCACAGGACGGACAAGACATTCACAGACACAACACTTAACATCCATTCCCCCCCGGACGGATTCGAACCGGCGACCTTCGGCACGCGGAGCTAGCACGCTAGCCCCTACGCTACCGAGGCCGGCAAACAACGGTTCTTACATATGTTGAGGGACAGCATCACCTTAGTTGAAGTCACAATTCAACCATACGGAGTAAACAACGCCTCCTGCGGTTGTATCTAACCAGTCATCGCTTTGAGGAATAGCAATGAGATGACATTCCAATAACGCGCTGTACATAAAAGTTTAACCGCCGAAAAATGGCGAATTTTAATTCTGGTTAGTAAAATCATCTTGTAATTCAGTAGTATTGCTTAGATGAGTCATAAGTAGGGCCCGGATATATATGCACGTAAAACATCTAATATATGCATGCAAATATGCACAAAAAAGTCCTAAAATATGCACTAACAATTAAAGAATATGCACTAACAATTAACGAATCTACACTAACAATTAACGAATATACACTAACAATTAACGAACATGGACTAACTATTAAAGAATATACAGTTATCAAATGATTTATTTTATGTCAACTCACTGATATACACGTTTCATTCCTTACAAAATGATGAATCACAATATGTTACCAACAGTTTTTCAATGTTTTCAGGGGTCAAAGATTTTCTGTTGTCAGACAAAATTAGTTTATAAGCCGAAAATGATCGTTCCACGTCAACGGACGTTATTGGGCAATACTTGTACGATGGTGCTGACTGTTCGGAACATTCATCTGGCAAAGATTGTGTGGTTCCACTTAAATACGTATTAATTGATTGAATCTTTTGCAGACCTGGGTTTGAGTCTAACACCCTGCTGAGTTTAGATTTAACTTTTTCTCCAATTTCACCAGGGACGGCATTTAAAGAAGAAATTGTTTTGTGAAGCAACTGAATAGACTCGTGAAGGGGTGCACCGCTAGTTTCTAGACCCTTAATAGCATTAGAAAGTGACGAATAGTGTACATGGATGAAATTGATATCTCGATATACAGTATCACAATCAAATGCGCACTTTGCTTCACGAACACACGCAGCACGATCGTCATAATCAATACTTGTAACCACATCTTTCACTTGATGAAAGTTCTCCTGGTAGAACAGCACTGCAGACAACCAAGTTCCCCATCTAGTGAGAACAGGTTCCGGTGGAAGAGGAACCTCAGGCAGACGATCCTTATAAAACTGTACACGCGCTGGTGCTTTTAGGAACACTTTTTTTCCACTTGAAATTACTTTGTTAACTGAAGGAAATAGAGAACGTATCTCTTCTGCAATGCGATGTAATCCATGCGCCAAACATGTAACATGGATCAGATTGGGGAAAAACACTCGAAGCGACTGACCAGCTTTTAACATATATGAAGCTGCGTCTGTGATTAAAACACGCACCTTGTAACAATCACTCTCCGATTCAGTAGGCCACAGAAGTCGCAGGGAATCGTTTATAAATCTTGCAATTGTACTGTGGTTGGTTTTCTCTAACACTTTGGTTGAAAGTAAATGTGGTTTTCCGGGTTCTTCTTGACATAGTTTGCCCACTATAAAGTTCGCTACGTATCGGCCACATGAATCGGTTGTTTCATCTACCGATATCCAGACACAGTTCCCTCCTATGTCAGACCGAATTGAATCCAGGACAGAATCGTGTAGAGAGAGCAAATAATTTTTCCTGAGGGTGGATTCATCCGGTATCCTTTGATTAACACAATACTTTTGAAGAAATGCTCGTAGATCTGGATTATTCAATTTATGCAGCGGGATATTGCTGCATACAAAAGCCTTACACAGGTCAGCAGAGAATGTATTAACAGACCGTGATACCTGAGTTAAAAGTAGCTGTTGCGTGTTCCTATTCTTTTCTTTTGACCTGAGATGTACAGCTGTTTTAGAATGCTGTTCAAGTTGAAATTTTTTCTCACATTTTATATTCTTCTCACATACTTGACAGTACACAACTTCACCGTCACTAGAATAGTCACTGTTGCCTGAAATCCACTGCTTAATTAAAACTGATCTTGTGCATTTTTCTTTAGGCATTTTTGGAGTCAGATTAAAGAAACTTAATCTTAGCACACGAACACTCCTGTCAACACAAACTTTGAGAGGCTACTGTTTTTGGAAAGGAATGTACACGTCCCTTTAAAAGTACGAATCCCTCAGGTCTGGAAGCCAGGAATCTGTTCTCAGGAAAACTGGCTCGTACCGCAATTAGGGGAATATTCCCGAAAAGATTAAAGAAAACCGCTGGCCTTCCCGGTAGTTGTCGCACGAATAAACACACTGGTAGATAACGAATATTCCAAGTGGGGGTAAATACTTGTGACTGTCGTCTCCTCAAACAAGAATTTGCCGCCTGAGGGAGAATAGAGCTATTCTTTGATTTTGCCGACCCCACCCGCCCTTCCCGTGAATGTTACCGCTCAGGGCAGTAGAGAAGGTCGCCGCCACACAAATTTTCCATTTGCAGCACCTCCAAACATGTCACTGTGTGAGTTTGGATAAGGTAGAAAATTCTCTACATGTGAATGCCAGTACAAAAAAATCCTGTTTACTCCAAGAATTTAACTTACTTGTTGCGGTTGCCAAGGATGTCCAACATACAGGTACATTAGGCTTTACAGTTTCTTCAGAAGTATCGGATATTCAGTTATGAGATGAAATAAAAGCTAAAATATGAACATATCCATAAAATATGCACTAACCCTCAAAATATGCATTTGCATATGCGCATATGCTTTTTTGAAAAATCCGGGCCCTAGTCATAAGTTCCGAATACGAAGAGGTAGAACGGTGTTGAGTTACCGGTAAAATACCGCCACAATCATTTGCATCTAAACAATACATGTTTGATTAACTGAATAATGCAGAACGTTGGTATAAACACTTGACGGCTCATGGGAATGTAGAAACACTCATTTTGTTGTCCTAGCCTGGAGCGTCCAACAGTATTAGACGAGGCCACGCAAGAAAATAAAACAAGTGCAGCGAGTAATCAGCGAACTCTTTGCGCATGCTATTGTGCTGTCTGTTATTTCACCTGACTTTGAAAGATCAGAGTTTCTTAAACTAAAATCCATTGTATGAAGGTCGACGTTTTAATTAAGTACTGAAGGATTCTTTCCTGTCATAACAGAAACGATTTTTTTTTTTTTTTTTTTTTTTTTTTTTTTTTTTTTTTTTTTTATGGCATTCGGCCGTGTTAGCCATTCAGCCAGCTCAATGTGTTTTTTTCTCTTACAATGAACAGATTTCTTATAAGTATGATTATTTTCTCTAATGTGTACGGACGACACTAGACGAACACAACACTTAATTAAAACCACCCATGCCCTAGGCCGGACTCGAACCGGCGACACCTGCAACAGAAGCAAGCACGCTACCCCTACGCTGCCGGGGTTGGCAACAGAAACGATGTTAGGTAACATTTTACAGCGCACCTAAATTTATGTCTAGCTTTTGTAATTAATTCTGTTAATATTTTAATGTGAGCTACTTCTGAGAAATCGTTAACTGCAAAGAATAAAGTGAGAAGTTACATCGCAGGATCGTGGCGGAGAATCTTTGGCGCGGAGATGAAAGACGACGGTCGTAAAGCAGGTGAACACCTAACTAGGCGTACGAAGCGGGTTTTATGAACAACAAATTGTGTGTTAGAAGTGGGGTAAAGTGAAACTGTAATTCATAAGTGAATAAAGTTATTTATTGTCAAATGTACTTTGAAAGGAAACTTAATTCTGTAGTCGCGCACGAAGAAAGAATTTACTATGAGCAGTATAATAAAATATTATACTCGATAAACAAAGCAAAGACTGACTTTTTTAAAAGCGTAGGTTGACTTCTAATGCATTCTTCTATTTCAGGGAATCAACTCAAAGTACAATTTTAACGTCCCCAGTTTGGCTCAGTGCTATGAGGCTCCGCAAACTGGGGAGGTACAACGGAACCATGCACGAGCCCATGACCCCGCGTACCAAGTGACCTGATTGCAATTTTTGGTCGGTTTTCCGAAGACGTCAAAGTGAATTCGGGACGGTTCCCAATCTCCACTTCATAAACTAGACATTTAAAAAAAACACACGCTGACCATAGTTACACGTTCTACTGACAGATGGCCACACTTCATATCCTCCATTAGTACATAGTACGACTTGGCAGAAGGTATAAAGTGCTTTGTGGCTCCAAATCTGACTATGCCAACGAAGAGTAAAATTAATGAAAGGCATATGCCATAAAAGGTGGCGAAGAAGAGGAAGAACGAGAAGTACAACTTTAATGGTAAGATGCCTTAGAAAGACATAACGAGAGACAGGCGAAAGTGTGAGACTACTGCCGTTACAACGAGGATACTAAAACAAAAGGCTGGAAAGTAGTAGATTCCGGATGAGAGGTGCAGAAGTATGTTGGGCGAGCCGTAACGTTCTGGCCTCGTATTTGGGAATACGTGAATTCATATACCCGTCCCGATCATTTAGATCTCAGTTTATAATGGTTTTCTGAAATTACTACAAGCGACTACCTCGGTGGTTTATTCTAAATGTTATGGCTGAATTAATTCCCGTGCTTTGTCCCCAATCCTCTCTCTGCTCTAATAATTTCGACGTCGACGATCCATAAAACAGTATGTTAAAAAAATTATTGGTTGTGAATTGTGCGTGTCAGTTTTGTGCTTGCCGTCGTGTTTGCAGTGTTGCCTGTGAGGTATGCGGGTGTGTTTAACCCAGTTGTAGCGTGCGGGCCTCTACGCCCACAACCCGCACACTGTGCCGAAAAATCCCCGCAATGCGGTCTCATGGGTGAGGAGGGATCAGTAGAAAGAATCACATTTTACTTTGTCACGGTATCGTGCTAGATGCGTAAGGACAAATAGCTCGCTACTGCTCTCTTTACCATTATCACCCAACAGTCCTAACACTTCTAAAGAGGTAAATGTAAGCCAATTATTACAATTTACTACCTGTTAAAATAATAGTTATAATACTCGAATGAATGCCGGGAGCAAACGCTTGGACTCAATACATGAAGACAACTTTTTCTTAGTGAGTCTGTTAGGTCGGCGGTAACATTTTATTTTATGAGAACTCTGTTAAATTTCAGATTCTAGTTTTTTACGAATTTCCTTCTTCCTCTCCTCCACGAGTAATCGTAACATTATCTGTCAACGAACCGTGAAGTCGTCCTAAAAAGAAAAAGCGAGCGATTCCTACACGAACCTCAACAATCAGGTTTCCGTAATACCTTACCGAGCATAGTAGGTGAGCGGTAACGTTCTTGTCTCGTATTCTGGAGGAAGCAGGTTCGAATCCCCGTCCAGGTATCCAGATTTGGGTTTTCCATGGCTTCCCCTGAACACTCCAGGTGAATGCCGAGATGGTTCCTCCAAAAAGGTCATAGCCGAATTCCTTCCTGATCCTTGCCCCCAGTCCTTTTCCGCCTCTACGCCTCGTCGACGTCGAGGTCATTAAAGCCATAAGCCTGCAATGACCTTAGCGAATAAGTCGTATCTGGTTGATCAGAAAGTAATCGCTTGGTTTGAAGATCACTGCATGACGCGTGTCCAAATAAAGCTGTGAACCCCGCTCCCAATGCCGCGCCACGATCCCGCTAACACTGCTGATGCAGTCGTTCAGTTTTAAGACAATTACAATACGTATATTACGATGCAATGCTGTCTGAATTAATATACAGCAGAGTAAACTCAAAATAAATACTTTTTTTAGGACGTCAGAAGCCATAATTATTAAATTTTATGCCAGGCCCGACATGTGAACCTGTAGCACCTGTTTGAGTCCAATATTGCGGCTGTTTATTGCCCACCAATTAAGAGCTGTAAAAGTAACGATGTATTCGTTACTGAGTAACGGGTTCGTCGTCTGACTCAAAGTGCCGAATCGTTACTCACAAATTCGTTTCGTTACTCTCGTTTGTCATATAGATACGAACACGTTCCAGCTCCCGCAGGTAACTAATTTTGACAACGTAAAGACTGATTTTGCAGTTTTTATATTGTTTAACATTAAAATTTACACTGGATAACTTGTAAATAGAAAATTTATATGGATAATTTGAGATAGTTACTATTTTTTTCATTGATAGTTCATTAGTGAGGTTTATTGATTTCAAAGATTTATGAAATTTGTTTACTTTAAGATTTGAGAGCTCCTATTTTATTTTATAGTGTAATTTACAATATAAAAGAGTTGTCTAACAGTTTGTGATATACATCTCTGCTCTTGTTTTGTTCTAATAATATTAAATTAAATTACAATGGAGCGCACGCTCAAGTGGCAATTTCTCTACGCACCCATCTTCTCCCCTTTCCTGCATTCACCTACATTTCCCCTCTACAAACTTTAAATTCTTTTAACGTTTTTGGTAAATTATTCATAATTTCTCTTGATAACTTATTCCAATCCCTGATACCCTTACCTAAAAAAGAGAATCTTCCTACACCCTTGTGCCTGAAATCAAGTGCCAGCTTGTGGTCATGCTCATCTTTTCCCTTCCATGCATTACTTTTAAATCTTACTCCAATATCTTTCCATGCCTCATCATCAATATATGCCTTGTACACTCCCATGACCCTCTTCACCCTCCTCCTGTCTTCCAACGAATCCCATTCCAGCTCTTTTATCATATCTGTTACTGATTGCGTTCTGCGATAATTTCCAGAAACAAATCTAGCAGCCCTTTTTTGCAGTTCCAGAATTCCATAAACAAATAACAAGGTACAATGACTTTATTCCTTTTGCATGATGTCAGTTATTGTATTATTGCCGCAGGATCCTTGTGATCAATGCGGTACTGGCCTTGATGTTGAATGTTTGTTGTAACCGCGAAGCAACAACAATTACGAATCTAATCGCATGTCTGTTCTGTACCTGTCTTATTGATTTAAAAATTTTGAATATTGATATTTTTAAAATGAAATAATTAAAGCGAGATTCAGTAGCGCTCTGCCTGCAGCCCCGATTTGATGGTATTTCCACATTTATTTTGACAAATCTATCCAAAAAGATGAAGAATTTACAAAAATAAATGAAAACAGTAAAGGAAGACAGTGGTGAAGCCTCCTAATAAAAAACGAAATACTTTGATGAGATTATAATATTTGTTAAATACATGTTCCATTATCATATCAGGCTCCTATACATGGTTTTGAGTCGGCTACTTTAAAAAATAACCGTCATTACTTATTGTTACTAGATATGTCGCAGTCAGGTGAAAGGTCAGCTCTTTATTTTTGTACGCAAACAGCTGTTTGTTTTGAAATTAGATTATTCTTTCGTATATAATATTCATAATAGTAAATTAAGTGTACATTCAGAGGTTTTCCGAAAGATCCGTGTGCTAATTACTTGACTTTAAGTTTTATCCAAATGTAAACTTATTTTATTAAATAAACCATTTACTTAAACTTTACCAAGTACGAACGAAGTCGTCCCGTATGCGATGCGATGCTTCATGCTAATGTTCGATTGTATCGAAAGTAACGAGTAACGAAACGATACGATAGTAACGAAGTTAACCCGTACGCGGCGCGACTCGATACAATGCTTCATGCTATTGTTCGATTGTACCGAAAGTAACGAGTAACGATTCGACTGTAACGCGTACTGATTGGTTTATTAACGAATACATACGGGTACAGAATTTCTCGTTACTTTTACAGCTCTAACACCAATATTCTGGTTGATGAGATGGAAGGTGTTGTTATGTGACTGTTCCGTTGGCATCACACCTCTGGCAGGTGTTGTAACCTGTATCAGTCATCGTTTGTGTCGTGTGGGACGTGAACGCGGAAGTCCAGTGATTACCGCAGCACGTCAGCGCGTCTGAGGGGAGAGACGGATCGAATGCAGTTCAAGGTGGGCGGACGCGGCCTTGCCGAGGCTGCGTCACGGATCTGATGTCCACACAGAGTTGAAGGAACCCACTCGCCAAGGTGAAGGTGAGGCGGCTGCATCCCTCAAGGACTATCACTGGTCTGCACTCACCCAATCCGTACGGAACACATTACGTGGTCATATCGCGGGGACTACGAAGAGTGTTTATATTTAATTTACACATTACTAACTTCAGCCTGCATCTTCGCCCGCCTTCCTATTGTTTTTGGTTGGATCCTACCGTAGAAGGCATACTAACAGGGACACCTTTGACCTCGAACCGCACGAAAACATGCTTAGAATAACAAACTATCATAAAAGAAAAACAGTGGTGTGTGTCATTTCCCAGCAGAACTCCGCTCTTGTCTCCTAGCGCCATTAGTTGTAGATATTCTGTTTTCAAGAGACGCAAGGGACTTTCGGTCCAAATATTTCAAAGAAACTTGAAACAACCTTTCCACGAAACATTCATGTGGAGGCAAGCAAAAGTGGAAAAATGACTAAAGAATACATGAAACGTTTTCGAACTTCCGTCCTTGGCGAACATTTAACAAATGAGAAGACCTTAGTGCTGAGTGATTTCCAAACAAAGATGTTATGCTGAGGATATTGCCACCGAAAAGAACAAAATATTGCCAGCCCCTTGATGTTTACTTCTTTCGGCAATATAAGCTCTATAGCATTTGGATTACTGATTTTGTAAATTGCCAAAGTGAAGATACATATCGTTATTTCATCATGAAACTTCACTCTGTGATTTACAATCAATTTGTACCTACTTTGCAATGCGCTTGACGAAAGCCAGGTTATGACATTGACATACCAACATCATCATTTGAAAATGTAATTAGTGTGGCTTTTGGTATTGGAATGCGAGAATGCGAAAGTTATTTGGAATGTGATAACGTGGCTTTAGTGAGGCTTGCACATTGTTGTTTCAAACACTTCATCCAAATCCCGCATCTGCGATTTTAGGACTAATATAAGCACTATCAGGTGTGTGGTACTGCTGTACATGCATGTTTTGCGCTATATTAAGTACTTCAAGCAGAGAGTTTTTGGCACTGTTGATTGAAAATATAATTATACACTGACATCATTGAACTACGCATAAATTCCTTCATATCGTATTGATATCTTCTTACTTTGTTTATCTCTATTAAAATGTTACTTGAGGTAGAATACAAGTTTTGCATGGAAATGACACACACACCATTGTACCATTGTTTTGTTTATGATCGCTTGTTATTCTAAGCATGTTTTCGTGCGGTTCCGAGCATTCGTGGTTAAAGGTGTCCCTTGTAAGTCATTCTGTCAGAGTTAGGACGACCAGTTTCTTTCCTCAGCTTAACGAGGAATCAGAACCCACCGAACGTTATGGCGTGGCTCGTATTATCAAACACAACTCACAAAAATTCCTGGCCTCACCGGAATTTGAATCCGGGAGTGTACTACAAACTGTTGAACTTAACGGAAGAAAAGCCGGAATATACTGTATAAATAAATAAATGCTTTCATCAAGTGTCCTTCATGTTAAAAATAAACGCATTTAAGTCTTTTTTTTTGCTAAAATACTCGTAAATGTGTAATATTACAAACAGTGAACAGAGGCAAAAAAATACAGTCCATTATCTTTAGAACGAGTATTCGAAGCCACGTCGCATGAAGCTATTCAACCAACAGGGATTTAACGGAATTTCTACTGACATAGAGTCAACAATATTTAATATACGATTTTTAAAAGTCGATTTCTTAAAACCAAGCTCAACAGTACGAACGGCGTTAGTGTGAGTTTCCTACTCGTACTATGCAATCCGCATTGAAGATTTCTCCTTGAGAACTTTAAAGAAGGAAACAAAATATGGGGATAAAAGATTTTCAGGTCGAGAATAGATTCGCATTTCCTGCTCCGAGCAGATGGCCTAGAATCTAGATTAGTGGCATCAGATTCTTACTTTTCAAACTGTTAAAATCTCAGAAAATCTTTTCAGTAGTTTTTGCGTGTTGCAAGGTGTCCTACCTTTCCAGTGCTATCCGGCTATCCTCCCAACAACTTAACTACTACTTGAGATACTAATTCTTCTTATGATTAAAATTTTTGGACTCGAAAGTGCCGTTCATTCTCGATATGTTCTCGGCCATATTTGAGAGATTTACTTCACTCACAGACTTTTTATCCGACATTTTTCCTGACCAGAAATTTATCAACATTCCGCTGTTCGATCATTGGATGAGCCTCTCCTTTATCCATACCTGTCGCTTTAGTAACACTCCCTGCTCATTCCTGAAATAGGTTAGCATTAGTTCCCATGCATCAGGGAGTACTAAGCTGTTCTTTATTTATTTCTGCTGTTTCGATTATTCTGTTCACTCAGTAATTCAACTTTGATCGGAACTGTATCCGATATCCTGTTAGTAGTAAGGATATGTCTGTTCTGCTCCCCCTAATTATCTCGCCCTGCGGTCGCTTCCCCTATAATTAGGCGCCGCCGCCCTGTAATTATCTACCTGGCTGCCGGCGCCGCTTACCGTAATTATCTTTGTAGGTCACGCGCCCCGCCCCCTGCGGCCGCTTCCCCTATAGTTAGGCGCCACCGGCCTGTCATTATCTTTGTAGGTCACCCGCCCCGCCCTTGCAGGTGTGCAGGTCGCTTCCCCTCCTATATCCAGAACACCCATGCCGGTTCTGTATTAAATAGGTCACGCGCCACGCCCCTGCAGACACGCCGGCGCCGCTCTCACCGTAATTATCTTTGTAGGTCACGCGCCCCGCCCCTGCAGCCACGCTGGCGCCGAGGCAGGACACGCGTACGCACACACGTCGTACCCTCCAAGTCGAAAATGGAGTTACGTGGTTTATGGACGCACCCTTAGCATAACAAATTTTCAGCTCCCCCTCTACTTGCCACGCATTCGGGAGGACGTGAGTTCGTATTCCCCGTCCTACCATCGAATTATTATTATTATTATTATTATTATTAAATACAATGAGAGACGAAGAAGGGGGAGAGAGAAACTTGGTGCTGGCCCATTCAGTCTTACTCTTCCGAACATGCGATCTTAAAATACTAATTATTCGCTAATTCATCGTAACTACTGAGATAATTAGCATTTTTTTCGTAAAGTGCGGTCAACGGTACAAAACCCCCCCGTCGGTTAATAAAGCGGGAAGGAATTCTGCATGTTGAAGAAGGGAAATGGCGAAACCTGGTGTCGGCCCATTCAGGCCTAATCTTCCGAAAGATACAAAAGGTTTAACGTCCCCCTTCAAGGTAGTTTACTAGAATTCGGTGAGTTTTGTTTTGCGCGAGAAGGAATTCGGCCATAGCCTTTTGAAGGAAGCATCATGGCATTCACCTGGAGTGATTTCAGGAAACCATGGAAACCCAAATCTGAATGCACGGACGGGGATTCGAACCCGCGTCCCCCGAATGCGCTGCCAGAACGTTAACCGTTCTCCTACATTATGGGCGGCTGTCTCGCCCATAGACATTAGCTAAATGTTCAGCTGACTAAATTTGCATTTTCTCTTCTGAAGA
>JARYHS010008074.1:66772477-66858403 GCA_031002005.1 Vandiemenella viatica
TCTTGCTGGCCAGTCAATCACAATGTGGTCAGTGGTTTGGATTCCATCACAGTCACACAGAAGCATCTTCATGGAGACCCCACTTACGTGCGGTTGCATTGCACACTCCGTGACCTGTACGAAATCTATTCAGTTGACACAAAACACGCCTAGACAAGTCAAACCCTGGAACACAAGTTGTCGGATCTTTTATAAGTCCATAATTGTGTGGGCTGTTGTCTTACTACTCCTTTCTCCACTCTTCACACAAGTTAAGGTTGTTATTTCCAAGCTTGGCTGCTCCCATGTAGGCATGTCTCCTTGATTTTAATCGTGTGTGAGGCAGGTCACTATGCAGAGAATCGTGTTGTTTTCCTCCACTTCTTCCAATTCTCTAAGCAATATCGATTTTCTTCTCAAATGGGGTGGAGGAATGTTGGAAAGTACAGGCAGCTAGGAAACTGGGGTAGTTCTAGTGTTGCAAATAAAAAAAAAAAATTAATTCAGCTTTTGTGAAAAAAACTTGAAAAAACTAAACATCCTGGTTTTTTTTTTCTAATTTTTTTTTTCAGAAAACAAAATATTTGATAAATTATAGTTTTAGTTACAGAACGTAAATTTTACATGTGTGTTTTAAATCTTGCTGAACCATATGTCTTACATAATGATTCATAAATGTATATATATAGGTAACATAATTTCATTCATCTTCTATGTCAGTACCACATTCACTATTATCAGCACTACCAACACTAGTTCAGTCTGTGTCGGAATTTTATGTTTTTTCTTCTGTCTCCTCTAGATCCATAACTTCAGAAATAGTTACATTTTCTTTTACTGGTTGTTCTTGTAGTGTATGCAGAAGTTTTTGAGATTGCAATTTTAAATTATGAGCAAAGTACACATTGTGCATAAAAACTGCGCCGATAATTCTGTATTACGGTCTTTTAAGTTTGAATTTAAATCTATTATCATACAATATAGGAGCTTTATTTCTTTATGAATCGTTGGTTTACGTCAACGGTTGCAAGGAAACGATTCATAATTACTGACAATTCAATACGCTGAGTGTTTAACAAGTATACGAACATTAGAACAAAAGTAATAAAAAGAGGCAAAAAACCGTAAATAAATGTAAAATTCCTAATTTGTTTAAAGAGATCCGTAGGTCTACAGATAAATTCATAGGGCTGGCAGCACTAGTTCAAATAGCGAGTATCAATCCAAACAACGGGGAACGGGGATTCCTTCTCGCGCAACCAAGCCTCTTCAGAAAGTCCCCGTTCGTAAAAGAAAACTTCAGTCAATGTTGCAAATACATTCGTAATTTTCTTTCAACTGAACCAGAAGAATATAGTAGATTTAAAAATTAAGATAAGTACTTAGTATAAACTCTGAAACAGTCATATTAACGATAAATCCCTTACAAATTTGAGATTAAGTAGTTACATAAAAAAAACGTGTCCCAGAAAAAAACGTGTTTTTTCATTTCAGAAAAACTAGGTGAATCTAATGACACTACTTACTGTTCTCATAGCAGCGTTAAGCTGGATGTCGACTTTGGCAGTTTGAGTAGAAGAGAAATTCGTCGGCGGCAACAAATGTTCGATACTAGCACCGTTTAGCGTTCTCGCCTCGCATTCGGGAGGACGGCGGTTCGAATCCCCGTCCGGGCATCCAGATTTGGGTTTTCCATGGTTTCCCAAATCACTCCAGGCAAATGCAAGAATGCTTCCTTCAAAAGGCCATGGTCGAATTCCTTCCCATTCCTTGCGCCCATCCTTGCCCCCCATCCTTTCCCGTCTCTAAAGACCTCGCTGTTAAAAAGAGACGTAAAGCTGTTACAAAAAAAAAAAAAAAAAAAAAAAAAAAAAAAAAAAAAAAAAAAAAAAAAAAAAAAAAAAAAAGATACTAGCAATGAAAATGACGGAAAAAGAAAACAGAAAACAACTGAGGCAGGGAGTACCGAAGTATTGATCATAAATAGCAGCGGAAGCTGCAGTAGGACCCGATTAATGAAATTCGTAATATTTGCCTAGTTTTCCATAGAGCAGGTGTGCTGTACCAGCTTGTAGCGGTGTCCTCGATCTGAGTTACGTCGTTGGCGCGTCTGGTTGACAGCTATGGAGTCTAAGCGCACACCCTGCTGAATGCAGAGCAGCCAGGGACACTTCTGCCGGCCGTAAAGCCTCGCCTGCCTGCATACGATACGGAACAAACACCTGCGGGCTCCTTTGTTATATGCCGAAGCAACAGCGCTTTGTCATGCTGCTTTATCATTGCTTCTCGGGCTTGTTACTGCTTGTAATAATGCACTAGCAGGTTCCACTACTGACTCTAGCTCCCCCCACCCCCTTCCCTAAAAAAGAAGGGGGTTCACAATTCGTAGGCTTAAGGAAATATCACAGTTTCATGAAGTCCTCATACTTTTTGTGTAGCTAAAAACAACGAATGAAAAATGATTTCCATTACGTTGTTACTATGAATTTAGGTTAGCTCTCTTTTGAGACGGCACAGTGAATTTTTTAATTATTTCAAGTAGCGAACAGCGAAAAAACAATACACGATATATTTACTGGAGTGTTCTATCTTTGGCCACGATTTGATATCAATATTCGAAAGTCGCTTGGCAGATTTTAAGCCTAATATTAATGTGAGAATATTAATATTGGAAAGTAGCTGGGCAGATTTGAAGTGAAATGATAACTTTCTAGGCATTTTGGAGATTTTATCTTTGATTGCGGAAAATCGCTAGCTAGCATTTTATCAATACTCTTTGGAGTAGACTGTTGAGGTTACGAAAAGCTTAACATATCTTGCCCCGTTCCCCGGCCAAATAGAGGCATAATATATACTGCAGATTTTAAGCTATTTAGCTTTGAAACTCTAAAATCCGCATCCATTACAAAAATGTGCGTATTTTTATGTAAAGTAGCTCAGTAATTTGCAATGATTATTTTACGACGCAAAACAAGAACTATGACTACTTCGACGACGGAAATAAGTTTAAAAATTCCGTGTAAAATACCCTTAAAACTGGGCTTAGCCTGGATATTTTGAAGCAGAAAGAGATGTTTCATTTTAAAAATATACTTGATCACACAGAAATTAAATTTTTTTATTGTCCTTTTAGCAGAACTGACTGAAGATATTGAGAAGTTACTGAATGTCATGAATAAAATACTGAAGGAAAATTTGTAGTAAATATAAACCAGAGCTAGACAATACTGATGAAATGCGCTAGAAATTTTAGCAGTAATAGTGCATTAGATATAAAAATAGGATCGGATGCGATAGAAGAAGTTAGTGTATTCTGCTACTTAGGAAATAAAATAACGACTGGGAGCCGAGGCAAGAATGACGTTGAAAGCAGAATAGCATTAGCGAAAAGAGCTTTCATCAAAACGAGAAATCTTTAGTTTCAAATATTGATCTGGGACTCAGAAATGAGTTTTTAAAAATCTATGTGTGGAGCACAACACTTTATGGTAGTGAAGCATGGAATTTAGGAATAACCAGAAAAAAGGAAAATCGAAGCATTTGAAATGTGGTGCTACAGAAGAATGCTGAAAATTTTGTGGACGGATAATGTACAAAATGAACTAGTTTTGGAAACGATTGGTGAGGAAAAAAGTTTGTGGAAGAGTCTTACAGACAGGATGGTTGGTCACATTTTAAGACATGCGGGATTAATTAATTTGTTAGTAAAGGGAACAGTCGAAGGAAAGAACTGTATAAGAAGACAGAGATCAGAATATATGAAGCAGATAATTGCAGGTACAGGTCGTAAGGGGTATGTTGAAATGAAGTTAGCGCAAGACAGGAAGCGATGAAGTATTGCATCAAACCAGTCAAGAGACTGAAAAAAAATATTTTTGAGTTCATGTTGGAAATCTTGTACAAAACGATTCAAAATTAATGGCAGGTGAATATTATATTTTGGTTATTTGATGCTTCCCCTTCATTGTATAAATAGGAACGTTAGTAACTGCAAAGGCAGTGGAAAATGCGGAGATTGTGTTTTACATTACAAGAACAGGGATATATTACAGTAACTCAAAACGAAGAATCGCGAAAGAAATTATCTGTGTGCGGAAACAGTGAGTTAACTTGTAAAGTGAATAATGTAAAGAATTACAACTGCGAAAATTCACCGTGACCTAAAAAAATAATGTGCAGAGGAATCATATAAATACTGCTGGACAAATATGTTGGAATCGTTGTTGGTCTAAATGTAAATATTGTTCCTTAAGGTGGCACCTACAAATTTCCTAGCTATTCTGCCGTATACATTACATTACATTAAACTGGACTTGGCTTCTGTTTCAACTCGGACAAACTGTTGGTCACTCCTCAGTAACGTACTAGCGGACGCATAGTACGGGGTGATTTGTGATTGGCGTTACAGGCGATAGCAGCGGCCATAGCCGTCAGGGCATCAGCATTAAACTACGTGCGGGCCCCGGATAAACGAGCGAGGGTCAGGAGGCAGCGTGTAATGCCCGCAATTTACAGCTAAACACGCTCTCGGACCAGCCGCACTCTCTATCAAAAGACAGGCATTCGCATCGTCTAATTTGGGTGGCGACGTGCTAAGCGGATAATCTGGCCACCGAGCTGTGATGTGTGGAGGGTCTGATTGCATAGGATAGCAACGGAGAATTTAGATCTAACATTTGTCTTCTCCTTCCAAACAACTTCCCTATTACCTGTCCAGTTTAGGAATAACGTATGAGGTAAGTATAATATGGAGTCACTGCTTGCTGTGGAAGAATCATTGGTGCTGTATTAAATACGTGCTGTATTAAATACGTGTTTCTTTCTGGGCTCAAGTTACCTGCAAACACTACCGTACAGTACAAAGTAAGATAGTCGGTAATGTAAACATTTTACTTTTTCCCCATTTCATCGTAAAATTGTTGTACGAGGGCGAGTCAAATGAAAACCTTAAATATTTTTTTAAATATTATTTATTGTGCAGAAGTGGTACAAAGCTGTATCACTTTTCAACATAATCTCCCCCACGCTCAATGCAAATCCTCCAGCGCTTACAAAGTGCATAAATTCCTTTAGAAAAAAATTATTTTGGTAGTCCGCGCAACCACTCGTGCACCGCGTGGCGTACCTCTTCATCAGAACGGAACTTCTTTCCTCCATTAACATGCTTCAATGTCATTCAGTGTCACTCGGCAGTTTTCCGTCACTATGGCTTCAACTGCTGCAATGTTCTGTGGAATCACAACTTGTTGTGCCTGACCTGGACGAGGAGCATCTTCCACTGAAGTCACACCATTTGCAAACTCCCTACTCCATTGGTAGACTTGCTGCTGTGACAAACATGCATCACCGTACTGAACCTTCATTCTTCGATGAATTTAAATAGGTTTCACACCTTCACTACTCAAAAACCGATTAACAGAACGCTGTTCTACCCTGGTGCAAGTCTCAAGTGGGGCAGCCATACTGATACTGCGACGGTATTTGTGCATCTGCACTATGCTGCCACCTACAGGCCATTCTGCACGCTGCTTGTAGCACGGTTACCAACATACAGGATAACGGAGTGAAATTATAATTTTTTAATTACAAATTTATGGTTTTCATTTGACCCACCCTCGTACAATTACAAGAGATAGAGATTCGTTTGTAAGAAATGTCTGTAAACCGTATATATAAACGATATTTCGGTAACAATTTTCGATAAGCTATCCTAGCCTTATAACGATACAGTTATAGATCATAATTTTAGATGTCTTTTTTTTTTTTTTTTTTTTTTTGCTGTCATCAGTCTTTCGACTGCTTTGATGCAATCCTCCATCTCTTCCTATCTTGTGCTAACCTCTTCATCTCTACATACCCCTTACAACCCACGTCCTCAATTATCTGCTTCACAAATTCCAATCTGTCTTCCTCTACAGTTCTTACCTTCTACTGTTCCCTCCACTATCAAATGTTTACCACATGTTTATTGGTTTCTGATAGCAGAAACCTTGCAGACAAACATTACATTCCACGTTATACATTACATTCCATATTATAATTTTTCAGGGATATGTTCCATAAACATACTTGCATATGTATGGGAAGATTTCAACAACTATGCACTGTAATTTATATTTTTCGCACTATATATTGCAAATTTATATTCCATATTTTGCTCTATACATTCGTTTTTATAGAAAATTATTATTGTATTTTATCTTTACGTTTACAACCAAATAAGAAGTTCCCATTTAATTTTTTATAAACACACCATTCTGAGGTGTAAAATATCCATCAACCCAACTGACGGATTCCGTACCCAGAATACACAATAAACAGAATTTTGAAAAAAGTTTGTTAAAAGAAATTAATGACAAGTGATTTTTAAATCTTCATTATTCTTTTCGTGAAATTGTCTTTTAAATATATATATGTATATAAATCAAACAAAAATTCAGTTGAAAAAATTATTATTTACTAATTTTTTTAAAAGGCGTTTCTAGATACATTTATTATCTGATTCAATATATTGTTTGTTGGATGATTTTCATGATTTTTTATCAGTTAAAATTATCAGATTAGTTAAAATTTCTCATTTAGTTATTTTGAGTAAATTATAAATTCCAGTTGATTAGTATAGTTTTTCAGGAATCCCTGTAAATTCTGTTTTTTTTGTTGTTGAATATTTCGGAAATAAAGGTAAAATAGCATTTTCTAATAGTTTATCACCGAAAATTCCGAAATATCTCCGCATAAAAACAAAACATTCTGAGAATTTTACGATATAAATGAAGAAAATCAGTAACTGCTGAATTATAGCGCAATTCTATATTTCTAAGTTGCAATTTTCGGAAATTTAAAAAATGAGACAATAGAACAAATGAGTAATTTCATAAGAGTCCCGTATTTATTTCAGATAGATTTTAACCCACCAACATTTGAAAAGAGAAGTTTGAACGCATGTTTTAGTATATCGTGTAAACTTCACGCTCTCACGCGAAGTTAGTTGCGAAAGAAAAATCGTTTGATTATCACCGTGTTTTGCGGTCAAAAGTTTGTCTTAGAACCGGTTATTCGGTCGGTATGAAGTTAATTACGCCTTATTATCTCCGTCGTATAAAGCCGGCTTCCCCCTTAATACTTCCCGCTCCAGACGTAAATCTGCAGTCAAAAAAGTCGCTTCCTGGCGGAGATGAGTTCAACTCACGGCGCCACGTCGACCTCCAGACAACAACCTGTTTGGCCGGAGCAAACAGTGTACAAGGCAGCTACTGGATATCGCATTACGAGGTTAATAACAACACTGTGCGCTTCAAAAACTCATATAAATTGATTCAATATTACTCTAGTAATTATTTAAATAACATTTTCAGCTTTGCAGGCTCTTTTTAGAGACACGGACGCCGCTAGGATTTTGGGGCCCGGGATAACCAGTTGGGGGCCCTTGGCGAATTCACCAGCTAGGGCCCTCCCTCAGACCAAATAGGCAACGTTTATTATTTTTTTCAGCTCAACTTGTACAATATACAACTTACGACTGGGGGCCCTTACAGCTGGTGATCGGGCCCCCCATTAGCCACGCGGGCGCGGGTACATTTGACCCGCTTACACCCCCCGTCCTAACGCGGGCCCTGCCCTGACATCGAGAAGAACTGGAGTTCAAATCCCCATCCGCCCATCCAGATTTCGGATTTCTATAGTTTCGTGAAATCACTCCAGGCGAATGCCGGGATGATGCCATGGCCGAATTCCTTCTCTTTAATTGCCCCAATCCTGTATCATCTCTAATTACCTCGACGTCGACGAGGCCTATTTTCTAATATCGTGTGGTACAGTTTTTTTTTTTTTTTTTTTTTTTTTTTTTTTTTTTTTTTTTTTTTTTTTTTTTTTTTTTTTTTTTTTTTTTTTTGCCACCGAAGTGCAGTAACCCGAAGCGGCATTGACTCAGTAGTCATTCTTCCTCTGCAGTAGAGGTTTCTCTAGTTATTCTTATCACGCCCCCTTCCGTCAAAAGAAAAGTTCCCACTTCTTACTCACTCCCGCAAAATTCAACACCGACATCTTAGAGGAATTTCCTTAAGTATGTGATGTTTGAATCACCACTTTTAACATTGTCCCTAATTGCGAAAATTTTACCTCTCCAGGACGCTGTGCACGAACTGACGTTTCAGTCAAGTTATAGATATGTTAAACTCGATTCATGTCTGGCGATCTAGGCTAGAACTGAGCAGAATGTTCTTCAAGCCAATCGTGAACGATTCTGCTCCGTTGACAAGGCGCATTGTCGTCCTTGAAAAGTCCATCTTTTTTTTGGAAACACGAAGGCTATTTATAGTGATACATGGTGTCCAAGTAGCTGAACATAACCATTTGCAGTAAGTAGTCGGTTCACTTTGACCAGAGTACCCAGTACATGCCATGTAAACACAGCCCAAATGGGGATGGAGCTAGCACAGTGCCTGCCTGAAAACGTGAGTCCATGGTCTCGTGAAGTATGCGCCACACTGGAACTGTATCATCTGCTCTTACCAAATGGAATCGTGACTCATTTGACCACGGAACCTTTTTCCAGTCATCTTGGGTCGAAATAATACGTTCTCGACCTCAGGAGAGGTGCTACATCCGATGGCACTCCCGGTGATATTCTGTTGCCATATCCCATCAACGCCAAATCTAGGTGCACTGTCGGGAATGTCACACATTGAGTGTGTCTGTGCTTTGACGCAGTGTTAGGTGTCAACACTGACACCTCGATATAGACTGCGTTGTCCATTGGGGGGGGTAATGCCAGAAAATACACTGATCAGCCCAAACATTATGACCACTTACTTACTAGCATATTGGTCCACTTTTCGAACGCAATACAGCAGCGATTCGGCGTAGCATGGATTCTACAAGTCCTTGGTAGGCTTCCAGATTTATACGCACAGGTCACGAAACTCCCTTACATTAAGGGCCAGAGGTTTGTGGGCGCGGCTCCCTGGAATGAGCATCTCGGAAACGGAGAAGCTGGCCGGCTGTTCGCGTGCTACTGTAGTGAGCATCTACGGAAAGTGTTTGAAGGACGGTGAAACCACGAGTAGGTGACAATGTGGTGGACACCAACGCCACATCACAGAACGTGGAGGTCAGAGGCTTGACCGCTCTGAAAAGGGGCCATCCATAAATTACGTCTCACCTTGAGGGGGGTGAGGAGGGGGTCAACAAAGTGTGATATCGTGTGACAAGGGAGAGGTGGGGGGACGTGTCATAAACTTTGTGACATCACATGCATAATTTGTATCATTTTTTGGCTAGTGGCGGAAGATAAAGATGATGTTGACACATCGAATGTTCCTAACACTTTCTAAATCAGGAATGAAGTGACTATTATGCCAATATAAACAGTATCAAGGAATGGGTTCAAAATCCATGGATACATGATGAATCAATTTTGTATCATTAATTCGATTTTTATGTTCTTTTATATTTTCTTAAATGTTTGATTTATTGTTGATATGATTTTTTAATTAGAAATACATAAATCATTTTGGAGGTGCTGTTTTAATTTATAAATTTAAAATTGCAAAATATGTGACGTCACACCAGGGGCGGGGGGGGGGGGTTCACAAATGTGACAACCTGTGACAAGGGGGGAGGGAGGGGTCCAAAAAACATGAAATTCGTGTGACGTAATTTGTGGATGGCAAGCAGGATAGGGGTGTAGATCTGTGGCAGAATCGCGATTCTTGTGCTCTGAAACACTTCTGGAATCACCAGAATTGTATTCTTCCGTCAGATCTACCTACATATCACCCCCCTTGGTGACGTCGATCGCAGCTCGTTTGGCTGTTGCTGCAGGCGATTAGGCAGTTTCCGTTTTCTCTGCGTCACTTGGTCTGAGCACATAAAAATTCTACATCCAACAGGACTAACAGTCAGAACAGAGAAGATTTCTTCCCCAGCTAGTGCCGAACAGGTGAGACAAAATGCATATTAATTCTCGTGATTCATCTATCTGCATTATCGTTCTCCTCGTAGGATTCAGGTATTCTGAGGTCAGAACAAGCTGGGTTGCGATAAGCTCGACGGGTTTCGCCTTTAGAACTGTTACTGTACCTAATTTATCTTTGCTAAAATAATAATTCCGTTTGGTCGTAATGACCTGGTGACAGGGTTTCTATTGGCTGCGCACTTCGCCCCTGTTGTAGCCGCCTTAATCTTACTCGGTAGTCCTACCGGGTATTTTTACCTACAGTTTAACGTGGAATCCGAACCACGTAAGCGTTCTGGCGTACTTCACATTACGCAGCAAGCTATGCGGGTGGTGAAGGTCGGTTTGAAGGACTTAGAAAGTCCCAGCCGAAGCCGGGATATGAACCGGTGACCTTTTGATCCACAGGCAGAAGCCTTAACCACTGAACCACTAGACCGCTTGTAGTTTAACGTGGAATGGGGGTCTAATCAAGTGCTTGTCTTTTTTTTTTTACTGCTTTACGTCTTTCAACAGCGAGGTCTTTAGAGACGGGAAAGGATAGGGGCAAGGAATGGGAAGGAATTCGGCCATGGCCTTTTTAAGGAAGCATCCCGGCATTTGCCTGGAGTGATTTGGGAAACCATGGAAAACCCAAATCTGGATGCCCGGACGGGGATTCGAACCGCCGTCCTCCCGAATGCGAGGCCAGAACGCTATCCGTTACACCACCACGCTCGGTTTGTCGTTTTTATATCGTGAATGTCAATCACTGGTGTTGAGACTTAAGCCGCGTTCCCACAACGTCTTGTAACGGAGGCGGGACGGGACGGGACGAATACTCAACAACATGCCATGGGAACAGGGCCACCTCTGCTAGCGGGGACTAGACGCAAAGGCGGGACGGGACTGGACGGGACGAATACTCAACAACACGCCATGGGAACAGGCCCGCCTCTGCTAGTGGGGACGAGACCCTCTCCGTGTCGGTAAACATCACAGGCGTGTGTAGAGGTGCGCTGTTGCCATCGGTTTGCAGCAGCGGTGCGCACCCCTTCTGTTGCTGTAAAGTGCTCTGTGCCAAACGACACTAGGCAACGTGGTGAGGAGGTAGCGACGAGGTAAGCGAGGGCTAACCTGCGGCGCGCGCTCGTCCCTACACTTCGGCTAATGAGGTCCCGTCCCGTCCCGCCTCCGTTACAAGAGATCGTGGGAACGCGGCTTTAGAAAGACGTAATTACAACTGAGTTTGTTGGAAGTTGTCATATAATACGAAAGCAGGAGAGAAAGGGATGCAAGGAACGAGAAAGAATTCTCCCATGTTCACTTTTTGTAGGACTCATCCCGACGTTTGCTTGAAGTGATTTCGGGAAACACTTGAAAACCTAATTCCCCAGTAACGAATTCGCCTCGCTTGTCACATTCCGCCCAGTTTGTTGGATACAACTGAAATACAGTTTTCCATCGTACATTATATGGAATTATTGCTTTCAACCAAAATGCATGAGCATTATAGGATAAAAACTTCCCTAGTTTCGAAAGGATGCAGCTGCCTGTTACGTGTTTCTAATCGCGATCAGGGAATGGGAACAATGAATGGTAACTTAATTAAGTTGCCATTATCCACTGGCAATCACGTAAATGTTGATGGCGGGATATACAGGATGTTACAAAAAGGTACTGCCAAACTTTCAGGAAACATTCCTCACACACAAACAAAGAAAATATGTTATGTGGACATGTGTCCGGAAACGCTTACTTTCCATGTTAGAGCTCATTTTATTACTTCTCTTCAAATCACATTAAACATGGAATGGAAACACACAGCAACAGAACGTACCAGCGTGACTTCAAACACTTTGTTACAGGAAATGTTCAAAATGTCCTCCGTTAGCGAGGATACATGCATCCACCCTCCGTCGCATGGAATCCCTGATGCGCTGATGCAGCCCTGGAGAATGGCGTATTGTATCACAGCCGTCCACAATATGAGCTCTAACATGGAAAGTAAGCGTTTCCGGACACATGTCCACGTAACATATTTTCTTTGTTTGTGTGTGAGGAATGTTTCCTGAAAGTTTGGCCGTACCTTTTTGTAACACCCTGTAGATATAGATCTAGACGCAAAAAAGTATTTGTAGTTCATTCTTAATACAGAACGAAGGAACTTGGCTTCTAAATTGGAAGTGTAATTATGAATCAGCGCAGTTCGATTATAAGGCGGTGATGGCTTTCCTCTGTGCTGAGGCACAGTGGCAGGTGCCGTGAGGTCATTCCTCTGGCACATGCCTTCTCGGAACCAGCGATCCCATTAGCTACGTGCCCGCACAGCCATCCACCACAGCGTCCTCGGCTGTGATTGCTGCAACCACCACAGTATAACTCTTCCTCTGGAATTATCCGACGGCTGCTACCCGTAAGTCTAATGTCATCACTCCCTACCATATCTGGAGGTACGATATAAAAGTTCGTAAGTCTTACAAAACTTAATTTATCACTAGCAGACCCGGTCACGCGTTGCTGTGACTCAGTAGTTATAGTACTTTGGATCAATATTATTCTAAACTTCCTACTGTAGTCAAATTAATATTAACTAATAAAGATAAATACGAAGCAGTAAATTTTCCAACTGAGTTTTTAAATTCTTTGGATATACCAGGAATGCCGCCTTCGGTTAAAGGTTGGTTCACTGATTATTATTCTTCGTAATATGAATCCACCTAGATTATGCAACGGTACACGTTTCTTCATCAAAAGCATCACCGAAAATAATCTTGAAGCAACTATTTTGACTGGAAAGTTTAAAGGAGAAATCGTCCTGTTGCCACGTATTCCAATGATACGTCAGAATCTCCAATTCCATTTAAAAGGCTTCAATCTCCGATTCGTTTGGCTTTCGCTATGACAATAAATAAGTCTCAAGGTCAAACAATGTCCGTTTGCGGCTTGGATTTGAAAAATACGTGTATCTTCCTTGGACAGCTTACGTGTGGGGAAACCATCAAATCTATTTGTATTAGCAAAAGACAGGCTAAACAAAAATATTGTGCACCAATAAGCGCTTAGATAAATTAAAATTATAAATTGTAATAATTTAAACTAATGAAGGTAATTGTTAAAAATGTTTAAAAGTCAACTTCATCTACCTCATTTATAAAACTGAACAAAATAACTGTTCAGGAGGTTAAGAAAGAGTTGAAACGAAATTATATCAGTGAAGAGTATGGAAAGAAAAAATTTTCGAAAGCAAATTTCGAATATTGCAGGATTCCAAGGTAGAGAGAAGAGAAAGAGAAAACATAGTGCAATAATGAATGAGTACTGGAGAGGAAGAAAGAAAAAACAACAGGAGAGGAATTGAAATTGAGACGAGATCCTCCCAAGCTGAGGATAAATAAGCAAGCAAGAAATACTTACACGTTTTTGAATTTATTGTAACGTTTTCTTCAATGTTATATTCATGTGTGTAATTACTTTACCGTTAATTATAATAACACACAAACGATGCACAACAATATAGTATAATTATAACAAAATACACAGCACAATTAAAATTCAAGAAACTCACACATATGGCGTGGAATAGACTGTAGCATAAATAAATCGAAACACAACACCATTTACTGGATGGTTACCCAACCTGTGACGACAAATTACCACACCGACATCTGTGAGAATCTTATGGAATTTACGAATCATTGTCCTATGACAAACGTTTAATTCGCAATAATAAATATTGAGATCAATAATCGAGATAAAACCTATACTATCTTTTAAGTTGAACCAAATTACAGACAGTAAGCCAAATTTCATCAAAATTGGTTAAGTAGTTTCGGAGTTACATCGTGTCGCGATATTTTTATATATATATAAGATTAGGTTACTGTCGAAAAGAAACATTCGTTGGGATAAATGTATTGACTCGGTGGACACCGACTCTTCCAAGAGATTCACAGATTCTTCATGGAGTTCTATTTCTTACTGCTTTCTTTAACTCCACGTCGGTAAAGTTGTCATCCCAACAGTCTTCGGCGTTTGGTCTTAGTCTGCTGGCAACAATTCCTGACACACCAAAACCTTGTTCAAACTACATGAATAAAATTTGAGAGATATGCATCTTTACGAACATATAATACAGCGTCTTTAGTCCTGAAACTTGTTGTCCTTGGAATGTGTAATGCTACCAC
Source organism: Vandiemenella viatica (assembly GCA_031002005.1). Classification (NCBI taxonomy): domain Eukaryota; kingdom Metazoa; phylum Arthropoda; class Insecta; order Orthoptera; family Morabidae; genus Vandiemenella; species Vandiemenella viatica. The sequence continues at coordinate 66,786,578 of JARYHS010008074.1, forward strand.
CAACATTGTATAAGCCGATATAAATAGTAGCGTATTGTTACCTGGATAGTGGAAGTACTCCATTTCCTTCGCAGCATCTGTTTTGCCAAAAAGTTGTGTTTCTTCAGAAACTACCAAAGCAATTTCTATCATAATGCCATAACGAAAACCACATATACAAGTTGTCTAAAGTTATCACCACGGTCGTTTTACAAGCAGGACAAGTAAAGTTATTAGAGGATCCATACTTTCATTTCTGGAAGATTCTAAACGCTTTTCGGAAATCCATAAATTTTTATGTATGAACATGAATTTTCTTGTTAAATATGTTCGTGAGCAGTTTATTGGTTCTTCGTACAGCTGAATTATTGAGGATTATCTGTCAAAAAAACTGTTTTATTAAGCAGGACGGCCCCGATATATTTGGACACTGAATAAAGGTGGAAGTAGCAAAATAAACTAACAGTCAGTACAAGCAAGGTACTTAAAGGGACGCTAGGGGATGTTACCAGCTACAGGCGAATGTACCACCATTATAAAAGAAAAACTGAACAGGACTTTCCTGTAGCCATGCAGATACCGGTGAGTAAGGTTGTTGCGTGGAGGTGTCATATGTTATCGGGCCTTGAACATTTTTCCGGCCCGCGAGATTCATCACACTTTTACAAAATATATTTATTTTATGATGGCCAATGTACTGAAAACCAATATATTAAAAAAAATACATTATTTGTGCATCCATATATTTCAAACTTAACTGTCGAAATTATGAGAAAAAATAACTTTGATATTAAAATAATATTCATGCGAATATATGGTAGGTATTGCCTGTTTGATTTATGAGTTTCCAGTTATCAGTTCGCAGAACAATTATGTTATATACTAGAACTCATAATGCACGCTCATCTTGGAACATCTAATATAATATATAATGTATAATTTTATATGCGGCCCGCGGAATTATGCCGCATTGCCAAAGTGGCCCGCAAGATCATTTGGGTTGGCCACCGCTGGTTTAGACTGTGATTGCTGGAGGTCAGGGACGCCTTGTTGCACCTCTGGCCGCTGCTGATTTGCTCTCCACACACGCAGTGCTGTTTGTCGCCCAGTGGAAGGAATCTCAAGCACGCAATCAGCGGCCGCGGAATGCTTAATGCCAGTGTTGCGATGCAGTCCACTCCCTCACTGTGGTTGCTAATGAAGAGAGAAATATTCTGTTCGCCGCACTATTCTAATCAAACATGTCACACCTTATTGCTAAGCAAGGAAACATTTGTATTTGCTCACTCCCGGATACCGTCTCAGTTATCTCTCTACCAGCAATAGGGGCTTTAAAATTCAGCCTATTAATTTTTTTTAACTGCTTTTACGTCTCTCAACAACGAGGTCTTTAGAGACGGGAAAGGATGGGGGCAAGGAATGGGAAGGAATTCGGCCATGGACTTTTTAAGGAAGCATCCCGGCATTTGCCTGGAGTAATTTCGGAAACCATGGAAAACCCAAATCTGGATGCCCGGATGGGGTTTCGAACCGCCGTCCTCCCGAATGCGAGGCCAGAACGTTATCCGTTACACAACCACGCTCGGTACCCAATAAACAAAAACTAATAGCCTGTATACAGAGTTATTCTTGGTTTACTCCTACTAACTTTCGGATGCAGAAACGCAATTTTTCGAAAAAAATACGTCTTACTTCAGAAGAACATTCTTTCGTATGATTTTGTAAATAATTCCTTCTACGAACAACTGTTTTGAAAAATTTTGTTTTATTTATTGCCACAACGCGTTTCGCCCTTGTAGTGTAGGGCATCATCAGTGACTGTAAATGTATGTTTTTACATGTCTGTTATTACAATTACTATCCACCGTACAAATCTTTATATATATACACATATGTACGCACTGTACTCACGGTTATAGTGGTAATCCTCACATGTCGGTCTGGAACAGCACCTCATACACTTTTCCAGCACTGTTCATTGAAGGTTCAGTTGAATAGTGGTTTTCATGCCGCACTTATTAATATAGTGATGCCGGCCTCGGTAGCGTAGGGGCTAGAGTGCTAGCTCCGCGTACCGAAGGTCGCCGGTTCGAGTCCGGCCGAGGGCATGGGTGTTTAGTGTTGTGTCTGTGAATGTCTTGTCCGTTTTGTAGTGTCCTTGTGTCAATGCTTGATAACAACAAATCACATTGAGCTGGCTGTATGGCCCAGTAGCCGAATACCATAAAAAAAAAATATGTAGATCCTGCTGATTTATAAACATGTTTTGCACACGGTTGGTTTTGTTTACCTAGTTATTGTGTGTGTGTTTACAGTAGAGCCAACCTAGTTTTTCGTGTTATTGTACCTGTGTTATAAATGATCTCTCTGTTTCTGTGTTTGACTGTTTGTGATTATTATGTGAGTGTATTAGTTTTCGTGTTTTGAGATTGTTTTTGTGTGTTGAATACAGTACCGGATTAACCACGTAGCAGGAGGTAGCAAATGCTACGGGCCTCGCGCCTTCTAGGGGGCCTCGCGCCTTCTAGGAGGCCTCGCGCCTCTTAGGGGGCCTCGCGCCTTCTAGGGGGCCTCGCGCCTTCTAGGGGGCCTCGCGCCTCTTAGGGGGGCCCCGCACGTAGGGTAGCCGGCGACCTTTTTTTTTTTAGCTCTACAATTATTTGGCCTCTTCTTCATATAGTGTTTTATTTTGTATGTTACCCTAGTTTAACACTTTTTAGTCAGTTATTTCATGAATTTCTAGTGGTTTAAACTTTTCTTCGTAAGAATATTTGTAAAAATTAGGTTTTCCTTGCGGCTTTGCGTGTCTGGGCGAATTTAGTATAATCAAAAATCGGAATTGAGAAATGTTAAATTAATTTTTGTAAAAAAAATATCCTAGTGATACTAGTGCGATGACGACAGTGGTCATTGTGTGCAGTTGGCTCTGGCCGACGCGACGTGAGCAGCCTCGTGGTTGTCGCGCTGCAGCGCTGGTCCGGGACACTGAGCAATGCACAGGTTGACGTCCTCCACCACGCCCTCCAGTCACTAGACGCACCAACAACAACTGCATTCACGATAGATACTACCGCCGGTGTCGAGGGCGTTGTCCCTCACAACCAAGTCTATGGTAGGAGAATAGAAAGCTAAATCAAGACTAGTTCCTAGTAGCTAGACATGCTCTACCGTCGTCTAAGGGGCCCCTGGGAACACAGGAGCCCCTCACTAAGGGCCCTCGCTGCTCAGGGGGGCCCCAACCACTGCTCAGGGGCCCCTAAAGAACAATTCAAGGGCCCCCATCCTCAGTTCAGGGGGCACCTTCCAGCACACAATCCAAAAAAAAAGGTCGCCCGTCTGGCCTGAGGGCCCAAAAAAAATTTTTTGCACTGGGGTACTTGTTGACCTAGCAACGCCACTGGGAGCCACCTTACATACAATACACCACATCGTTTCTGACTGACATACAAAGGAACAATAACGGAAATACACGATACTTCGATGAGTGCAGTTGATTGAATACAAACATTAGATGTAGAGATATAAAATTGCACAAGCTTATATATGCCCATCTGTCCTCATCCTTTGTATAACCCGTAAAATAGCATACGATAAATAAAATAAACAGAACAAAAAGTAACAGACGAACAATACAAGATTATAATATCCAGATTTCAGGGTTTGGTTTACCTAAAACTGTGAAATATTAATAAACGATCTACAGTGAACCTCAGTAAACCAGACTGCGAGTGAGTGCTGATATTCGGATTTCGACATTACGAATGGCAAGGATTCGATACCCGGTTCGGTCATGGTTTTCAATAATTTTTTGAAATCACTTCACGCGAATTACGAGAGGGGTCTTTTAAAATAATACTGCAGAATTCCTTATTATTTCATGCCAATAATCGTTTTCCACCTGTAACGACTTTCACAAGCCACATTTTTTGAATGTGTTCATTATCTATCTCCCAAGGTATCTATTTGATTTCTTATTGCGATTTAAGTCAGTCTATATAGTCTGTGAACGAAGACTTTCCCGCGTATTGTTGGCATGTAATCTTCTCGGGTTTCCCGCCGGATAGTGTTGTAGAAAGACGAGCTTTCGGTGGCGCCATCTTCAGGTCTGGTGTTACGATTGTGACAACCAGAGCTAGACGCCGAAAGCTCGCTTTGCCGGCCTCGGTAGCGTAGGGGCTAGAGTGCTAGCTCCACGTGCCGAAGGCCGCCGGTTCGAATCCGGCCGCGGGCATGGATGTTAAGTGTTGTGTGTCTGTGTGAATGTCTTGTCCGTCCTGTGGCGTCCATACATTGGGAAAAATTACACATTGAGCTGGCTGTATGGCCTCCGTTGCCGAATGCCATTAAAAAAAAAAAAAAAAAAAAAAAAAAAAAAAAGCTCGTCTTTCTACAACGCTATCCGCCGGAATACCCGAGAAGATTTCAAGTGTATATAGTCCTCCATTAGGTTTCTACAGTAGATTTTGTGCTAGTATATCAGTGACGATGGAAAATAACAGTCTTGAATTTTGATACCTACAGGTGAAACCGAAGTAAAACTTCCGTTGTATTACTATCTTAAGATTTAAATGTCGAAACGTGTTAGCAGGGATGCATAATAACACTGGATTGATGATCAGTTAATTCATAACAGGAAAGCATTACTGTAATACAAAGCAATGTTAGTTGTTTTGCTAATGGTAGAGACTGTTGCTGAGCTAGGTAACTGGGCCTTCCTGGCATGTGCACGTTATGCAGGAGGTACCGTTGGGTCTGCGTGTGTTCGCCAGCTCACGTCTGGAGCCGGTCAGGGGCGGAACTGACCAGCCAGGAGGCTGGCAAGCATCACTCAGTGTCAGCCGCCACTCGGCAGCACATCGCGTCGATACTGTGCCGGCACATTCGCACGAGTGCATAGGGAAGAGAAGTGAAGCAAATAATGCCGTCACAGACTGTCTTTCGTGGTTTTTAAGCATAAACTCAATTACGATCAAGTGTATAAAAATCTAAATTATCCTCTTATATAAAATGCGTGCTCTGGAGACTGCGCACGTCGTAGATAGCTATTGGCTAGAGAACGGTCAGTCGGTCACGTGCCAGCAGTCACTTGCGAATTAACAACCACCATAAAGTTACAATCGTTCCTTCATGTTGTTTTTTGTTTATTTACGACAACTAGTTGCAGAAATTCATGTCACGAGAAGGGTATTCGACGTTTTCGCTATATTATCTGTATCAGTTATAAGGACTAGGTTACAACATAACCTGAGAATTTTTTTGGCAGAAGATAAGAAACAATGAAGTTTATTAAAAACACAGATAAAGTTTACACGAAATGTACGAATCGCAAAATGTATCAGTCAAATTAATATCAGTTTCCATTTCTAATGCTATGCTTTCCGTCGTTTAAAGTAAAATGCATTTATTTGAATAAATTATAGTCAAATACTCGGATGACATAACCATAGTATGGTACTTATATCACGAAAATGTGATTAAAATGATAGTTATTCGTTTTTCCTTACAAGCTTTCCCAGAATAAATTCCTACTACCACCATAGGTGATGCCCGTCGTTATTAATATGAGGGTAATAGAAGCTATGATTGTCGAATGCAATATTAGTGGAGGTTGTCTTCAAGTTGACCAAAATCGTAACTGACACATTTTGTTACAGCATAATTCACTCTGAAATTAGTTTTACAAACCATTTAAACTGCTTTCATAAGCGCCATGTTACTGAAGGTATTAATTAATATGGGTGAAAGTAGTTCCATATTTATCGTGCTGAATTGTGCTTGGACCAGTAATAAAACTGATATTACATGGATAGCAAAAGTTTTTGGGATTCCTATTTTTTTTTAATTTCATTGGTTCCATACTCCCGTCGTCATTAATTCAGTGGAAGTTACTGCTGTATTGCTATGTGAACTGCAAATAAAATATGTAGAACATTACAAAATCAAGTTAATTAGCATTATGTAATAACAATTCTGTATAATTAATCAACGGCAAAAAAAAAAAAAAAACTGGCAGAATATTGCGTTCAAACTGTCATTTTTTGACGGGCTCGAAGCTAGTTTATTAAGATATGCGTCTCGCTATTTTGGAGAAGAGCGTCGGCGTTTTTAACCTCATTTACACGTGTGTTTTTCTCGTCTAAAATGATGTGATACACTGGAAGCAAATAATACTGTACATGAATAATTTATTCAGACTTCATTAATTAAAATACTTATGATCGAAGTTTCTTTTAATATAGTTTTCTCTGGTGACTAGCTGAGTGAGCAGAGTGTTCACCAGAAGATGGCGACAGTGGTTCTGATCGCCGAAGTATTGTGTGATATCATCCTGCTCACTTGGCTAGTCACTATATTAATTAAAATATTTTTTAATAGAGACACAACGTTCATTTCGACCTTAACGTACCATGATAAATGTTAGAGCGACGTTCATAACAAGTCTTACTCACGACTTTCATCTCATTTTACACCTCGCGTTTTACCAAGATTATGTACGAGTATATTACTTGAGCGCCGATGGTTGCGCAAGCTATGCTGCATTTGTTCCAAATTAGATTTCAGTGTGCTTTATATGAAAATTGTTAGACCTTTCTACAACAACTTTAATTCCAGCCTTGGTAGCGCAGAGGTAGACTGGAGAAACTAATACATGGAAAGAATCATGAGAATATTGAGCTGGCTGTATGGCCTCAGTAGCGCAATGCCGGTTTTTTTTTTTTTTTTTTTTTTTTTTTTTTTTTAAAAAAAGAAACGTTAATAATTCCCTCATAGGCAACCGGCACTACAGATGTGTGTGTGCATGAGTGTTGACAATCAAGCGGCCTTGTGGGCGGTAATGCATACCAGGATGAGATCAGCTGCGCGAAATGTGGATTTGAGGACGGAGCAAACAAACGGACAAACTTTGAGTTATGTGTGTAGAGAAGATAAAATAACTAGTCAAATATCTTTTGCGTTCAGAAGTTGAAATTTTACAAACGAAGAGTGTCACGTGTTTTTATCGTCTTTTGCTTTGGTTGGTGTTTAGTTTTCGTTAATTTGGTTTGAAAAGAGCCGCGGTAGATGCGGTTGGTTCATAGTACGTGTAGGCATCACAGCTAATATGGAATTATTATAGGTGTAGGCAGCTCAAAATGATAACAATGAAAACATTCAAAGAAGAAAAGTCTTTTTTTGGTTGTGTAATTCGTGTTGTTGGAATAGGCTGTAAATGTTTCTTTTCTTATAAGCGTCGTTAGCGCTAGAATGGCCGCGGGGCACTTTTTATGTATAAGTGATGAGAATAGATTAAAATTGTAATTGCATCATCACTGGTGAAAATACTTCGAGTGATTGAATAGGCTGGATCGATATTCCAGGTGATCTGATATTACCCAAAAATATATGGATAATGTTGTGTTTTAATTACAGCTTTTTTGTCAGTTAACGTCGTGGTCATTAGCGTCGAAATCGGCATTTTTGAAGGAACCAATCATGCATGTTCACCTGGAGTGACTTCAGGAAGGTATGGAAAAATTGAACTAGGGGTCGAAATCGTTTGAACGTTTATTCCGGGGGGTCACGGTAAGCAGGGACGGATCCACTCAAGCCAAGCCCCCCCCCCCCAAACCAAAATCCTGGATCCGCCCCTGACGGTAAGCGAAATATTCGTTTCTCTATTCCTGTGGTCCTTGACCCACTTGCGCAAATAGGTAACAGACATTCACCACACGGGAAAAACGCGAATTCACTCCATAGGCCTACATGTATGATTTTTGACTGATCATTTGTATTTCCTACGGTTGTAATCTGTTGTGTTAGTGGAGAGTGATATGAGATGTACTGTTATCTTCGATACCAAAGACAAAGCTACATTGTCCCCTGTCTTAATAACAAGAGCAAGCGAATCCTTTTCGATTACAGACCTGATTTGTCCAATCCTACATTTGAAATTTTTTTTTTCAACACATTACCTGGAAACATGACAATAGTTGGTTACAGTGTCTAAATAACTATGCTGGTATCACTGAAACCAGAATTTTCGCCGCAGATAGGACGAATACTCAGCGATGGGTACCATTCGACTTGAGCGGCATAAGTACCACTTGATGAGAAACTGAATGTGCAACACAAGTTTCCAATGCACGTCCGTTTATTTTAGTAAATACGGTTTTAAGATATTTGTATCTTATCAGTTGGTTCCAACAGCTTTCCAGATAGAGGTTAGTTGATTTGTATGTTAAATTTCACGAGATGATCGTTTATTGGATATCACTAAACCTGTTTTTTATTATTAATACTATCCCTTATCACTTCCGTGCTTTCGCCCTATGTCATGCTTAGACCTCTTCCAGATATATATTTTTTGATTTAAAATCACATAATTACACTAACTAGTCGGAAGATATGATCAGGTAAATTATTTTTTGGTGTTCTTGCATTCGTAACGTGACATTTCTGACAGAAAACAGTTCAGTTACTCACATATTTCGTAACGTATGTGATTTTGACTATCGCAGTTTGACGTGTATCAATAGAAAATTGTCTCAAAACGGCTACAGAACTACACAATTTCGGTTCCAATCTGCAGATTGCCTCGTGAGTAGGCAAATTGGGTGTGCTGCTTCCGATATCGGCAGATTGGCAGAGCCCGACTAACAATTCACAGATTGTCCCAGCAGACACGGAGCAGAATGAGACGTGCGTACCGCGATTGCAGCAATTGGGACATTTTCGGCTGAGTCGGCTTGGAGCAGGGAGCGAGTGCGTTTCGTGCCATTAGGAGGCCATCCATAAATTACGTTACGCCTTGAGGGGGGGAGGAGAGGGTCAACAAAGTGTGACACCATTTGACAAGGGGGGGCGGACGTGTCATAAACTTTGTGACACCACATGTATAATTTGTATCACTTTTTGGCTCGTGGCGAAAGATGAAGATGATGTTGACACATCGAATGTTCCAAACACTTTCGAAATCAAGAATGAGGTGACTATTATGCCAATATAAACAGTATCAAGGAATGGGTTCGAAATCCATGGACACAAGATTACTCAATTTTATATCATTAATTCGATTTTTATGTTTTCTTATATTTTCATAAATGTTTGATTTATTGTTGATACGATTTTTTAACTAGAAATACATAGATCATTTTGGAAGTTCTGTTTTAATTTAAAAAAATAAAATTGCAAAATATGTGACGTCACACCAGGGGAAGGGGGAGGGGCTCCCACAAATGTGACAACTTGTGACATGGGGGAAGGGAGGGGACCAAAAATCATGAAATTCTTGTGACGTAATTTGTGGATGGCCCCTAGTAATGGGCGCCGGGAGGGGGGTGCAAGAGGGTGCACTTACACTCACCTGCTATGAAAAAAAAATAAAAAAAAACAGAAAAAGATTAAGAAAGAAAAATTTTACTAATAAATTCACTGTTTGAATAATAATTTATGTTGTACAAATTTGTTCAACATCTTTCAATAAGTGTTATATATAATGTGTAATAAATAACAGATGCACCTCCCTTAAAGTAATCCTACCGGCGCTCATGCCATTAGTCGTGTGTGTCGTTAAAAATGTTTAAAGAGAAAGAGGTGTGAAATTTATAAGAATATAACCCAATTGTGGAACAAACACAACAAAAACTACATAAACCGCAAAATTCGAAAGAAGTATTTAAAGTTTCGCTTGAAATTTACGAGGAATTGAACCAAGAAGTAACACTTGCAGTCTTTTTGCTTCCTTAATGTAGTGTTTTAGATATTTATAGATAGCACAACATGTTTCACGTATGAAGTCTGAAAGCATTTGTGGTGAAATCTGCAAACTAAATTTCATATCTTCATAGGTTTGTCTACTTACCAAAAATTGTAAAGTTACGACTAATCGTTCTCTGGCGCTTATACTTATATTTTTGCAAAACTTTCAGAATCTACTCTCAGAAAATTTCTAAAATGTTCTCAAAATATTCATGTAAGATAACTTTTTATTAATAAAATCCATGTCTTCAACCAGTATCTTCTTTTTCTCTCAGTACAAACTGCAGTACTGGCAGGGGTGGATCGGGAGAGGGGGGGGGAGCTTGAGCTGAATTTGGTTGGGGGGCGGCCTCCACCCGGGCAAGGGTAGTCCTTGTAGTCTCCTCGGATTGCTGCCTCCCCTTGAAGGAAGAAGAGAAAAAAACAACAACAAAAAACAAAAAAAAAAACCTAGGCCTCCCCCTCCGGATCCTTCCCTGACTGTACAGTTTATTGTTAAAACGATGTCCTATTTGTTGCTTTGCCATAAAAGGGGCCATTGTTAAGCGCTTGCAACTGGCATTCATGCGATCACAATGTAAATTAAAATTGGGAGAGAAATTGTGACGTGTGGAGTGACGCCCCATATGATTGCCCTGCTGATTGCCACTGCAGATTGGGACATAAATTGGCTCGTGTGTAGCCGCCTTTAGAAATGTAATCTCCGGTGAGTAAGGTTGCTGTTTGGTGGAGGTGTCATGTGTTAACGGACTGTCTGAGCCGGCGGCAGGGCCTTGATCTGGCAGGGCGCTGAGTTCACTGCACGTAACCTGATACGGCCTCCTGCCGCGGCACTAGCGGTGACGAAACTCCAACACTCCTCTAAACAATCACACGTCACACAAGTAAACAAGTCTTAACAGAGCCGTCACATCATTGCTTCCAAGCCGTAAAGCCAATACACCCTAAAACCGTTAACATTTTTTTTTTTTACACATATTGCAATTTACATCTTCACATGCCTTTGACATACAGGGTGTTACAAAAAGGTACGGCCAAACTTTCAGGAAACATTCCTCACACACAAACAAAGAAAATATGTTATGTGGACATGTGTCCGGAAACGATTACTTTCCATGTTAGAGCTCATTTTATTACTTCTCTTCAAATCACATTAAACATGGAATGGAAACACACAGCAACAGAACGTACCAGCGTGACTTCAAACACTTTGTTACAGGAAATGTTCAAAATGTCCTCCGTTAGCGAGGATACATGCATCCACCCTCCGTCGCATGGAATCCCTGATGCGCTGATGCAGCCCTGGAGAATGGCGTATTGTATCACAGCCGTCCACAATATGAGCTCTAACAAGGAAAGTAAGCGTTTCCGGACACATGTCCACATAACATATTTTCTTTGTTTGTGTGTGAGGAATGTTTCCTGAAACTTTGCCGTACCTTTTTGTAACACCTTGTATATCTGGAGAAAATAAGAACTAGCCGCGGTAAGAGAACAGACATTCTTGAAAAGCACATAATATACGTTTTACCACTCTGTGATTGTGGAAAATCACTACAGACTATCGCACAGTTTGTGTGAGAGTGTCTGAGTGAAATATGAGGGACCGAGCGTGGTGGTGTAACGGATAGCGTTCTGGCCTCGCATTCGGGAGGACGGCGGTTCGAATCCCCGTCCGGGCATCCAGATTTAGGTTTTCCATGGTTTCCCCAAATCACTCCAGGCGAATGCCGGGATGCTTCCTTCAAAAATGCCATGGGCGAATTCCTTCCCGTTCCTTGTCCCCAGTCCCATACTGCCTCTAAAGACCTTAGCCGTCGACAAGGTGTAGGACAAAAAAAAAAAAGGAAGATGTGAGGACTCGTCCCTCCTCGAGAAGCAAACTCTAGATGCGATCCATTGAATAAAATACCAAACCTACAGCTATGACAATTCTGTTTACACTATAAATACTAAGTAGTTATTTTATCTCTTACTATATATTTTTTTCTCTTTGTTGTGTCAATATTTGATGATTTTCATTTTGTGTATTTGTCTCAGGATTTGTGACACATGATTAGTTTCTATATCATTTTACCACACACATAGAGCCCCATTTATGTATTATACTTCTCAAATAATTTTTTAATTTTGCTGGAATTAAAAACCGAATTGAACATCGTATTCAATGACTCAAAAAAAATAATGACGTTTCATTTTTTCAGGTTGCCTTTGAAATTTGATGGTCTGCTGATGGATTCTTTCTGAAAGTACGAAGGTAAGTGTCGTCTTGTTTTAAATTTTGCTTTGTAAGTGGCAGTAATGATATCGAACGATAGAAATGTTCTTAAGCAATAGATTGTTTTAACTTGCCAAATACTGATCTATGAGCTAGAAAAGAATTCGTATAGAGCTCTATTGAGATTTCAGGAGGGAGAAATAAATGTGTCTTTAACAGGTCAGAATACTCATTATTGAACAGAGTGTCTGTGCGTCTTATTGAAGCTTCAAGCGCTTCAGTAAGAACAACCTGGAGTCATTTTGGGAAATAATGGAAAAACAAATTCTGGATGGCCGGATGAGGATTTGAATAACGAATTCTGGATGGCCTGACGGGGATTTGAACCCATGTCCTGCTGAATACTGAAATCGCTCACCCATCAGGCTCTATCCGCTGTATTTCTTAAACCATGTAAGTAAATCGAGGTTCATGTTACAATTCTGTTAAATAATTTTGAAAAAACAGGCAACAATCGGGAATACCTGTCAGGAAATTTCTTCCCAAGGACAGTTACGAAATCTTTAACTCATCCATCCGTACTGATTAGAAATCCTAGGGTAAACTTATTTATTTAACACGCGATCTGCAGTAATACAAACCTGTTTGAAATGCCGAGTGTTCAGACTTCTGTACGGATCTCGTTTTAAATAACTTTTCATGTTGCTTAACGAATACACCGTCCAACTTTTTAGTTTTGTGGATATATTTCATTAGCTCTTTCCACTTCCCACAACTTACAGAAACTATTCACTTCGTTCTCATTACACGCAGAGAAATGGCTCCGTATCATCTGTACGAAGTACATATTTTAAAAATGTGTGAATAAAGACATTTTACGACTCTCCTTAAAAATTGAGTCTTTTGCCTTCTTTCAGTTGCTTCATATTATCAATCAGCGACTAAGGATCGTCCAGATCATAGGTGTCAAACTCAATTTTGCAGAGGGCCGTATATTAAATTTAGAATGTGTAGGCGGGCCAGATTCAAATAAAAAGAGAGGAATCGAGTGAAGTCTAAAAGCTCTAAAAAACATGATTCTTCTTTCTGTGTCACATTGCGATCACGGGCCGCATCCTTGACATGCCTGGTCCAGATATTGGTTTTTCATGATTTCCCGAAATCACTCCAAGCGAATGGTGGGATGATTCCTTCAAAAATCCGAACTCCTATCCATTTCTCGCCTCCAGTCCTTTTCCACCTTTAATGATTTTATGGTTTACCGAAATATTACTACAGGCGAATTCTGGGGTGGTTCCATCAAATGGCCATGGCAGTATTCTTTCTCGTTTATTCAGGGCCGCCGTAAGCGGGCGTGCAAGGCGTGCAAGGCGTGCACCGCACGCGGGCGGCACATCGAGGGGGGTGGCAAAACGAGTGATAGACAGTCGCAGCCCCGCGATAGTTAGTTACCACTGCATTGTCGCCGCGTGATTTGCAGCGTATTATGGAGGGGGCGACCTTTTTTTTTTTTTTAGATCAACAGCTGCTTCGGGCGGCCTGCGACACTCGGGATGGCAACAATGGGGGCGGCAAATAATGTTCGAAGGGGCGGCAATCTCACAGGAAATTTCCTAGATCCACCACGGGCTGTAGTTAGACAGGGGGCGGCATAATCGGTATTGCACGCGGGCGGTCAAACAGCTAGCGGCGGGCCTGCGTTTATTTTTTTTATTGTTTTATTTATTTATTTTCCATATGCAACATAGCCCAGCACCTAGTATCTAATCTGGGCCCTTATTTCCACTCTTCTACATTTACATATATTTGTATCTTTTATATATATATAACATATAAAAAATGAATGAAAGAAAATTTTGATTCAATTTCCAATAACTATTATATCTACTGTTATTAAACAGAATGGGTACCACACCACTTCTAAATCTACTACTACTGCTATTGTCCCTAATATTACTACTATCATTACTACTACTACTACTAATACCACTACTAATACTACTAATATTACTATTACCACCACCAATTGTCACAGCCGCACTTCGGTCCACTATTGTTCATTTTCTTGGTGTTGTGTGCGCTCCAAAGGCAGATTCTCGTTTCTTGCCACCCCCCCACCAAAAAAATATTCATTTCCCAGCTCTCATGACGTCGACGGGGCGTAAAGCCATAAGTAAAAAAAAAAAAAAAAAAAGGCGACATTAAGAGAGTTCAGTAATATCGCCGATGTCGAAATAGCTTATCAGAGCCATAAATCAATGCTTGGGTTCATTAATAGCATGTGTGAGCAGAACGTCGACAAAAAGTACTCGATCGTCGCAGACCAGTTAATAGGTGTGCAACTCATTTGCGCGGAGCCGCTAGCTGGTAGAGGCAATGCTTTTTAATAACTGTAATCACCACCTGTCCAATGAGCTGTCAACTCCCCTTCCGACAGGTGTTGCGGGACGTTTTCATGTACAACGGTACCTTTGCTGCGCAAAAAAACCTGTCATTCTACTGTGGAAGTATGTTTTATTAGCTCCCTAGCTGTGGTACAACAAAGTAGGAAATAAGATTTTTTCTCAAATTAAGAAATTTGTTTGGACATTGTAACAGCCCTCATACCTGAACTTTAAATAGAATTGTATTTTATGAAGTATTTGTAGTGACCTAAATTTTGCTTGAATATGATCTTGTATGTTTGTTTTGCAAATTGCTGTAACTCAATGGAAATAGACTTTGATTTATGAAAAGAAATTTTGGAAATACCATTTAATATGTTTAAGAACAGAATTGGGGAAGAGAATTGCTTAAATGCTTGTGATTCCAAGTATTAATGCAAGTTACGATGTCTAAAGGATAATTTGCTACAGTTTAAAATGATTTCTGTGAATAATTTTGTGTTTAAGTCTCTTTAATTTCCATTTACGACCATTTTGTAACGATTTTAAATAATTACGTATTAATTCTGATTGTTTTTAATATATTTCGATTGTTGTTCGAGAAATATCTGTCGGAAGTCTTTGAAGTGTTCTAGAAATTTCGATAGAGCCTATATAAAGAAATCAACAGAAGGACAGTAGTACTATATACAGATTCAATTTGCGACTGCCAAGGACTGCGTTGGTAGTATTGTCTGTGGAAGAAGTGTTGTTTGCAATCTCTGGATTGTATGAATGCATGTAATCTGTATCGTTGACATCGTGTTTGAGAATTGTGGACTACTTAATTACCGTATTAATTCAACCACCAAGAATCTGACAAAATGACGCAAACTTTCCAAATACTTAGGCCAAAAATTCTTCGCCATCTCTCTTGCAATGTAGTCTCGTCCGAAGTTTGCACAGTGGCTTTGCCATGAAAGGAAACACTTTTGATTTGTTTGGGAACAGTCAGTACAATAACCGGTGTGAATGTAGTGGCGCTCACACAGTGGAGGTTGGTGTTAAGAAGTAAATACAGTGCAAAGGCGCACTCGTTGTTTGGGGCCAATACTCCTTGTCTACAAGGAGCCGATTCTTGGGGTAACGTGTGAAGTGTCGGTTTTCGAACCCCGGTCTGTATTCTCGACAATACCTCCCGCTTCCATTCAGACAGGGATTTGAAGAGCGTAAGACAACACGTAGCATGTTGTGTAAGATAATACCTCAAGAAAATTTCCACAACCGCACGTCCGTTAGATGAGAGGCGAGACATTTCCGGCACGCTGGCGTCGGGTTCGAAACCCGTTTTCAACACGAACTGCTTTAACTGGGTATTGCCAAGTATGTCCCATGCATAAACCATGAAGGTGATACAACTCAATCAACCTTGAGTACTCAGAGGGATAAGCTTTTGAAATAAAACTTGCACACTAGTGCAATTTTTACGAACTTGTTTAGATATTTGATGCTATTCTCGCTTCAAGGCAGCGGTAGAAGAGTCCTGTAACTCAACTTTAGTGTTTTATTGTCATGTCTCTGTTTTAAATATCGGTTTAGGGAACGTCCAGAAACAATATGGCTCGGTCTAGGGGGCGGGCAGGGGTTGGGTAGAAAGCTACGCTGGGTTACGTGGAAAAAGGTGGTCCAGCCACGTAGCTTTACATTCACATTATTTGTCATAGTTAAAATAAAGTGCAGAACACACAACAGCATGAGGATACTTATTTTCGTTATTTAATTATATCCGTATATAATTTGATATCCTATATACTGACAGTGCCGCGCATGCGTGTGACTTGAAGTCATAGCGTTGGGTTGCACGCGTCCGGCGCCTGTGAACCAACCAACATTACGAGTCGAAAAACGTTAGGTGTGCCGTACCTTGACTCCAATTCGCTTACAGACGTTACCCGAGTTTCTTCCAAAGCAGTGACAATTTGTATTGTTTTGAATGTTCGAAATAAAGTTGTTTTAATTATGATCGCCCGCGTGTGACCACACCACTCGTTGATAAAATAATTCTAATTTTTTCCGACAAGTGAATTTCAGCGCAAGTTCCACTACAGTGCTCGCTGAGGTTTTATTTCAAGTTAAGAGTGTGGTGTGAAATGGCACTGTACAGTAAACTTTACGAGGTTTATCGAGAATATTTTTTCGTTTGTTTTCATTATCCAAAGAGTTATAAAAATCTTTTAAGCAGATCAAAGAAACATTCCCTGATAATGTATGAAAGGTGACAAAGACTGGAGCTCTTGTTAGTTTTTTTTACGCGGAAGATACAGGTTGTGCTATTTTATCAATTAACGGGGGGAGTGGAGGCAAAATCCAGGTCAGACTACGTAATAGAGGGGGGGGGGGAGGGGTTTCAAGGGAGAACATAATTGAGTCACGTAGTTTATGGACGCACCCTTAGATCTGCATTTTTACGGACCGATAACCTGTTCTTTACCTCTGCCAAGAACCTTATTTATTCATCTGAAGTTCGATAAAACCCCATCGAGGTTCGGACTTCATGTAAAACTATGAGGCCCCGTCACATGGCAAATTTATCTGCTGAAGTTAATTGGTCACAGCAGATGCGGATTGCGTGGCAAATTTAAACTTTGGACCGAGCGGGGTGGTGTAACGGTTAGCGTTCTCGCCTCGCATTCGGGAGGACGGCGGTTCGAATCCCCGTCCGGGCATCCAGATTTGGGTTTCCCATGGTTTCCCCAAATCTTTTTTTTTTTTTTTTTTTTTTTTTTTTTTTGTAACAGTTTAACGTCCCTTTTTAACAACGTGGTCTTTAGAGACGGGAAAGGATGGGGGCAAGGAATGGGAAGGAATTCGGCCATGGCCTTTTGAAGGAAGCATCCCGGCATTCGCCTGGAGTGATTTGGGGAAACCATGGAAAACCCAAATCTAGATGCCCGGACGGGGATTCGAACCGCCGTCCTCCCGAATGCGAGGCCAGAACGCTATCCGTTACACCACCACGCTCGGTTTCCCCAAATCACTCCAGGCAAATGCCGGGATGCTTCCTTCAAAAATGCCATTGCCGAATTCCTTCCCATTCCTTGCCCCCATCCTTGCCCCCCATCCTTTCCCGTCTCTAAAGACCTCGTTGTTAAAAAGAGACGTAAAGCAGTTACAAAAAAAAAAAAAAAAAAAAAAAAATTAAACTTTGCCACTTCGTACTACTAATGCCATAAACATTTTATTGACAACGCAATAATCACTCAACACGTATTAGAAATTTGGGAAGAGACTCTCAGATCTTAATTTTACCTGTGAAGCAGATGTCATCCATAAATCACACCAAAAGCACATGCGTGATTAACTAGCGAGCGTGGTGAGTGAGCGGTGAAGCTCTGTCCCAGCATTCGGGAGGACGTGACTTCGAGTCCACTTCCGGCCAGTCAGATTTCGTTTTTGCAAGGTTTCCCGAATTCATATCAGGGCTTAATCCTTGAAAAGACCATCACCAAATTGATTCCCTTTCTTGGTCCCTCATCCTTTCCCACCTGCAATGAAATCAACGTAAAACAGTTTTCAATTAAATACCAAAACGGGATCTCTTCTGGATTTTGAGCACCTCTACCACGTTCCACATTCCGCTTAGAGCAATAAAGGATGGAATTTCCACATCATGAGTCAAGCTCAAAGTCAAGCTATAAGGCCGGGCGCACATTGACGCGCAGTCGACGCAGCGCAGCGCAGTTTCTGTGTCTTTATATTTTGCGGCGGAACAGCGCGTATTGAGACGCAGAGCAGGGCAGCGCAGTACTGCGCCGCACGTGGCCTGCGCCACGTTGTGATCACGACACAGAAACTGTGCCACGCAGCTCACTCGTGCCGGTTTTTGCCGTAACACTTCTTGCGTTATTTATAATTTTGCTTTACTTATAATCATTTTCAACTATGGAATAAGAAAAATTGATTAATCTGGTGCGTAACCAACCTGCGATTCACAATATCAGTCATAAAAAATACATAAAAATTAAATTTAAACAAGAGATTTGGACAATGAGCCCAACAAGTAGCGAGTAAATTCAGCATTTATTTATCATACAACTGTCCACTTACAATTTTCACTTTTCTTTTCTTTTTTTGAATTCATTTTTAATAAAACTTCGAAAAGGATTGATATATATAGGCTATTATCACATTATTTGTTTTCTTATTATTTTTACTACATCATTCAATAGTGTCCCCGAGAAACACTTAATTTGTTGACACTGCTTTTTTAGTTTCAAGTGTTTATGTTCTGTTATATGGTTTTCTTAAAAATATAATATGAAATAAAAGAGAAAAACATTCTTATAAATGTCATGTACCGTCAAACGCTAAATAATTAAATAAATAACCACGAAAATACATCGAGATTTTCTTCAGTTCTAATAGATATTTGAGTTTTGTCGAGAAAATAACAGGTTACATTATGCCGTGAATCTCCGCTCGAGTCATCCGGGTATTATCTTTTGAGAATTCTCTTGTCACTGCAAAAGCCAGATGAGAGTTTCTTCTTTTCATATACTCACTTTTGCATAGTTTTATGTAACTCAGCTTCTGTTAAAGTGATAAAAAATTTCCAAGCTCGGCATCCCAATCTGATTCAGAAATCAAAAATCGAGTTTTTGCATCGACATGTTTTTGGTTACGCTTTTTTGTCGGTTTTTCACACAACACAATGCTTTGTAAACTGCGCTGTAATATGCGCGAGTAACTGCCAGTCTGTGCTGCCCTGCCCTGCTCTGCGTTGCTCCTACTGCGCCACGCAGCTCAATATGCGCCCCGGGTAAGGATTGCTTCCTCCTCTGCGGCACTGTTCGTGGAAATGTACTATCCGCGGAGCCACCAGAAGTAACATTACGTAGAGTGAAGTATGAGTAATGTGCATTTCTTTGAAAAACAGCGATTGAAACGGGTAATTACAGTGATCAGCCAAAAGATTATGACCACCTACTTTGTAGTATATTGATCCACCTTGGCGTAACATGGATTCTACAAGTCCTTGATAAGCTTCGAGAGATATCTGACACCAGATTTCTACACACAGGTCACGAAATTCCCTTAAATTACGGGCCAGCGGTTTGTGGGCGCGGTGGCCGGGAACGAGCATCTCGGCAACGGAGAGACTTGTCCGCAGTTCGCGTGCTACTGTAGTGAGCATCTATGGAAAGTGTTTGAAGGACGGTGAAACTACGAGTAGGTGACAATGTGGTGGACACCCACGCCACATCACAGAACGTGGAGGTCGGAGGCTTGACCGCTCTGTAAAGCTGGATAGGGGGCAGAATCGTGATTCTTGTGCTCTGAAACACTTCTGGAAGCACCAGAATTCTACTCTTCCGTCAGATCTGCCCCTATCCTGCTTTACAGAGTGGGCAAGCCTTCGACCTCCACGTCTGTGACCTGGTGTGGGTGTCCACCACATTATCCCCTACTTGCGGTTTCCCCGTCCAAAAACTTTCCATAGATGCTTACTACAGTAGCACGCGAACAGCCGACCGTTTCCGAGTACTCGTTCCCGGGCCCCGCGCCCACAAACCGCTGCGCTGGCCCGTAATTTAAGGGAATTCCGTGACCTGTTCGTAGAAATCTGTTGGTAGATACCTCTGGAGGCCTACCAAGGACTTGTAGAATCCATGCTACGCCGAATTGCTGCTGTATTGCTTTCGTAACGCGGACCAATATGCTAGAAATTAGTTGATCATAATGTTTTGGCTGATGAATGTACACAATTTGACAATAAATTTGGCCGCCGCTGAAAAATTCTATCACTCTTATTTTGCACAATCTGACATCAATGTCATCCTAAGAAACAGTGACGCAATACTGGCTTGCCAGTAACATTACTGTTTCCTGGGATGACATTGATGTCAGATTTTGCAAAATAAGAGTGATAGAAGTTTTCAGCGGCGGCCAAATTTATTGTCAAAGAGTGTACATGTTATTAACCACACTGTAATTGCATCGAGGATTACTGCACCCGGTCCTCCTGTAAGCGACGACAGTATTGACAGGTATAAGCGTCATCGTTACTGCACGAGCTGCCAACTTGGCGTGTGGTGATGAGTTTGTGGCAGGCAGGTCACGTGCCGCCATACTGCCCGTAATAGCTGTCTCCCGCATGTTGCTTCTGGCGGTGACGCGTGTCGCGAATATCAAACCGTGTGGGACGTCAAGCTGACAGCCACTGCAATTGCAACTACAATGACTCAGTGACACTATACGTACTTCCCTTGCACTAATCGCAGAGCTATGAAGTTAAATTCAGCTTGGTAAGAACTATGTAAAGTTTGTTACGTAATAACGACCCTTCATCTTTGTCAAACCATCACTTCAGTTAATTAACTTCATGTCTATTATTTTATTTTAAGTCTGTCACAGATTATTTAATCGGAATATAAATTTCCTTTTGGATTTTTAATGGGGGACTGTAACTTTTATTATGTGGTTGTGAGCGCCTGTAGTAGCCATCAGGTTTCGTTGTATTCTCATTCATCATGATTAGTTCATTACGATAGTATAGTCCGCGTCACGAACGAAGGCGGGTGGCGCAGAGAGAGACCGAAATAGGGACACAGGGTATACGACGTTGCCGCATTTACAGCAGGAGACGAGCGACGTCGAGAGAGAGGAAGAAAGTATAGCAATTACGCTACTACTACTAATATTACTGCTGTGTAGTGATAATAAAAATAATAATATGCGTTTTAGCAGCGCGTTATGTGCTAATACAGGGCGTTCGCCGGGAAACGCAACCCACTGTTAGCGCTACAAGGAAGAAACTGCTCCCGGCGAGCGAGCGGTCAGTTTCCGGCATTGTTCGACCGTCGGCCGCGGACTATTTCATAATAATTACGCTTCATAAACTTCATAAACTTGTGTGCTAAGCATTTGAATGTGACGTAATTCATTAGCTTACCTTATAAAAGATGCTGGAAGTGTTGACCCTCTTGTGTAATGCACATTTCACATCTTCTGAACATATTTCGAGACACACGCTGCCCTAACTGACTTAATGATTTTTTGGCTGACTGTTCTATTCGAAAAGCGATATCGTCAATTTTCTCCTCTGTGAGAATACGGTTGACCGACAGTCTCTTTTTGTTAAAAAATGAACCCGTTTCTCTTACTTTTTTAACCAGACGCAGAATTGTTGATTTAGCTGGCAGTAAAGCGCCAGGAAATTCGCGACGAAATTTACTGCGACACTTTTTAAACGACTTCTTCTTCACATATGTATCGTAGAGAAATATTCTTTGTTGCAAACTGTAACGTACCATAATTTTACTCACACTCAAACACGGTACAGATTAATAAGAGTATGAAGCCCCAAACCAGCCAAACCGCAAAGAAACGTTTATTCACAGCACTGATTAATAAGAGACTGAAGTCACAAACTATCTACAATGCAAAGAAACCGTTCTTAACAATGTAAGGGTCACTGCACTGCACTGTTGGGGCAGCGGAGGTGTTAAACAGTGCGGTGCCGTGTGGCGGAAACTGCTGGCACGACTGACCGAGCAAGTTGCCGACGGCAACAGCCTGGGAGGGTAGCGTTTCCGGCGAACGCCCTGTACTATTAAGAGAGACAGGAACGTCAGCCACAGCAAACAATCAACACTCGTGTAACCACGACAAGCGCTGGATTGTTACTGAATTCGATTGGCTACTGGCAGAGCGATGACGTACCTACGCAGAACCTCGCTAAACTGGGCCGCCTTCGTTCGTGACGCGCACTATAGTATTCCAAAACTTCAAATTTGTCTGTGTTATCCGGTATAGTAACTGAAATACAATTTTCAGTAAAATTAACATTTACATTATTATAAAGTACAATAAAGTGACACTAAGTAATTGTTTTTTATGCTCTCCAAGCGCTATTAAACCTCTCCAACAATCGCAGCAACAAACTGCCGGACACACATCGTGCATTGCGGAAAATCAGTTGTTGAATAACATCCCTGCACATGGGCGTATCCAGCGAGGGGCAGAGGGGGGCTGCTGCCCCCCCCCCCTAGAAGAAAAATTAAGTTGCCTTCAGTATGCTTCGACGAGTGAAGAACTAGTTCAGGAGCACTTTGGGAGAGAAATATTGACTGGATTATGTCTGATGAGTGTGCGTCGAAATTTCGTGAAAGAACACCATGAGATATTGACAAACAAAATTATTGAAATTGAAAATCCGAGGCAATTAATGTTTACATAAAAAAACTAACTGACTTACGATCTTAATTAACTACATAGTAGGTCCTTAGATTAAGGAGTTGGGTAACTATATTAATCAATGATAAAAATAGTTTCCTGAATAGGTTTGAGTTTGATTTTGTAATGTCATGTTTCAGTCCCCCACCCCACTTCCTCGAAACCAAAATGAGTTGCCCCCCCTAGTTCAAATCCTGCCCGCCTCTAGTTCTGATCCTGGATACGCCCTTGTCAGACCCTGCACTGAGCGAACGAGCAACTGAACGTATTCTGTTTCTCATTACAAAGTATTTTGTTTATGACTTAGATATATTAGAGGAAGAATTATCTTTCGATGATACATATAGGTGAAGAGCCTTGTAGCTATCATAGCAGTAAACTTTGATGAAAATAAAAACCACCTAGTTAATACCAGATTCTGCAACTTCACATTTATTAATTATTCAAATCACAGCATAGCTCCGATGCATGGTTCGAGCTATACAGGGCTCCAGGAATGAAAGGTAATACTGCAACCGAAGATAGGTAACATAATGTACTACTACATAAGTCATAACAAAAAACATATTTTAGTAAAACTTACACTATTTTCGAGATATTGATTTTTTAATTTTTTTTTCGAAACATGTGACTTTGTTCAGTTTATTCCATGCCATTTCTACAAATTAAGACCTTTTTAAATCGGTTTATTTTTTATTTTTTAAATTTACTCGAGGATGTTTGAGTCACTTAAAACAATGTTCTTTTTTTCTTAAAGTGTTAAAAAAACCTTAAAAATATTATGTAAAAAGCGATTTTAAAATGGTATAATTGTTCACCATTCCTTTTAAAATTATGTTTTTATGGTAGTTCTAAAGCACGAAGGTTGGTATTTTGAACTTTATTAAAATATAAATCTAACTGAAGTTACCATGTAAGCATTTTTTCATTGTATGGGACGTTTTGACAATGAATTCGTAGAAATCCATCTAGTTGTTGAAATGGCTACCTGGGTGCCAGCACGTTATATTTTTTAAAAAAATGGGGATAGATAGTTCAGATACCATAGTACAATGGTAGAGAAAGAGACGTGGAGCTGTTTGTACATTTTATATCTGGCAGTGAATAAACTGAACAAAGTCACATGTTTCTAAAAAATATTTAAAAAAGTCAATATCTCGAAAATGGTGAGACTTATAGTAAAATAAAATTTTGTCGTATAGTAGGGAATCATATGACCTATATGTGGTTGCATGATTATCCTGTACACCCTCTATAATACATTCTAAGAAGCTGAATTCAATATGATGAGAATAATAAAAAGCTTTGCCAGCAGACGTTTTGTTGGTTCCTCTTGTGAGAAACGTCATATCAGAAGCAGTGTTACCGTCGTGTTAGTGCAGGAATCGCCTATTACTGCTCGTGCAAAATGTCAGCATAAAGAAGGAGAGACGTAACTGCCCAATACTTGCCGGAAGAATAAAAGGAAATGACTCATTTGAAGTCCAAATTACACAAAAAATCATTTCTAAATATTATCGAGGTACAAAAAAAATGTTACTTACGAGGTTCGACTGAAATGTGTAAATTGTGACTGCTGAAAGACTGTTCTAGTTTGCGTTGAGCACAGAAAGGCATTCAATGCCGAATTTTCTGAAACTTTCAAATGGTGCCGTCGATCCGCCCACAGGTTTACTCTCAATGTTCAAGAACTCTAACAACGGCTGAAGGCAAGAACAAAAAATGAGCTATTACCAAATTAATTTGTATAGATCATCATCATCATCGATTTTCCAGTTTTCTTGTATAATTTCTTTTGTAGGCGCCGCTTCTCTTACAGTATCTTTACCACTCTGAACAGGTATTTTTGCAGTTGCTTCATCCAACTGCTTTATAATAATCTAAATGTTATTAAATTAACTGAAAATTCAAAGAGTTTAACTTTTAGTAAAACTGATACAAATTCAAAATATTACTTGCTCGTAACAAACTGTTTTCAGTAAATGATAACACATTAAAATATAGTTTCCGCCAGTGGCGTAGCAAGGTCAACAAGGGCCCCGGTGCAAAAAAATTTATTTTGGGCTCTTTTTGTTTTGTGTTGCCGGTAGGGGCCCCCTGAGCTGATGCTGAAGGCCCCTTAGTTGTGCTTGGGGGCTCCTGAGCAATGATTGGGGTCCCCCTGAGCAGTGAGGGTCTCTTAGTGAGGGGGCTCCCTGTGTCTCAGGGACCTCCTTAGACGGTGGAGCTAAAATAAAAAAAAGGTCGCCAGTTGGCCGTGAAGGCCCGTGGGCCCTCTGAACTGCGCTTGGGGGCCGTCCTGAGGTATGCTTGGGGGCCCCCTGAGCGTACGGGTCCCGGTGCACTGCACCGCCTAGCCCTATGAGCTACGCCCCTGGTTTCTTCTAGTATCCCAACAAATACGTCTAAATTTTATAATACCAAATAAGAGCAATTGATAAATGTTAGAATCGCTCATTACCCATTCAAACTTATTTTGCATCACAGTCCCATCATGTACCTCGATATTTCAAATGAGTTATCATTCATTTACTTCATACCTTAATCAAAATAAAATCGTAGACGTTGTACATACGGCATTAAATATTTAAATGGTTGGTCCAATAAGGATTAGAGGTCATTGTCAGATTAGAACTGGCTGTATTTTTGATGCGCTGGAAACCACGGTCCAAGCAACTTGTGATCTAGCCTGGAGCAGATGAAGAAAATGGAGAGTTTTTACGGTACTGGCGCACTGCTGGTCCTGAAGATGCGATTGGTTGCGCGCTCCAGCACGTCGGCCGTCTGGTACAGTACGTCGACCCAGGGGCAGCTCGCCAGCTACGGAGACGGAACCAACGCTATCGAGGATCCAGGATCCCAACAAACAAGTTCACTGACCATAAAGCTATTACTTCAACAGACTACTAACAGAGGAATTACAAGAACATCACAAACATCAAGCCCAGAATCCACTAAATGAGTTCGGGGAATCCACTGATAAATTACTCTAACGAATAATTGTTAACTATCAGAAATTACATTGTTTGCAGATGACATAATACTTTATAAAAGGATCAAAATGGTAGAGAACCGTAAACAGTTGCAGGGTGATCTGGACAGGATATCTAGCTGGGTTGGTAAACATGGGATAAAGATAGATGCAAAAAAGAGTCAGCTTATTAGATACACAAATAAAAAAACTAAAGGTTTATTATGATTATAAAGTGGGGAAAGAATTGCTTATTGAAGACTTGAAATGTAAATATCTTGGCATTACTTTTGATAACAAGTTTAAGTGGACAGACCACATTGGACAGGTAGTAGGAAAAGGTTTCAAAATTCTGCACTTGTTGGAGAGAGTGATGAGGTGATGTACTAAAGAAGTAAAGGAATTGGGTTACAAAAGTTTGGTCAGACCATTGTTTGAATATGTTAGAGTAGCATGGGACCCACATTTTGAGTATCAAATACAGGAGTTGGAGAAGGTGCAAAGAAGGGCTGCTAGATTTGTTTGTGGAAATTATCGCAGATTGCGATCAGTAACAGGTATGATAAAAGAGCTGGAATGGGATTCATTAGAAGACAGGAGGAGGGTGAAGAGGGACATGGAGTGTATAAGGCGTATATTGGTGATGAGGCGTGGAAATATATTGGTGTAAGAATGAAAAGTAATGCATGGAAGGGAAAAGATGACCATGACCACAAGCTGGCACTCGATTTCAGGCACCAAGGGTGTGGGAAGATTCTCTTTTTTAGGTAAGGGTGTCAGGGATTGGAATGAGTTACCAAGAGAAATGATGAATAATTTGCCAAAAACCTTGAAATATTTTAAAGTTAAAGTTTGTAAAGGGTAAATGTAGGTGGGTGCAGAAAAGGGGGAAGATGGGTGTTTAGGGAAAATCGCCACCGGAGCGTGTGCTCCATTACAATTTTAATTAAATATTAAATTCACAAAGAATTTTTCCAAGTTGAAATGTTTCATCGATGTTATTCCGCATGGAGTCCAAACAAAAAAATAATCAATTCCCGCCGGCCCTAACTGCAATGTCAAAGAAGAACCCACAGGTTTCTATGAAATTGTGGTCACGAGGAATTGAGGAAATTTTCTTTTACAGCCAATAAAATGTAAAGAGAAATGATCAACAGTTTACCGTCAAACCACTGCAATAATTTAAAAACTCCAAAAGTGGTAATTAGGTGAAATATGCGAAAGTAAGAGTACAGGGGAAATCGAGATAGGACCGTGTTACTTCATCGCAATTAATCAAAACGACTAAACTGAAGAAATAAACTATTCACTTTTTCACTGATGACATTTCGGAACTGAGATTAAAAGTTAAAAAAAAACAAAAAAAAACGCAAGAGTAGTAATTAAAAACTCAGTTTACAACAACCGTCTGGTAACTCAGTGGTTAAGGGCGCTTGGTTTCAAAAGTTTGCTGCTCCGTTCTCGGGTTCAAATCCCCGTGGTAGCAGGAATTTTAAGAATTATGTTTCACCTACTCCACACCATTCCGTGATTGGGCTTCCACGTTAAACTGTAGGTCCCAGATGAAAGGAACTGGCCGTCCTATCTCTGACACTATGGCTTAGTATGTATGCCTCCTTCGGGAGGATCCACGGATAAGTTACTTATAGATAACTTCGTAAGCATATTATGCAATTTAAATATAGTAAAAACGAAGCTGCTTATAAAGCATATTAAAATAACACATGAAAAAGCTGAAATGCATGAATCATAAACATTCTTAAATAAATAATTACTGTGGCTAAATGATACAATGAATTTATTAATGACTGAGTTAGTAAATGGATTGCAAGGGAGAATTGGTTAAATAAATAATTACTGTGGCTAAATGATACAATGAATTTATTAATGACTGAGTTAGTAAATGGATTGCAAGGGAGAATTGGTATTCTTCAAAAATTTGGTTGACAATATCAAGTTGCTACTACGGTAATGAAGGATGCAAATATATATATATATATATATTTCGAATCACCTATCTTTGGGGTACGTCAGATCAATCACTTCTTGGATGCTTGCGTTTTCTTCTTCCCCCAGTATTTCTTCATTCTATCTGATCTCTTCCTCCTTTCCTCTTCTGATATTTGAATCGGTTTTCTGATGTTTATCGCAACTTGGAAACCTCTTACTTTTGTCTTTGGTCACGGTCTTGGCTGTACCATTCTTTAACATCACTTCGGTAATCTGGAGTTCTCTCAGATCCTTTTCCACTTCCTTAAACCAGTTGGCTTAGTCTTTTTTTTTTATAAAAGAAGTCAAAGATTTTTTTTGTTAGTCTGTAGGATTCATTCGGAATATGTTTCCATAGAAATCAATCCTTTTTTTTCTCATGGTTTCCGAGAGTCTCTCGGACTTTGCGTAGAGGGCTTTGTTTCTGTAGAAAACTTGTTTGTTATTCTGGAATTTGGGACCCATGATCTTCCTCAAAATTTTCCTCTCTTTGATTTCCAATTTCCATTTGTCCTTTCCTCCCCATGACTAGTGTCTCTGCTGCATAGAGTGTTCTGGCTTAATTACTGTGTTGTAATGTCTTATCTTTGTGTTCCAAGAGAGCTTTTCTTATTGTAAGTGTTTTTGGTCTTCTGGAAGGCTAATTCCATTTTGGTCCTTCTCGCTTCCATTGTTTTACCTTCAAGGTTGTTCCATTCAATCCATTCCCCTAGGTACTTGAAACTCCTAACCACCTCTATTTTATGAGCTCCTACTCGGACTCTCGTAGGAGTGTCTGGTATATTTGTCATAACTTTTTTTTTTTTCTTTTTTTTTTTGCTGTCATCAGTCTTTCGACTAGTTTGATGCAATCCTCCAACCCTTTCTATCCTGTGCTAACCTCTTCATCTCTACATACCCCTTACAACCCACGTCATCAATTATCTGCTTCATTTATTCTAATCCTGCCTTCACTCTACAGTTCTTACCTTCGACTGTTCCCTCCACTAACAAATTAACCAATCCAGCGTGTCTCAAAATATGACCTACCAGCCTGTCTCTTCTTTCTGTAAGCTTCTTCTACAACCTAGTTTCCTTACACATCATTTCCAAAACTAGTCCATTTTGTGCTTTGTCTGTCCACTTAATTTTCAGCATTCTTCTGTAACACCACATTTCAAATGCTTCATTTTCTTTCTTTCTGGTATTCCTAAAGTTCATACTTCGCTATCATAAAGTGCTGTGATAGAGTTTTAAAAAGTCCTAGATCTATATTTGAAGCTAAAAGGTTTCTCTTTTCATGAAGGCTCTTCTTGCTTTGATATTCTGCTTTTAACTTTATTCCTGCTTCGGCCATCGGTTGTAATTTTGCATCACAAGTAGAAGAATTCACTTACTTCACCTATTGCATCCGTTCCTATATTCATATTTAATCTACTCTGATTGGTATCATATCTGATACATTTCATCACTTTTGTCTTGCTTTGATTTATATTCAGTCCAAAATCTTCCTTCAGTATTTTGTTCATGCCATTCAGCAACTTCTCAATATCCTCAGCCTGTTCTGCAAAAAAACAATGTCATCAGCAAATCGTAGCATACTAATTTTTTCTCTCTGAACACTTATGCCTATGAAAATTTTTATGTACTTTATTGCTTGCACTACATACAAGTTGAATATGAAGGGTGCGCATATAAGCTGAATTTGATTTCTGTCGTATGCGGAAGTATCTTTTTCCTTTTTTTTAATTGTGATTCGACTACTAGGCCATGCAGCCAGCTCAATGTGATTTGTTGCTATCAAGTATTGACACAAGGACACTACAACACGGACAAGACATTCACAGACACAACACTAAACACCCATGCCCTCGGCCGGACTCGAACCGGCGACCTTCGGTATCTTACCCTTGGTCTGTAGTTTCTCTGTGGTCAAATTACAAGTAGCAATGTATGTTGCGTTAATGGCAGACAGAAGAGTTTAACAGCTTGTACTAAGAAGAGCGCTCAGCAGAGTTATTTCCAGTCACGAAGGTCATAAATGTGTTGCTAAACGTTGAGAGGTCGTAAAATGATGTCTGCTACCTGGAAAACAATGGCGTACACAGTAGACGGCTACATCACAACAAGTAGGTGCCGCTGGCAGCTATTAAAAGTAGGGTTGCTACTGATGTAACAAGAGACCTGAGCAGGGGCGGATCCAGGGGTGGGGGGCTAGGGGGCTCAAGCCCCCCCCCAAAAGTATCTAGGTCCACCGCCGACATTGTAATTTTGGAGACCTTTTTTTTTTAGCTCTACGGATTTGAGGCCATGGAGGCTTTAAAGATTACGCCATGGCCGACTGAAGGCCCCCCCCCCAAAAAAAAACCAAAATCCGCTGAAGACAAGCCAAGCCCCCCCAAACCAAAGCCCGCTCAAGCCCCCCCCCCAAACCAAAATCCTGGATCCGCCCCTGCACCTGAGTATAGACGAACAGAGTAAGTATATCGAGTAGTTGCCAATCCCGCGCACTTAACGTAGTTTAATTTAGTTGCAAGGAAGCATATGTGCCGCTGGCAATTCCCTACGCATTCCTTTTTTACCCTCGACAGTATATTTGGAAAAAAATACATCGCTGTATGGAAAAATCGATATTTTTTCGTAAAATAATCAATAATATTTTTATTATCGATTTATCGAAAATCTGTACTTTATTTGGACTATCCATTTTAAGTTCCAATTTTATGAGTTGCATGTATATTGAATGAATATACGTACATATTTAAACTGAACGCGTCTCAAAAAAAGTGCGTCGATTTAACAGTTTTTCATTAACTATAAAAAGATGTTAAATTTTGACAGGTTTAGGTTAACATCAATGTTACATTTTTGTCAACATTTTTCAATGTTAGATAATTTTTAATCAAGTTGAAGAATATTGATTAAGCATTCGTGTTGCGAAGTTGAGGGTTGACGAAAATTTACAGCTTCTGTTTCAAATTGTGTTTTTCCTTGGTGAATAAGAGTTGATGCGTTGAAAAAGTATCTGATGTGCCAAGCCTTTTCTGTGTCGTCCGAAAGAGTGGTTTCTGCAGTTAACTTGGCAGCACCGGACAACAGGAGTAGATAGACGATGAAACATATAAAATAGGGAGTTCTTTTGATGTCTACACCATATTGAATATCAAAGAGTAATTCTTAAAATAGTTTAGTTCCTCGGAAGCAAATTTTTGATTCAGTGATAAATCTTGGATAGATTAAGGGACAGATTCTAACTTGTTCTAACGTTTGGTACAGAGGTGATTTTTCGGACCCCCCCCCCCCCTCCTGGTGAGACTTCGTGATATCTGGCCCTCCCCCCTCCCCCCTTGGTGAGATCTGGTCCGTTAGCCCCCCCCCTAGAAATCACCCTCGCTACTTTTTGAGACATTTTACACCCCCAATTTTCGACGAAATACCCCCTAAAATCGACTTTCGCGTCATTTGTAGAGCTTTTTTTTTTTTTGTTCTACAGTCCAACAATTTTTCAAAAAAATATCACGTGAGATTTCCGTAGTCCCCCCCTCTCTTGGTGAGATTTAGCCGGACCCCCCCCCCCCCACTTATTTCACCTCACGTAATTTATGGACGCCCCCTTATGAAACTATGAATATCTTTTCTACAAGAAAATTCATTTTCAGTAGTATATATATATATTTCAAACTGGAAAAGCTATTGAAGTACTATGGTATGAAGGGTGATCTGGACAGGATATCTGGTTGGGTTGGTAAACATGGGATGAAGATAAATGCAAAGAAGAGTCAAATTATTAGATACACAAATAAAAAACAAAAGCTTAATTATGAATATAAGGTGGGGAAACAATTGCTTGCTGTAGACTTGAAATTTAAATATCTTGGCATTACATTTGATAACAAGCTTAACTGGGCAGGACACATTGGACAGGTGGTAGGAAACGGTTTCAATGTTCTGCACTTGTTGGAGAGAGAAATGAGGGGATGCACGAGAGAAGTAAAGGAATTGCGTTACAAAACTTTGGTCAGACCATTGCTCGAATATGGTAGTGCAGTATGGGACCCTCATTTTGAGTATCAAATACAGGAGTTGGAGAAGGTGCAAAGAAGGGCTGCTAGATTTGTTTCTGGAAATTATCGTAGAATGAAATCAGTGACGGGTATGATAAAGGAGTTAGAATGGGATTCATTGCAAGACAGGAGGAGGATGAGGAGGGTAATGGGAGTGTACAGGGCGTATACTGGCGATGAGGCATGGAAAGATATTGGAGTAGTGCATGGAAGGGAAAAGATGACCATGACCACAAGCTGGCACTCAATTTCAGGCACAAGGGTGTGG
The DNA here is from genome assembly GCA_031002005.1 of Vandiemenella viatica. Classification (NCBI taxonomy): domain Eukaryota; kingdom Metazoa; phylum Arthropoda; class Insecta; order Orthoptera; family Morabidae; genus Vandiemenella; species Vandiemenella viatica. Next base: position 66,818,382 of record JARYHS010008074.1, read on the forward strand.
GAAGATTTTCATTTTTAGGTAAGGGTGTCAGGAATTGGAATGAGTTACCAAGGGGAATGATGAATAACTTTTCCGAAAACGTTAAAGGAATTTAAAGTTAAAATTTGTAGAGGGCAAATGTAGGTGTGTTCAGGATAGGGGGAAGTTGGGTGTGTAGGGAAATTGCCACCGGAGCCTGTGCTCCATTGCAATTAAATTAAATTAAATTCTAACAGATGATGAAGGAGCAGTTTCGTGGCAGCTCACTGAAATGTAGAAAGTGAGGTGTTGTGTATAGTGGGCGTGCGTTGGTTGCTTCCCTCCGTGGCGTGGCTGCTGGCGCCTTGATGATATGGACTGCTGAGCGTGACGCGGCCGCTTTGCCACTCGTTTCATCTCGTGTTTTGCCTCGTCACCCGCAATCGGCTGCCGAATGCCTCTGTTCGGCATCTCATTCAGGCGAGACAAGCGGCGAGGCCTTGAGATTCTTACCGCCCTCTACAAGTGCTCGCATCTGCTCCTAACATTATTCATTTATCTCTTTCACACTCCTCTGAACCATGCAAGTTTATATCGCATGTTCAGGATATCCATTTAATGATCGTCTATACCAGGGGTGGGCAACCCAAATGATCTTGAGCGCCACTTTGGAAATGCCTCATAACTCCGCGAACCTCATATAAAATTACATATCCCCATATTAGATTTAGACCCACTATAGACATTTTTTGGAGTGAAAAATTGAAACATAATTAGTTATTATTATTGTGTTTACTACTATTCTTACAAGTAAACATAGATAATACAATAATAATTATACTAAACGCACATTGTAAAGAAATATATAGCACTAAAACTGAAATATGAAAATATTTTGTAAATGTATGATGAATCTCGCTGGCCAAAAAAATGCTCAAGGTGGGCCGAATGCGGCCCGCGGGTCGCGGGTTGGTCACCCCTGGTCGGTCACCCCTGGTCTATACTACTATATATCTGTAAGCGAGCTACATCTGTCTGCCCCATTGTCTAGGCATCACGTAGAAATTACGTAACCAATTTGTATGCGTTTTTCACAGTTTGAAAATTTATCGTCTAGATTAAAAATTGCAGTATTTCTCATGACTCTATGCTATCGTAGAACGGAGCGACATATTATCATTCGTACGTACCGACGTCAGATAGGCGGCATAGAAACTGCATCTCATATGAACACTCCTTTTCGAGTTACCACCAAAGATCATGTAACAACACACATAAGCACTCAACCCTTGGATTTTTATTGATATCGTTTTTAACTATGTAGCTTTGGTTATTTATTTCTTCAGTTTCCTGAAATACAGTACGTTACAATACACGGAAAACGTTAATCAAACCATTACATCAAAGAACAACACTATAGGCATAACGAAATTGTGGAATTTAATCTGCGGTAAAGGTTTATGCTTTGCTACTAGGGGAGACTCCATAAATTACGTGGCTCGGTCTAAAAAGGGGGGGCGGTTGGCTGGAAAACTACGCTGAGTTACGTGTGAGGGGTTTTCCGAGGCAGGCCACGTAGCTTTCCATTCATATTATTTTTCACAGTTAAAATGAGGTACAGAACCCACTACAGCATGTCAATATTTATTTCAGTCATTTAATTATCTCCGTATGTAATTTACAATAGTCTGACAACAGAAAACAGTAAAAAATGTCTTCTTCAATCAAAAGGGAAAAAGCTACGTGCTACGTGGGGGGGGGGGGGGGGGGGGCGGGAAAGCGGGGTCGCTCCCTAGAGGAAAAACAAAATTGAAACGCATTTCTAGGCACAAAAAGGTTCGAGCGGGAGAAGCCGTCGGAAGTCCTAGTAACTTCTAAAAGATGGCTTCAGAAATTTTGGTACTTAAATTTTTCAGCAGTAGCGCATAAAGCAAGCAGTTGTGCTGTTTCGGGAAATGTAGGGCACATTCCCTCGTATTACAATTTTTTGTTTTCTGTCTGCACCAGTTTCGGAAACACTGTTGGATATGAACAGTAGGAAATGCATCTCATTTTGGTCGAAATTGCGGATTAATTCGAATCTGAGGCAGACTTCGTTAGTTAAATATAACCCCGCTCTGATTCATCAAGGCAAATTCTTTCCCTTCCTAGCTGTCCGTGAAGATCGAAATCCACATGAACGATTAGTTGAATTCTGTTATATGTCGGATCGAAGCAACGTTATTAATGAAATCTGGGATTGAGTACTCCTTCAAACTTGGTATTTACGTTCATCAAGAAGTTCATCGACAACTGTACCCTGAAGGAATCTCCTTTCACTTAGAAAATTTGATTAGGATTTAGATTCACGTAAAAGGACTACAGCTTAGATACGAACTGATTGACGTTTATTGAAGGATCATTGCTGAGCTATCAACAAGAACGTACTCAAAGACGCACATGACAGTTTGGCTCCTAGTCATTCTTCCTGATGAGAAGAGTGTAAAGATTCTATGATGTTTTGAAGCATTTCGTGTTCTCGGACGTTCAAAATAATGATTGAAATTTTTTCAGCTTAATGTTACCACACTACCCAACCAGTCCCCCGTTTCTCAGATATCACTTTGAACAATCTATTGTATAATTTCGTAAGCTCATCCACTCACCTCGATACCTATTGGCTGAAGAATGGTGTCACGTGTCAGCCTTCGCTCACAAAACAGCGACCAGAGATACCATTAGTAGAAATTCGTGGTTATGTCTACAATTTAATAGCTAAGCAACTACTACAAAATTAATAGCTATAATACTGTCATTAAGTTTGCTTTTAGTAGCGTTTCATAGTTAAAAAAATATCGATAAATTTTGCGGCTGAAAAAACGTCGATCTGCTTTTCAATAACATGTTACTAATGAAAGCAACTTAAAAAAAAAACTTTAAAAAAATTAAATTACTCATGGTCTCTACTGTAACCATGAATGCCAATTGTCATTCTGGCTAAGCAAAAATTTTAATTTAATGAAAACTGTCACTAATGTTGTTGCTTGACCAAATTTTATGCATTACGGTTTATTTGCTTTTCGGGTATTTGTCGATGGTCTTTATTCATGTTCACTGTACGTGAGTTATTAGGTTATTTTAAGTGAACATCAGACCAAATATGTTAACGAATCTACTATGCTGGCAACTTATTTCTGCGGAGTTGTTCAACCGTTTCATAATATTGAATGTGTATTAAGTTCTCTGGCCGTCACAGATACTATGACCAATAATAAACAACGTGATTCTTTCGAAGTAAACAGGATTTTTTTTTTTTTTTAATGTTGGAGAGTGAACTTTAAGGGTCAAATACATTTTTTTTTTTAACTGCTTAACGTCTCCTATAACAACTAGGTCTTTAGAGACGGGAAAGGATGGGGGGCAAGGAATGGGAAGGAATTCGTCCATGGCCTTTTTGAAGGAAGCATCCCGGCATTCACCTGGAGTGATTTGGGGAAACCATGGAAAACCCAAATCTGGATGCCCGGACGGGGATTCGAACCGCCGTCCTCCCGAATGCGAGGCCAGAACGCTAGCCGTTACACCACCACGCTCGGTGTCAAATACAAGTCAAGCTCGTATTTAAACAAGTTCGAGTCAAATGAGACATGACGATACGCAAAATACAGTCACGGGCTTACAATAGTGTAATAATAAATTTATGTTTTTGCATGATACTAACACAAAGGCTGGATGTTTGATATTTTCCTAAGCTACAGCTTAATTTTTCCTCTATTTGAATAAAATTACAGAAAAAATGTTACAAATTTTGTTAGAAAAACTAATTTAATGTAAGATTTTGAAAATTTTTTAAAGGTTAATCATAGCAGACAAGATGGATTTCTGTTGGATATTTAACAATTTTTTTGCCTCGATAATTCCTTTTACCGACTCTTGTTTTTGCTAATGAAAATGGTTGAAGTCTTTATTTTTGTGAAGAGCTCTTGTAATCTGGTGAACGAAATGTTTGTCTCACGATGCTTAATGAGGAGTTATGAAGATCTATATCTCTCAAGAATATGAAACATTTCGATCATTACAGTTAGTTGTATATTCGATTTGGGATTTTGAACTTTTTCAGGTCGAAAGTAAAGTTCGAAATCGAACAAAATATTAATTAATTTGCATATTTTATTTAATAACTTTGTAATCAAAAGTTTTACAATAATCTTGAAATCGAGATAGATTGTTTCAATCATGAGATTTCGTTTTGAGGAGAGATGATAATTCAGTGTATTTTATCAGTCTGTCTAAGCGTAAAAGTTTTTAAATTAAGTAAAAATGCTCCTTTCAGACGTAGTACTGATGGATTTTTTAAATTACTTCTATACTTTTTCTGTACAAAAACCTAACGGGTCAGGAAATGTGACCAGATGTTGCTACAGAACAATGATCCTGCAGGGCTACCACCAGTTCGGCACGAAAACAGGAATAAAAAGTCTGGTGCCCTGCAGGCGGGAAATTGGTCCATTAGTCGATTCTCCGTGCTGGCGAAACACAATTAGGAGCAGCCGGTAATCTGCACGCGACGAGACGCGGGGCAATTATCCTCTGAGGCGATTCGTTCACGTCTTCCAACCGGCCTCCACTCCTTACACTGTGGCCTCCACGGCTACTACGGTGGCAAGGCATGCTGCGCGTGTAATCACAATAAATTAACACCTACCTCAGGGATGAATACTGGGACCCAGGTTTATAAGTGAAATGTCAAACAGTAATCATTGACGCCTCAATATGCACGTCGTTAATATAGGACCATCTTCAAGCAGAAATGATTTAAATTTAGCAACAGATGGTCTTTACAACCAGATAAATTATCTGAATATGTAAACATTAAAATAATTTCTTTATCCAGCTATGTGACTAAACATCAAATTTTGTGTCAAAATGTTTCCATACTATGTCTGTATCTGCCTTGGTGGTCACCTTACATGACATTACAGAAATGCCGAATTTCGTTTAAGACGAGGGCGAACCAGACGTTAATGTCCACCGTCTCAACATTAGAAAAAAAAAATCGCAAGAAATACCATTTGCATTCTGATTACTCCTTTGAAGGCGAAATGCAGCAGGTATTCCACAGGGTTCACTATAGGACCCTTGTTGTTCAATATACTACTGACGCTCTCTTTGCAGTCGTTTAGTACTCGTCCTATTAATATAGTATGTTTTAAATCGTCGGATACATATTAGCAGAACATTGATTTCAAAGTTTTATAACTGGCATAATTAAATTATAAAAGTAGAAAGATGATCACATATGCAGAGTTTAATAGAACACAACATCAGCTGTAATTCTTCAAATCAGATAACGAAGTACTAATATTTGGATCATAAATCGCCTCAGCCCGACTGGGCCGGCGCTACGATTCTCGGGCCCCGGGTAAGCGATCTTAGGCCCCCCCTCCCCTCCGACCCCGAACCCCGCAGGGGCCTGGTACGCAAGTGCCAGGTACGGGTTTGGCGAACCCGCGGTGCCCGAGCTGGAAACTTGTGAGCGCCGCAAGTTTCCCACACCGTAAACTCCTACCATGCTTCAACGACCACCGTAGGGCGTGGCGGTGGAACGTTGGTTGTGCCTAGGAGAACGGGGATCTTGGCTTCATCGCCCGGATCGCGAGGACGGTACAAACCTCTATAAAAAAACCCCTCAACCTCACGGTCGGGACACGTGCCAAGGAGGTGGATGAGTGGTGAGGCAAACCACCCGCTAACGTGCGACTCAGGGGCACCTGCGCACCCCCTGTTGTAGCAGCATTCCTTTATAAACCTGTTTTGCTCGTGGGATCAAAAATTACTCCTTCACAAACAAAACAAAAACCCCTGCGGCCCGGGTGTGTCGCAGGCTAATAAAAATACACCCAGTTCCAAAAAGCGGGCGAGGGTTGAAAGCCCTCCTCCAGAAAATGAGTACAGTAACAGGAAGGACTTTGTAATTGACAATGCCTTCATAATAATGTCCAGGAAGGAGGGATCCTTCGAGAAGGTGTCCCCCTTTTATATACAAAAAGGGTTGGAGGGTCTTGCTGGGACCCTTAAATCAGTCAAGAAGTTGAGGAACGGGACCCTGCTTTTGGAAACATCTACCCATAAGCAGGCTGTCCTTCTCCTTAAGTCTGAGAAGCTCGGGGAGTTCGCAGTTAAGTGCGAACTCCACAAAACTCTTAATTCGAGTAAGGGCGTGGTCACATGCCGCGACCTTATCGATATTGAGACCGAGGAACTCCTTAAGGAGTGGTCAACAGATCACGTGGTCGAGGTAAGGCAGATCAAACGAAGGGTTAACGGCAATCTTGAGAAGACTGCCACCTTCGTCTTGACGTTCGACACTCCAACGTTGCCCAAAGCCATAAAGGCCGGCTATTTAAATCTAAATATCCGTCAGTATGTCCCGGACCCTATGCGCTGTTTTAAGTGCCAACGGTTCGGGCATACGACAATGACGTGTAAGGGCAACCCCACCTGTGGGAAATGTGGAAAGGCTGCACACGAGCCAGGTAGTAGTTGTACCCTCCCGCAGGTGTGTGTCAACTGCTCCGGATCACATCCAGCCTGGAGCAGGGAGTGTCGATTGTATCTCGATGAAAAGAAGATACAGGAGTTAAAGACCAAGGAACGACTACCTTATGGCGAAGCGAAGAAGAGGTTTAAGGCCCTTGCGCCTCCCGTCTTCGCTACCAGTTTCGCCAAAACCTTGTCTACTCCCGTCAAGAAGGAAAGCGTTGCCACACAGACGTCCTTTGCAGACATGGGCACAAGTACAACGTGCTCATGTCAATGCAATTGTGGCGCCAAAGCCACAAAGGTCATAACACCTAAGACCGCGGACGTCGGTAGCAGCGCGTCTGCAACCTCGACCAGCAAGACAGCAGGTCCAGCAGTCCCACCAGCAGAGGCACAGCCTTCCGCTACAGTAGCCACAGCCGTGGTATCGTTGGCTACAATACGAAAAGATGAAGCTGTAACAACGCCATCAGCTAGTAGCGGATGGCAAACTGTGCAGAAGGTTCGGGGTCCGAAGTTTAAACACACGGACCCCACTGTGTTCTTGAAGTCCCCTTCTACTTCCCCTCCCAGTTCTCCAACTGGCAGGGAGAAGAAGGGGGGAAGGCCTCAGCGGAAGAAAAATCCGCATGACTCCGAGGCCTTCCAACGAGAATCGTCTTCGGACCCTGAAGACAACACAATGGTGGTGGACGATCCTGGTCCCGTTCCTCAGGAGACACCGGACTCTGACCCACCCGACCCGGGGCGGGTGGTCCTGCATAGGTGAGATGGCTCCCATACTGCAGTGGAACCTGAATGGTTTTCAGGCTCACAAAGAGGAAGTAGAACTCTTAGCGCGGTCTAAACCCTTGTGTTTGTGTCTGCAAGAGACACACTTTAGACCGACACACCAACCTGTGCTAAGAGGCTACGACCTGTACAGGAAAGACGATACCGAGGGTGATCGAGCGAAAGGGGGAGTGGCGGTGTTTGTCTTAAATACCGTCCATTCCGAACCCGTTGCTCTCACCTCCCCATTACAAGCAGTAGCGGTGAAAATACACGGTCCTATCCAACTGACCGTATGCTCTATCTATCTGCCACCCAGTTTGTCCGTCGACTACGACGACCTGGTTGGTATTATACGACAACTCACTCGGCCCTTTCTCCTTTTGGGAGATTTCAACGCCCACAGTGCGTTGTGGGGTTCCACCACAGATTGCCCCCGGGGCCGAGTGGTTGGTAGATTGATAGAGCAGGAGGAAATTTGTATCCTAAATACAGGGCAAATGACTCATTTCACCACTGCTACCGGTACGTCTTCTGCCATTGACCTTTCTTTGTGTTCTCCCTCCATCGCGGACTCCGTGCATTGGGAGGTGGATCGCGACCTACATGGAAGCGACCACTTCCCTGTTTGGATGCACGTTGAGTGTGAGCGGGGAGGAGGTAATAACCGGCGTAAATGGAACGTCAGCGGTGCAGACTGGCAGCTCTTCTGCCGTTCTGTACTGCTACAGCCCTGTGGCAGTATACAGGAGAAGGTGAATCACTTGACCGAAGTGATTCACCGTGCAGCTGACGTCTCCATGCCGAAAGGCTCCGGAACGCTGCGAAGGACGCCCGTCCCCTGGTGGAACGACGATTGTCGTTCCGCCATCCAGGGTCGTAGACGGGCGCTACGTCGTTTTAGGTTGGGCCCTACAACTGACAACCTAGCAGCGTTTCGTATTGCTAGAGCTAAGGCGCGTCGAGTTATTAAAGACAGCAAGAAAAGGTCATGGCAGAACTTTGTGAGCACTATTAATCGTTCCACTCCTTCGTCAAAAGTATGGGAGTCCATCCGCCGAATATCCGGAAGGTACTCTCGCCCACCAGTATCTGGATTACTGGATCATGGACGTATTATTACCGACGAACGAAGCATAGCGCAGCTGATGGCGGAGAACTTCGCCGCCGTCACTTCATCGGCCAACTTTGAACCTCGGTTCCAGCGACAAAGAGTTGCTGCCGAGAGGCGCGCGCTGTGCTTTGATTCGTCGAATACAGAGGCATACAATCGCCCATTTACATTTTGGGAACTGGAGTCAGCGTTGAATAGCGCTAACGACACTGCTCCAGGGCCTGATCTGATCCAGTACCAGATGCTGAGGCATCTTAGTAAAGATGCTAAGGAGTACCTTCTGGATACTTTTAATGACATATGGACCGGTGGACACTTCCCCGACTCGTGGAAAGAAGCAACACTAATTCCAGTTTTAAAACCTGGCAAAGACAAATTGTTGCCAGGTAGTTATCGTAGTATTGCCTTGACTAGCTGCGTGGGTAAGACACTGGAGAGGATGGTTAACCGCCGCCTCGTCTGGTGTCTTGAATCCCGTAATCTGCTGAGCCGCTTTCAGTGTGGATTCAGGAAGTTCCGTTCCACCTTGGACAACCTGATCCTGCTGGAAGCGGCGATACAGGATGCGTTCATCCGCAGCCAACATCTGGTGGGGATATTTTTCGATATTGAGAAGGCCTACGATACTACCTGGCGGCATGTTATTTTTAAACAATTACATGACTGGGGTTTTAGGGGAAACCTACCCCGTTTTTTAAAATCATTTTTATCTGGACGTTGCTTCCGGTACCGAGTCGGTAGTGAAGTGTCTGACATTTTTATTCAGGAAAACGGTGTTCCTCAGGGGTCAGTTTTAAGCGTGACCCTTTTCGCCATAGCGATTAACAGTATATCACTCGTCATAAGGAGTCCCTTACGGTTCTCCTTATATGTGGACGATTTTTTAATATTTATTGCTTCATCCAGCCTGAGAAGCGCTGAGCGGCAGTTGCAACTCACGCTGAACAGGCTGGATGAATGGTCAGTGCACACCGGTTTTCGTTTCTCTGCCGAGAAAACCCGGTGTGTACTTTTTAGTCGTAGTAGGACTCTTTTACCAGAGCCTCACCTTACCTTGAGGAACACCGTTTTACGTTTTACTGACACTGTTAGGTTTCTGGGCCTCATTTTAGACACTAGGCTAACCTGGCTGCCACATCTTAAAGATGTGAAAGCCAGAGCCTCTAAAGCTCTAAATGTTTTAAAATGCCTGTGTGGCAGGTCATGGGGCGCTGACCGCTCCTGCCTGCTACAATTTTACAGAGCCTTTGTACGGTCACGGTTGGAATACGGTTGCATAGTCTATGGTTCGGCACGGGACAGTTATCTGCGTATATTGGACAGTGTCCACCATGCAGGAATTCGGCTCGCCATAGGTGCATATCGCACCAGCCCTATTGTCAGCATTTGGGCTGACTCGGGCGAGCCGCCGCTTGCCCATCCGCCGGCAACTCCTCATGGTGCGACACTACCTGCAGGTTGCCATAACACCTGGCAGTCCCGTGCACGACATAGTGCCTCCATCCCAACTACGAGCGGCTCTATTACCAACCGGCATAGAGCCACTAAACCGTTCAGACTACCGTACAAAGGCTATTTTAGAACAATACGGATTCGAGCTTCCCTTCCTTTATCACCAGGGTTGGAGTAAATCTCCTCCTGGCTTTAAAGAGGCCCAGAACAATTTTAGAATTATTGCGGCACAACAAGCTGTGTACCGCCGATAATGTTTTTATTAGAATTTTTAGTGATGTTTTAAACACCAGTATCACATGTTTACCCGGTGTATACGGATGGGTCTAAGCAGGCTAACGGAGTTGGTTGCTCCGTAGTGTTCCCTCGAGACGACTTACACATCAAATTGGACGGCACGGGCAGTGTTTACACCGCCGAATGCTATGCCGTGTTGAAGTCGCTCCAGCATATGAAGTAATGCGCGAATAAGTTGTTCCATCATATGCTGTGATTCCCTCAGCTGTATTAGGCATAGGAATATGTATCCAGCAGATCGTCTAGTCCAGGACATCCAGGACGCCCTCCTTTCCCTTCAATCTCGTGGAAAGGAGGTGTTATTCTGCTGGGTACCAGGCCATGTGGGAATCAGAGGGGAACGAGGCAGCTGATGAAGCTGCAAAGTTAGCCTGCAACAAGGTCAGAATTGACTTTGATCCGGTCCCAAAGTCTGACCTTGCCTCGGTGGGGAAAAGATTTGTTTTCGACGTTTGGCAGATGGCAGTGGCTGGAGGTCAAGCATAAAAAGCTCCGGCTGGTCAAAACCGACCGTTCAGCCGTGGAGCAGCTCCTTCCAGCGGGCGAGGAGGGATGAGGTTCTCCTTACTCGCCTCCGTATAGGGCCACTGCCCTCTCACGCCACAGCTTTCTTCTCCGCCGGGAGGACCCTCCGGAATGTGATGCTTGTGGCGTACCTCGGACGGTACGCCACAGTTTTAATCCGAATGTGTATCGTTTTTAGATCTAAGGGTAGACGTTGGCTTAGCCAACGATCTGTCCCTATTTTAAATGATGACGGTGACAACGTGGCTAAGGTTTTAAAGTTTTGTTGCTTGGCCGGTCTTGTCCCAAAAATTTTGGGCAGATCGGCCTAGGTTTTAAATTGGATTGGTGGCCATTTATAACCACCAATCCAAGTACCGTTTTTAGTTGTGGCACTACTTATTATGGCTGGCCTTTTTACCAGCCAGCCAGCTTACTTGTTTTTTAAACTGGTTGGCCCTTTTACAGCCAACCAGATAATGTATGTTTTTTTATATATTTTATTGCCTTGTTTCGGTTTTATTCTCTATGTAGCCGTCTGTGTGCCGAACTCTTTACAGTCGGCCACGCAGACGGTATTTTAGTTGGTAGGTTAGTATTTTATTGTGCTGTCTCTGTGGCCGACCCCTTTACAGTCGGCCACACAGACGGCAATTTTGCCACGTTGTCACGCCTGGTTGTTGCTAGGGCGCTAATGACCCCGTCGTCGACGCGCCCTAAAACCCTAAAAACAACAACAACAATCCGACCCCGAAAATATTTTACTTTACATATTTTTTTTTTTTTTTGTTGATAACTCAGAAAATTTTAATACAAAAATGTTTCAAATTATTGGTGCAGATTTTTAAAATTTGTGTTTGATTTCTATTTATTTAGGCACCCAGGCCGGTGGGGCCCCCCTCTGGTGGCTCGGGCCCCGGGTACTTTTGCCCTGCTTAACCTCCCCTAACGCCGGCCCCTGAGCCCGAGAGTGTTTGCTTCACAACGGCGATCAACAAATTGTAGAGACATATCCAACCGGTGAAGTGAAAATTAAATAAGTTTTTAATGACCAGTTCTACATTGCTTTCCTGGCAAGCTGCACAGAGACATTTTTCAAACAGTGTTAACAAATTCCTGTTTTTTGTTGTTGTTTGTTTGTTTGTTTTTTTTTTATATATATATATATCCTGCTGTAAACTGTATTGAACATACTGTTCTTATGGTCATACAAAGTTTGAAGCGTCAGTCCTTATCCTAATCATTTGTTTACGAGAGCGGCCCACACGTCATTAATCTTTGCACCGAGGGTGGTGGGTGAATTCTAGCCTCGCATTCGTGAGGACGCGGGTTTGAATCCCCGTCCTGGCATACAGATTTGGCTTTTCCATGGTTTCTCCAAATCACTCCAGACGAATGCCGGGATACTTCCTTCAAAAAGGACCATAGCTGAATTCCTTCCCGTTCCTTGTCCCCATCTCATCCCGCCCCTAATGACCACGCCGTCAACGAGGCTTAAAGCCCAAGCAAAGTAAAAACAAAACAAAAAATTAGTCCTGTGAACGAGGTCGAGGAGATGATTAATTTCACAATAAACGCGAACTACATAAACTGCATAAACTACATAAACTGCATAAAGAGCGATTATCTTCCTGAAACAGTACAAACCGGAGACAAATTGCATCAATTGTCTCATGTGTGTAACTTTGGTTCCTTTCTTTTCCATTGGTGCAGTTGTTGCATCAGAAGCATAAATTTCCTTGTGTGGTAAGTTGAATTGAATCAAAATTGCAATTTCCCTAATCTTCTAATTACATGTTTCTTACAAGGAAACCCCCCCCCCCCCCCCCGAAAACATGCTTAGAATAACAAGCGTTCATAAACAAAACAGTGGTGTGTGTCATTTCCATGCAAAACGTTGCATTCTACCTGAAGTAACATTTTAAGAAACAAAGTAACAAGATATCGATACCATATGAAGGAAATTATGCGTAATTCAATGACGTCGGTGTATCATTACATTTTGAATCAACAGTGCCAAAAACTCCCTCCTTAAAGTACTTATACCGCAAAACACACACCTGATAGTGCTTATATTAGTCCTCAAAGTGCAGAAGAGAGGGATTTCGATGAATTGGTTAAAACAAAGTGGAAGAGAACAATGTGCACACCTCACTAAAGCCACGTTATCACATTCAAAATCACTTTCACATTCAAGCAGTCCAGTGTCAAAAGTCACACTAGTTACGTTTTCAAATGATGATGTTGGTATGTCAATGTCATAACCTGGTTTTCGCCAAGCTTATTGCAACATAGGCTTATACGTAGGTGCAGCAAATTGATAGTAAATCACAGAGTGAAGTTTCATGAAGAACTAACTATCATGTATCTTCACTTGTGGTTTGACACATTGTAGTCTTATAAAATCAGTATGTTACTTGAGGTACAATACAAAGTTTTGATTGGAAATGACACAAACCACTGTTTTGTTTATGATCGCTTGTTATTGCAGACATGTTTTCGTGCGGTTCCCAGCGTTCGAGGTCAAAAGTGTCCCTTGTTAGTATCTTTTATTATTATTATTATCTTAAGCTAACCTAATCAATTGAGTCTTCAACAAAGGTATTCAGATTACGAATCTACTAAGCAGCTTTCTGAACGACTCATCTTTTGACGGTGAAGATCAACAACGTTCTAAATTTATTATTACTATTTATTGACAGCAGAAATTAAATTGATTTACACATAGCTCTACAGAAATTATATTAAAATACATTTCTCATAAAGATTATATATATACGAGAGTGGCCCAGAAACTAACGCACCGCATTTTTTTCCTCAATGGCACGAATGCGAAACCTAAGATATGAATTCTTTGAAGTTTTCAGAGTGCGCGCGCAAAATTTCCGTTTCTTCCGACAGACAGCGTACTTGTAGCAATGGTTCAACATGGCGTCTGTGAGTGATGTACGTTATAAGCCGCCTGTCGTCATTGAATTTCTCACTGCCGAGCAAGAAACGGTTGGAAAAATTCACAAACGTTGATATGCAGTTTATGGAGCATCAACATTCGACAGAAGTACGGTTACTAGCTGGGCACAGAGGATGAGGCCATCTGAAAGCTTTTCTGCAGAGCTTGGCCGCCATAACAACCTAGATGATTGTTTGCTTCAACATGATAACGCACGCCCCCACACAAGTTTGAGGGCGTTGGAACACATCACCAAACAGGGTTACCCCATCCACCCTATAGCCGTGACCTAGCTCTCTTAACGCGCATTCCCACGATCTCTTGTAACGAAGGTGACACGGGACGGGACCTCATTAGCCGAAGTGTAGGGACGACCGCGGGCCGCAGGTTAGTCCTAACATACCTCGCCGCCACCTCCGCATCACGTTGCCTAGTATCGTTTGGCACAGAGCACTTTACAGCAACAGAAGGGGTGCGCACCGCTGCTGCAAACCGATGGCAACAGCGCACCACTACACGCGCCTGTGATGTTTACCGACTCAGAGTGGGTAGCTGCGTCTCGTCTCCGCTAGCAGAGGCGGCCCTGTTCCCATGGCGTGTGGTTGAGTATTCGTCCCATCCCGTCTCGCCTTCGTTACAAGGGATCGTGGGAACGCGCCTTTAGACTTTTACTTGTTTAAGCCATTCAAGAATGCCATTCGAGGGAGACATTTTGAGGATGGCGCAGTGAAGAAATGGCTTCGTGAACAGAACAAGGAGTGGTATCGCCAGGGCATACACGCTCTTGTGTCTCGCTGGAGGAAGGCCATAGAACGGGAAGGAGATTACGTGTAAAAATAGGGAGTGTAGAAGAAAAATCATTATTTCTTGTCTATAACTTTTACTGATTTTAATACATAATTGTTTAAGAAAAAAATGTGGTGCATTAGTTTCTGGGCCACCCTCGTATATATATTAATCTACACTATAATCAATTGGTAAGATGGGTTCGTCTGTTTGTCCGTTCGGCCAGGCATCGCGCAAAAACTATCAACGAAATTGAATGGTGATTTTGCGGTTTCAAAGCTTATAAATCTACGACATCGGGGAATGGGGCAATAAACGATAATTCGTTCGTAACGAGAGCGGACAAGTGTTCAAGATCACACTGCATTGCAGATGAACAATCCTGCACGAGTTGCTCACCAAAGATCACGGTGCAAATTAGATGAACACTACACTCTTTGAATTCTGCTAATATATTTTTAGCTACGCAACTTTGGTTATTTATTTCTTCGGGTTTCTAAACTATAACACGTTAGAAAACGAGAAAAACGTTAATCAAACAACTACATCAAAGATTAACACTCCAATAAGCGTTAGTGGAATTTAATTTACGGCAAAGATTACAATGTTTATGCATTGCTACTGGAAGAGAAATAGAAGGCAATCGCATTCTATACACACCAAGGTCCATATGCGCGAAAGAGCAATGTATCACAGCGTATCACATTTATATTCATTTAGTCGATTTCTGAAACAGTTAATAATTTCCGTTGCAATGCAAAATTGCATAAATTCTAACCACGGTGATACTAGTCGGCTAAAAATAAATTGTGTACAAATTGAGATAAAAAAAAAGAGCCAACAGTTTTCACTACTGTTTTCGTGAAGCCTGCGCCTAAAACAGTAACGTTTCTTTCTGAGTTTGATAGGCCCTCTGCCTACAGTCAAAAGATTCTCGTTTGTATGGCTGCCTCCTAAGCCCTTGCTGGTGTCTGGTTATTTTCAGGAAGCGATATGAGAAGCATACGAACGGTGTAAGACGAGCTGGATGTTGAACGATTATCGTCTCAAAAGAGTAAAAAGCAAAGACAAGTTGACGGCCCACTTTATAAAGCATGCTACAAGAGTGACGGGACCAGAAATGTCCTTATAAGGACTTGGTGGAGCAACAGGAAACCTGAAATTGGCTCTTAGTTTGTCATTGTAAGAGGGACAAGTTACCTTGAGAGGTTTCTGAAAATATTTTTTCATATCCACTATGCATAGGGAAAATCTTTTCCATATCTGTTTTTTTTTATGTCGCTGTCATTAGAGGCGGGAAGGAACTGGGGGCAAGGAAAACAGTCATGGGCTTTTGAAGGGACCACCCTGACTAACCTGGAAATTCTAAATGTGGATGGTCGGACGGAGATTCGAACCCGCTTCCTCCTGAATACGAGGCCAGGTATTAAAGTACAGATACAACTAAATAAATGGTAGTTAGCAATCTATAACGAACCAATCATCGGCACACCACGACCATACATAATTTGGCCGGTGACCTGTAAGGTTCGGGCCTGGCATTCGGGTGGACGAGAGTTCGATCTCCGGTTTGGGTATGTAGGTTTCGGTTTTCCATGGTTTCCTGAAATCAATGCAAGCAAATGCCTGGACCATTCTTTCCAAAGACTGTAGTTGTGTTTCTTCCAGTTCCATGACCCTGATCCGCTCCTAGCTCTGATGACCTCTACGTCAATCAGCTGTGAAGTTCCATCTAAAGAAGAATATACAGTGGTTGTGAATGGAGACTTGGTGTAAAAAATATGTAAAGTGTAAATGTAAATTCAGCCTCGCGCAATCTCGCTGCCCTTGGAACGGCATTGCCGGATGAAGACTCTCGATGTGGGATGGAGATAATTTCTTCAGCAATACACTCACACTGCTTTAATTCCTGCAAATACGCTAGTCATTAAATCATTTCGTCACTCACAGTTGACCGGTTGGCCATTTAGAACAATTGGTTTGCAGAAAAAAATTCCCCGTGTACAGTACGATTTGAAACCATTAAGCTCAGTTATGAGAAAATGGTTTTAGGGCCTACGATGTGGATGGGAACAAAGTCAATAATACTACTTCTTTTTTGAAAATATTGACGGGACGGTCGAAGTACTGTATAAGACTTATGCTTCAAAATAGATCGATTCTGAAATATGATAACGAAACATCAGACAGTTTTGTCTATCAAACTCCTGGCAAACTTGCTGTAGGTATCGCTGTTTGGGTAACGGTTTGTATATCCGAATATATGATAAATAATAAAAAATGTGAACTCCGAAGTTAGAACCAAGTCGATAAACAGTTTGTGGAAGAAATACTTCACAGGTACAGTCACCAGGTTTAGATAAAATAAGAAGCTTCCAACTAAAGGGGAAATAGCACCACATATCAGATACCATATACAGAAAGAGATTTGCTGTTAAATCGGTGATTATCGCTTTAAACTTATTGTGATCTAGGATTTGCATGGTTCTCACTCATAATTTTTGATTTGGTTCAACAGAATATAATATTAATAATATTTAATTAAAATTACAATGGAGCGCACACTCCGGTGGCAATTTCGCTACACACCCATCTTCCCCCTTTCGTGCACCCACCTACATTTGCCCTCTACAAATTTTACGATTAAATTCATTTAACGTTTTTGGTATATTATTCATCATTTCTCTTGGTAAACTTATTCCAATCCCCGACACCCTTACCTAGAAAAGAGAATCTTCCTATACCATTGTTCCTGAAATCTAGTGCCAGCTTGTGGTCATGATCATCTTTTCCCTTCCATGCATTACTTTTCATTCTTTCACCAATATCTTTCCATGCCTCATCAGGAATATATGCCTTGTACATTCCAATGACCCTCTTCACCATCCTCCTGTATGCCGATGAATCCCATTTCAACTCTTTTATCATATCTGTTACTGATTGCGTTCTGCGCTAATTTCCATAAACAAATCTAGTAGCCCTTTTTTGCACCCTCTCCAACTCCTGTATTTGATACACAAAATCTGGTTCCCATACTACACTACATATTCAAGCAATGGTCTAACCAAAGTTTTGTAACGCAATTCCTTTACTTCTACCGTACATCCACTCATCACTCTCTCCAACATTTGTAGAATTTTGAAACCTTTTCCTACTACCTATCCAATGTGTCCTGCCCAGTTAAGCTTGTTATCAAATGTAATCCCAAGATATTTGCATTTCAAGTCTTCAACAAGCAGTTCTATCCGTACCTTATAATCATAATCAACCTTAAGTTTTTTATTTGTATATCTAATAAGCTACCTATTCTTTGCATTTATCTTCATCCCATGTTTACCAACCCAACTAGATTTCCTGTCCAGATCATCCTGCAGCTCTTTACAGTCATCTACCGTTTTATCCTTTAATATAGCATTATCTCAACTGCAAACAATCTAATTTCTTATAGTAACCAATCAACACAATTATTCATTACAATAACGAATATCACTGGTCCAAATACCCTATCTTGTGGAACTCCCATTTTTACTTCCACTTCTTTTGATATTGAATTTCCTACCCCAGCTTTTTGTTTTCTACCTTTTAAAAATTCTGCCACCTAGCAAATCACTTTCTCATCCACTCCAATAGTTTTTACCTTATTTATTACCATTTTATGGCTCACTCTGTCAAAAGCCTTTGAAAGATCTAGTGCTCCACTATCAATTTGACCTCCCTTGTCAATTTCATCTGAAATATCTTGTATATAATCCTTCGGTTGTACCCACCCAGCTACAGGTGATCGCTGAGTTCAGTAGCAAACACAGTAAGCTTTTATTACTCTAATTATGTCATTAAGAATTTTTACTTTGTTTTTTATTACGCCTTGTAGACGGCTAAGGTCACTAGAGGCGGGACAGGACTGGGGACAAGGAACTTGAAGGAATTCGGCCATGGCCTTTTTGAAGGAAGAATCCCGGCATTCGCCTGGAGTGATTTGGGGAAACCATGGAAAACCCAAATCTGGATGCCCGGACGGGGATTCGAACCCGCGTCCTCCCAAATATGAGGCCACAACGTTAACCGTTCACACACCTCGCTCGGTACTACGGCGGTGGGTTGTCAAAGAATCTGTGAAGGTCGCATGTTGGCGTGAGTGTTGTGGGATTCCTGGTTGGCCACGTCATTGCGGTTTGTAGCGTCATCATGCAGAGGTGAGGTGAGGCTTCCCACGTGCGGGGTCATCAGCCTCTAACGCGCAGCTCTCGAGCTATTAATAAACACTTGCCGACACCTGACCTTACGGACCCACCGTGTTTACACTGCCTTATCACCCCCTGTCTGCTGCTCGTAATGAAGTCACACAGTCCCTCCTCACTGTCACTACGTCTACAGTCATGTTGGTCTTCCCATTGTTCTGTCCCCACAATGCTCTCCTCTCTGGAGTCCTCTCTTCAAATGGAGATAGCTGCTATCTTTCATCGTATACTCCCCTGGCTGTTCGCTTCACTCAGTTGGTAGACCTAACGACTGTGGTTCGGATGGTCGGTGTCTGGTCCAGATGAAGCCGAGAAGTTTTCTTCTGGGCTGAAAGTCCTGAAATGTTTCCTCCGTCCAGTCGGCTTGCTGTACAATCAGTATCGATGAGTTTCATGATAGAGGAAGGAAATAATTGCTGAAACATGGCGTTGATGACATCACCTCCTTTCTACTGCTGAAGGAAAAAAATGGGAATCTGTATTTCTACCTCCGTGAATGCCTCGGGAAGCGGAAAAATACAGGGCTAGTCAAAATGATTGCAGTGATTTCAGAAAAATACTACAGATTTATTATTTTACATATACTTACAAGATTACACAGGTATATGAACAAACTGTGAAATTTTTTTTTAGTGCGTACAGATGCTCAATATGAGCACCTTTAGTGACTCTGCACACATCAAGTCTATAATCGAGTTCTTCCCATACCCGATGCAGCATATCTCTGTCAATGGGAGCAAATGCATTGGTGATGCGAACCCGCAGGTCTGGCAGATGAACTGGTACTGGTGGCACGAACACTGTGTCTTTTACGAAACCCCAAACAAAGACCAGACCTGCGGGTTCGCATCACCAATGCATTTGCTCTCATTGACAGAGCCATGCTGAATCGGGTATGGAAAGAACTCGATTATAGACTTGATGTGTGCAGAGTCACTAAAGGTGCACATATTGAGCATCTGTAAACACTCAAAAAACCAGAAACTGTAAACATAGACCGTGATCGGTCAGCCTCAAGACTAGGGTGGCGCTGTGTTCCACACAGATATCATAAACGAATTGGGATTTACATCCACATGATGGATCAGCGGTAACGTTTTGCATCTCTGTCTGTATGTCTCTAGTAAGGACCCTAGCATCTGATTTACGATTGTTTCAAGGAATAACATCAGCAAGGTATCTGTTAGTTATACTGTTCGTTCCTAATTTCTCTCTGCGTTTTAAACATTTCTACGCCTAGGACCGTTAATGGTGATATCTAACAAGGAGGGAAATAGAGTTATCTTTGTAATTGTATTTATTTGTGTGTGTGTATGTTTTTTTGTGAAACACGTATTTTAAAGAAAATTATACCATCATGGAAGATTCGTTTCAAAACCCTCTGAAAACCGCCAAAAGTTTGCATCAGAAAGAAGTGAATTCTCGTTTTGTGTTACCGCGTGAATCAAACTGTTTTCGTACAAGTATTACAGACATATTGTAAGTACAAGATCTAAATGATTGCGTGTACGTAAGAAATTTCGACACCTTCGTTCAAGAGTAAAATCCCATACCCCTATGCCAATAGAGTTCTTGACGTTATGACAGACTTGAGCCCATGAGGATGAGAAAGAAAGGCAAAACAGTTGTTCACCAGGAGAAACCACAATGTCTTCGCTCCACTATAACGCATCTCTCGACTGATCTACAGACCCACACTACAAACGCAATTACAATTGATATTACGCCAATGCAATTGAACTTTTGTTTTTTTTATTTTTTATTTTCCCTGTACACATTTCACGTTATTTTATTCAACGCCTTTAGTGATTATCGGTATCAACGTCTATTTTGTTCCAACGGAGACTTAAGGGAAATGAACTGATTGCATATATATGTAGCTTCCTTGAAATATGGTCCAATAAATCAACTACGCATTGCCAATGTAAGAAATATGGATGTAACATCCTGGCCTCAAAGGATTGAAATAGGAACTCTTATTTACCAGACATGGATGAATTTAGTTAAATCTTATTTTGTAAAGACATTCGTTTTTAGACATTCAAAACGTACCAACGTACCGAGAAAATGCTATCACTAAGATATGTTTTGATAAAGTTGCTTAAGAAGTTATATTAAATTTTTGCTGCCGACATAGTGTTGTAATTACATTTAAACGTTGCTCGTGTTTCTTGTCGACATTGTGGTTACAAACCATACAGTACTTGCCTTAAGTACAGTATGTGCAGTCATTAATGACGGCAATATTACTCTCTCAATTTGATCGGTTAATACAACAAGCAGATCATTCCCAAATTTTACTCACTTGCCCGCAACAAAGCACTATAAGAGGTTGAGTAACCACTGTTGCCGTGAGTCCAGGGAACCACTCTGAGGCGTGTTGCGCAGTCTGAGGTTCTCTGACCCCGGCTGTTATTTTCTTTGCCTCGTCCCCAGGATGTGGAGACCTGACTGTCCTTCGCCGACGTATCATTTGGTGCTGTAAGCTTTCCATTACGGCCGTTATCTCGCTGGACCAGTTTTTTTGGGTTCTCCTCTCCTCCAGAACGTATCTGGTATTCTGACTGCGGAATTCTGGTCGCCTTGTGGTGGCATTAAGCAAATTAGAACCGGGATAGGTCACTGACATCAGGAGAAAAAAATATATTCCTTGAGAAGTGTGTCTCCATGAGCAACTAGGGTGAATTATAGTGAAGTCTATGTCCACATACTATTATTTTCTTGATCATTATCATAGTTTATTTACTCCATCTGTCATTTACGAAATATTGGAGCACAGCTGCTAGGATGGTCCCTAATTCTTCCGTCTCATTAAATACACATTTCACAAACAAAAATACAATCATTACACAGAGTACAAGTTATATGTTCCGCAGATAGATGGAAATACTTAAGGGCACAGCCAGGATTAGCTCCATGGTGGGGAAAAAACAAGGAAATTTAATAAAAATACTTGTTGAAAATGGCTTTCCTTAAGGGGGTAGGTACAGCTAACACATACAAATATTTGTAGAAATTTAAATTTCATTTTCTCCAAATCTATTTAAATTTAAGGGTTCAAATTTGGTAGCTCCATAGAACTGTTATAGTTATATATAAAAATTGATTTTTAAAATAAAAATATTATTTAACAATATCTTAATGTACCATCCAAACTGACAGTTAAAAATACGTCTTCATTAAGGTCTTTAATGATATAAAGAATAATATTTGAAATTTTGCTGAAATATTTTTTTAATCTTGTAAACTAATATCTAGGCAATTAGTTATACCAATAATATAACATATTTAACTTTATAATTGTTGTTAATATAAAAAATTAACAAGAAATTAAAATTCTTGCTTTTTTGTTTAAACATATAGGCTTATTTTCCATTTGTGAAAAGCTGCATAAACAGTAATGGTAGGGACTGTAGTAATTAGTATGTAGAACGTCTCCTGCAAATTTGAAAAAGATGTATGCATGTGGGAAAAAGTTATACTTAAAATCAATATATGAATTGCTGTTTTGAGACATTTAAGGTTAAAGATTTGGATTACCTTCAATTGCAGTAAGACTTAAGTGGCTGTCAATCGTGCAGGACTTCGCTTAGTCACGCATAACTCCCACACTATCAAAGATATTTAATTTTTTCACCAACACGAAGTCAAAAGTAAAACTATTTTTGTGAATCGAAAGAAAAAAAAACAATATGTTTTTGAAACCTGGTAGCTGTACCTACCCCTTTAAAAGAATATTAAACACTCGTTTAAATTATTTAAGTACTAATCTGCGAGAGTTCTGGCTAAATTTTGACAAAGTTAATTTTTCAATTTTAAGAGCGGTAAATTTTATTTTCATGGGTTTTTCGCTCGACTAGTACTCGAGGGAGGGAACCCATGTTTCCCATCATACCAGGTTCCTCTGAATGAGACGGAAGACGGGAGAAATAGGAACTCTGTCACCAAGGTGAGCCGGACAACCCGCTTGAGTCTTCCGTTACAGTTGTATACTACTACTGCAGGGAGCCTATTGACGAAGTTACGTGAATGACTACAGGAAGCAACCTTTCATTCACACTGTGGCTGCCATTCATTACTCGTTGTCCTGCGGTGATCCTAAACAATCGATAACTCGAACGTGTTAAAACTTAACGGGTTTTGGTACTCTGGCATATATCAGAATAAGAGCAAAACGTTGACTGCTGATGTGACTACCCTATCGATAAGGTTTAGAGCTGTTATCGATTCCCAGTTCGTGCCCCTAGATTTCGGTTTTCCGAAATCATTCCGGACCCGGCCGCAGTGAGCCAGCTTCATATTTTACCATCTCCTGCCTTCATCTTGTTATAAACGACACAAACAATATTCAACACAGTCATGACAGTTGGATACACTAAAGAAAGCATCTGGCCGCCATGCTTGTATAATCAGGGTTAGTCTACGTTTACATCATATCAACTCGCTTGTTGAAGACTGTAACAGTAGATGTACTGTAAGATTCTGTAGTCCCATCATCATCGTTTTTGAATTACTGCAGCTGTCACCGTTTGGCAAACAAGCATTCGACACTTCTTTTTCTCGCTGTACAATTAGTTTCTTGGAATAATCTGAATTCAAATCCATTTACTCCATCTCTCAATTTATCACGGTCTGTATCCAAAAGAAAAATTATCGTAATTAAGAGCAATAATAATCCTTTATTCATGATTAATTGACTTTCGGGTTATGCCGCGTTGTTTATTTAACGCGAAAGTCAATTAATCATGAACAAAGACGGCCGCGGAAGTCTTAGGAATCAATAATCTTTTAGTTGGGATCCTCGTCACTGTTACTCTCTTCAGATTTGTACAGACTTATTTTTTGCTATTCCAATGTGATACAGTCTTATCACATGTCGGTATCACTACAGTCTATGTTATCTTACGACGTCATTTCTTAGTTATGCTATATGCTGTTTTTGTGCGGTTGTTTAAACTAGATTTTATAGGACGTTTGTAACGGCTACTCGCGATATTCGTGGTTGTATAGTTAAAAGTTCGTCGAAGTAATTGAGCAGCTACACTTACTAACACGATTTTTCTTAAGCTTTCTTCCACCACTAATTACTCTTTTAATTAAAGGTTCGTTTTGCCGTGCGGTCGCCAGTCTTTCGGCTATGCTAATTGGTTAATTAAAGTCACAGAAGAAATAACACGTGTGTACTAGTTTTCGTAGATTTATTCCTCTGAGACTACACAGTCCACAAGCATGCCACCAGACAATAATACTAATGTTTCTTCGTCACCGAAGATAGCAGATTCAAGTACAGTCAAAACAACTAAATAAGCAGTGAGCACAATTCTCGAAACTAATTAACAAACAATCGCCATAGTCCGATTCTACAGTAGTTTACTAAACACAGTTTATATTGAATCAGGTCTCTCGGAAGAACCTTCATAGTCCAACATATACTTTAGCACACATCCCACAGCGTTCTTTAGTACGGAACACACGCCAAGCGGCCGTACGATGTATTCACGGGTTAAACACACTGCCGTAGCCCTTCCGCTCCCGCCGGCTGTTCCGTACGCTACCACTGACCATCACCGACTCCCGACTCCCCGCGCTCGGCGCTCGCCCACCGCCAAAGACCTTACATACCTCTCAGATTACACTATCCACTCCAAATATAACCGTAACGTTCATGGTTACGTTACACGTTCTACCAGTAGCGTATGTGATGATACCACGTGAACAGTTGTCATTAGCATCAGTATATGCTGTTCGAGGAGTATGAACTGGTGCAACATCAGTATATGGTGCATCACAGCAAACAAACATAACATCGGCACATGAGACCCCCTGTTTACCCACACAATGTTACGCCGACGGAATGAATAGTGTCTTGTTCAGTGGCGGCTCGTGGTTTTTATACTGGGGAAGGCTGCGAATCTTTTACCCCTGCGGTCAAAGTCCCGATGGCGAGAGTGGTGCAGATTTTTTTGCCCCTTACAATTCTGTCTTAAAATAAGTATTTTTGGCAGTTTAATCTAACGGACAAGTGATTGTATGAAATATTTTTCACTAGAATTATGTTTTTTCACCTTTACGTGGAAATTCTTTAAATCTGTAATACCATTCTCTGTCCAAACGTTGTCATTACAATTCGTAGCAAGTCATAAGAAACTTAAAAATTTATTTTTTCACTTCACAACCACTCAGCTGTATCATACATTGCTCTGCTGAAATTGTGAACATACTCTTGCCTGGATATGCAATTTTTTTGTTCTTGAATGATGTTAAAATAGGGTCTAGGCGCACAAACATTCTTCACTTTAAGCTCGTGTTTCAAATTTTTCCCCAGTAAATTGCAGACCGAATTCATATTGTACATTCAGAGTGACAGAAAACTACAGCTATTTTCAAAAACGAAAATATAATTCACAAGAGTTCAGGCTCAACCGCTCAACACTCAAGAAGAAACTTCCAAATAACACACTTTCTCGTGTATACCCCTTTAACAACTTAGATAATGATGTTTCGCGCGCTTATTTCATCTAATCATTCGAGAAATCCTCGCTAGATGGTGAAACTTATATCACTGTATTCTAGTGCACTCTAGCGGAATTTTTACAAATTTAGTGTGCCGGTACAATGACCAACGCCCATAACATAAAAGTAGCTTTTACATTGTCAAAATATAAATATTTAACGTCGATTAATGACGCATGAAAGCATAAACTGGAGATACAGTGACAGGGATTCGGTAGTGGAAGTTCAGCCACTTTGTCGATTTCTCTACTTTGTAACTATCGTTACAAGAAAATCGTGATGGTGTTGGTACGACCGCCTTAGGCTCTGCAGTCTGAGCCTACAGCAAACCCATAAGAGCAATGCTCCGTAAAAGCCACGCCCCCAATACTCCGCTACATACAATGTAATCGCGTCCAAAAGCGCAGCCTTAAATATACTACCCGTTTGAGAAACATTCTTTTATATCAACAGTACTAAAAAATATTGACTGTCAGTGTTTAAACGTGTGTGGAAAATTCTGGAAATGCTTCCTGTTAATTTAAATTCTGTATTACTTTATTTAAAAACATATTTTAGTATATCTATTGGGGCGGTTCCGCCTCAGAGCCTTTAACGACGAGCCGCTACTGGTCTTGTTACTTAAGGCAACAGACGAACCGCTGTTTTAGCCTTGGCAAGCGTCGCACTAGCCTCGGATCGTATTCTCTCGTACCGCAGAAACACCTCAGCTTGCGAACCGGTTCTGGCTTTGCCGGCCGGTGCCGCGCTTTGAAGAGCGGAACGCGAGCTGTCCAGATGTGATGCAGCTCACCAGGCCAGTGACCCGCAGGTGATCACAACCACCAGCTGGCCGAGTCGTCATCGTTCACTGCTGCCGTACTGCGCAGTGGTAACTGAACAGCTTACCAACTCACAATATCCAAAATTTTCTGCATCACAAAGAGGTCAAGAAGGAATCTTAGTAACAACAATGGTTACCTTGACGTTAATACTGATAATGTCTTCGTCGGATGTCTCACTGGATCAGTGTTAGGCTGCATCATCATCATTATTATCAAGATCATTCATCATCATCTAGGACAGCTTCCAGCCACTGGCCGGGTCTGTTGGGAACAAAAGCCTCGCCAGCGCTTCCTGTCTAACCACCATCTCTCTTCTTCCACTGTCGCCCAATTTCCTCCTCTTTCCTCCACACATTTCTTAACACCTTTAGTCCATCTGTCCCTCGGTCTTCCTCTAGGCCTCTTCCCTTTCAGCTCCATGTCCAGCATCTTCCTTGGTAGGTTCTCCTCTCCCATTCTCTTTACATGCCCGTACCACTGTAGCCTAGATTTTTCAATTCATTGTTGTAGCGGTTCTTCCTTTTATTTATCATCTCCCTGATTCTCTCATTCCTTATTCTGTCTCTTCTTGTTACTCCCACTCTACTCCTCTGAAATTTCATTTCCACCGATTGTACCCTCCCTTTGTCTCTCTCCTTCATCACCCATGTTTCTGCTCCATATGTTAAAATTGGTACAAAATATGTTTTATATATTGCCTCTTTACTCTTTTGTGGGACATCCCTACTCCATACCAGGCTTCTAATACTTTTAAAAAATCCACCTGCACATCTTCCTCTTTCATTTATTTCCATCCTGTTTCCTCCATTTTCTTCAATACAGCTTCCCAAATATTTGAAACATTCCACTCTATTTAGTTGCTCCCCTCTAAGTGATATGCCTATGTCCGTCCTGTTCTTCTTTCTTGTTGTTATCACCACTTCACTTTTTCTCGCAGAGAACTTCATACCATAGGCTGCAACTACTCTCTCCCACACATCCAGCTGATCCTGCACCTCTCTTTCATCCTCTCCCCAAACTAATAGGTCGTCTGCAAATACCATTACTTTCATTTTTCCTTCCACAATGCTCTGCACCACCTTCTTCAATATTTCATCCATAGCTACAATAAATAAGAGGGGTGATAGGGCACTTCCTTGTTTCAGTCCATTTTTCAAATGCAACCATCCAGTCTTATCCGTTCTCACTTTGACACAGCTCTTACTACCCTCATACATATCCTCACTCTTTGCACTATCTACATTTTTACTGACTTTTTTCAAATATATTATCAAGATCATTATTAGTATCAATTAATTCAAGCGGTGCTTATGTTATAATTTACTCAAACATCTGCACAGGATTCATGTAGACTCCCTCAATATATCTCTGAATCAAATAATTTTATGATAGTGACATATTGTTCATCACCTTCTTGGTGCATTTATTCCAGTCCCTGACTTTCTTACCTTTCATACCTGCAAATGAAAACTTCCTTCTCCCTCGAGCCTCAAATCAAGTGTTAATGTATAGTCATTGCCTTCTCTTAAAGTGGCATTCCACGGCCCGTACATTTCACGGGGAAGGGCCCCGCCTCTGCTGGCAGGGATGGCGCGCCTCTTATCCGTCGCGCAGTCGGTAAACATCAAACGCCCGGGCAGCTGAAACGACACTAGGCAACGTGGATGGGAGGCGGTGAGGTGTATTCTGTGACGCTTACTGATCCGTACAAATGGGCTGCAAGGCGCGGCCTACAAAACACGGGACGTGGGAAGCAACCATTAAGTTCCAAACACGACTCTGAATAGACCACGGGGCCAAATCTCCAGTATACGAATCCCACATGCTCATCATTGTCTTCACGCGTCTATTCTTCCCCACTGCCTCCCAGCCTTCAGATATTTCGAGCAATGTCTTTGGCCTTATCAGCTGATCCAATACCCTGTTATCTGATTCCTCAGACTTCCACGGCCATCTTTGTTCATGATTAATTGACGAAGATAGCGGCCTCTTACTCTGCGATGCTTGGCGCTCGTTGCTATGTCAACATAAACAGTATCTCTGACGAAGGCTGGAGGATACCAGCCGAAAGCTTAGGTAATGAAATAAACAACGCGGCAAAACCCGAAAGTCAATTAATCATGAACCCTGTTCATATTCGCAGTCTGTCAGTGATCATAAGAGTATTTTGCCTCAGAACATGTATCTCTTGTTTCCTGCACCTCTCTCTTCACCTGATCACAGTTGCCTCAAACTCAAAATCCAGTCGCAGGAAGGACTGGATCCCTGGCGTGATGACATTGAACTCGGATCGAAACGCCTGAATGGGGGGGAGCACAAGAGACGCATATAAACATCCCACGAACAATTTATCGATCACTAACAAGACGATCTACAAGGCAATAAAATTATTCGTAAGTACCATGTTTGGTTGGGCACTGGTTGAATGGAAAGAGTCGAGTATGCGAGGAGCAGACTGGTTGGAGTTAAGCCAGGGCAGAGTTGTAAGTTTACGAGATCTCTCTTTACAACCATTAAAATGGAAATATCCTCCAACCGTCCTGGCACGTTTCCATCGGGAAGGTGCACGGACCAGTTAATAATGTTAACCGGATTTTGGCTATGGAGTCAGATCAGAAATAATCGTAATCATAGTGACAATACTAGTTGAAAATCGACGCTTTTTCTGACTCTTTCATGGCAGATACTAACAAAAATTAATAATAGGTACTTGCAGCATGAGTGGTGAAGGAACATAGCGTACTTGATAGATATGAATAGAAGTTTATAATACCACGCCAATTCTGGTAGCACCAAGATTCTAACGGCGTATCTCTTAATTTCAATTCAGAAATTCTACTTCTTCAGATTTGTTAGATTTATTCTAACAGAGTTTACTTCTATGAAGGTATGATCAGAGGTGCATTATGCTACGCATCGTTAGTAAACTAGTAGAGCTAAAATGTTTCAGTCAGTCGGTGGCTTGCATAACTAGATACAGTGTCAAAAATTTCACAAATTGTAAAATAAACACTCTACGGCGCAGATAAGAGATATAAGAAAGTAACTAATTACATGTCGATACACCATAGTATAACACCAATATATATATATATATATATATATACAGGGTGTTATAAAAAGGTACGTCCAAACTTTCAGAAAACATTCCTCACACACAAACAAAGAAAATATGTTACGTGGACATGTGTCCGGAAACGCTTACTTTCCATGTTAGAGCTCATTTTAGTTTCGTTAGTATGGATTGGTAGAGGCGGACCAATTCCATGACCCCCACGCTCTCCTGACCTCAACCCTCTTGACTTCCATTTATGGGGGCATTTGAAAGCCCTTGTCTAAGCAACCCCGGTACCAAATGTAGAGACTCTTCGTGCTCGTATTGTGGACGGTTGTGATACAATACGCCATTCTCCAGGGCTGCATCAGTGCATCAGGGATTCCATGCGACGGAGGGTGGATGCATGTATCCTCGCTAACGGAGGACATTTTGAACATTTCCCGTAACAAAGTGTTTGAAATCACGCTGGTACGTTCTGTTGCTGTGTGTTTCCATTCCATGTTTAATGTGATTTGAAGAGAAGTAATAAAATGAGCTCTAACATGGAAGGTAAGCGTTTCCGGACACATGTCCACATAACATATTTTCTTTGTTTGTGTGTGAGGAATGTTTCCTGAAAGTTTGGCCGTACCTTTTTGTAACACCCTGTATATAGAACTGTAAAGGAATTGAAACGTAAAAGCTCAAAATGTAAACTGTTGCGCATAGAACTGCAAATGAATGTAAACTGTGTAAACTGTAAAGGAATTGAAATGTAAAAGCTCAAAATGTAAACTGTTGCGCATAGAACTGCAAATGAATGTAAACTGTGTAGGCTATATAACTGTAAAGGAATTGAAAGGTAAATTGTTATAAAACCTAAAGAACTGTAAACTATGTATATAGAACTGTAAAGTAATTGTAATGTAAAACGTAAAGAACTGACAAGGCCGAAAAGCATTTAAATAAATCATTAGAAATAAATAAAATAAACTCAACAACATGTTAAAATAAACTAGGTCTCTCCGTACAATTGGATTTCCTATTTATTTTCCTCGTCTGACCTTTCCGAACTTATAGTAGTGACACTGTACTGAGTACAAGGAGATACAAAGGCCAAGGGTGCAAATCTCGATTCAGGCATACTGACTATTTTGACTGAGTTGACGATTTTCAATATTCAAGTTTGGAAATACTGGGATTTCCTCACGAAAAATACACCCTACACTCAAGGAAAAACACAGAGCACATGTTGCTGAAGCTATTCCAACTTCATACCCTTCCTTAAGTGCTTTTTAATTAGCCACGTCAGCAAAACTCAAACGCCAGAAACACTTCCTTACTAGCAAATCTCAGGTATATTGAGGCGGGAAATTAGACATTTTGTTGATGCATAAAATGATTCGAATATGCCTGGTAAATAATTAGTATATGGTTGGCATAGGAAGCTAAACACGATGTGATCGTTCATTCTTCGGAGTACGCAAGTTCCTTTATAAAAATAACATGTGCAATAGTCAATACTAAATCCATATAGTAATAAACTTGTCATTTATGCTCCTTGGGGCACTAACAGCGACATAATAAGAAGTATTCTTAAACTACTCTCGAATATCAGCCAAGTTAAAATTATCTTTGAACGTTTCGCCCTAATTTTCTGCCAGCTGAAGTCGACAGCTAGCTGAAGTAACGATCAATATCTTAAACAAACCGAGCGCAGTATCGGGAATGACGTCATCGACAAAGTCTGGCATTTGTTTTACGTGACAAATATTACGCGAGGAGGCCATTTACTTGTTATTATTATTACTCCGCGATTCACTAAAAGTGTGTGGTGGAGGGTGCATTGCACCTATCCAAAAGGGTGATAGTTTGGAAGGGATATACGGGATATGACAGGACTTACGTTAGTTCAAAATGAGGGCAGAAATGCGACCATGCAAACGTCCAACGGAAGTTACGGTTTGACGAGACTGGAAGCTCTACAGCAGAGGTGGCCAACCCAGATGATCTTGCGGGCCACTTTGGAAATGCATCAAAACTCCGCGGGCCGCTTATATCCCCATATTTGATTTAGAACTACTAGAAACATCTTTTGGAGTGAAAAATTGAAACATAATCATTTATCATTATTGTGTTTACTATTATTCTTACATTCTCCTTGAGCTTTTATTGTTTCACTTCTTTATCGAACTTCAAATAAATCTTATGTTTTGCCTCTTAACATTATATTCCTTAAATACAGCAACGACCTCTCGGAAAATTAAACACAATAATTTTGTATTTTGAACTATTAAGAAGTACTTTTCTTCCCATTCCTCGCCATATTTTCTATTTTTATCCACAATTCTTATTTTATTTGAAAATCAGAGACATACTAAATATATCTAGTTTTAATTGTTAAATTAAAAGTCATTTAGTTTTCACTTAAAAACTGTCTGCTACGCTCTGCTATCAACAATCAACTGTGCGTATCGATTTTTTTTTTTTTTGTAACTGCTTTACGTCTCCTTTTAACATCGAGGTCTTTAGAGACGGGAAAGGATGGGGGGCAAGGATGGGGGCAAGGAATGGGAAGGAATTCGGCCATGGCCTTTTGAAGGAAGCATCCCGGCATTTGCCTGGAGTGATTTGGGGAAACCAAGGAAAACCCAAATCTGGATGCCCGGACGGGGATTCGAACCGCCGTCCTCCCGAATGCGAGGCGAGAACGCTAACCGTTACACCGCCCCGCTCGGTGTGCGTATCTAGGGTTAATCACTGCGTCACTGAGGTAACTTAAGGGTTAAACATAGAAACTGTTATAGTAGATGTTCCAAGATGCGCCCGCGACAACAGTTTGCAAGATATAATTTAATTACCCTGTGAACTCATAACTGTAAACTCATAAATAAAACAGGTAATATCTGTCAAATATACGCAAGAATATTATTTTAAAATCAAAGTTAATTTTTTCTCATAATTTCTACAGTTAATTTTAAATATATGGATGAACAAATAATGTATTTTTTTTTTAATACATTGGTTTCCACTACTACATATATTTTGTAAAAGTGTGATGAAACTCGTGGGCCGGAAAGATGTTTGCCAACCCTGCTCTAGAGTATTATATTAGTACTAGATAACTCGCGCCAAAATTTCTCGAATAAAATATAATGAATAGCGAACCTTAATACTACCAAGCTGAGCAAAACACACAGAGAATATGTTTATCTCCTTGGTATGTCGTGGTGCTATCTGGTGATAATGTTTAAACAGGAATTGTATAAAGCAAAATACAAATGTTTCCTTAACAGAAAAAATATGGGAAAAGTTACCGACAGTTTGCAGCTATCTCTGTGATAGAGGTGCTGCTATCTGGGGATACGAGCTCAACCCTTATCGGTGGCAGCGAAGCCTAGCGACTTGGCTTTGAACTGTCTCATACGCGTGAACTTGATAGTTAATACTTCTGCTCTTTACGGGTTTGACTTCCGATAAATTCCTTTCGTAATTTATGATTTTACCAAAGCAGAGTCCTTTTTCTTTAAAATCATACCTGAGTTAAGGATTTCGGTGAAGCATGAAGGGAGATAAATGGCTAGTTGCAAAAACATCTTTTAGTAATTAACGATAGCTTTGCCTTTTATGAGCCGAATTCAGAAAAAAATCCTTTTTTAATTATTATGTTGCCAAAGCGGTGACCTTAATCTTTAAAACGATACCTCATTAAACGATTTCGATTAGGTATGAGCATGTTAAACGACCCAGAGGAAGACCAATAGATGAATGGCTGAAAGGAGTGGAGGAGGGTGTACGGAAGAGAGGAGAGGACTGGAGCAAAGTGGTGACAGAGAGGTGGTGGGAAGAAAGAAGCAAATGGAGAGGATTGTTCATGAAGCTGACCCGGCCAGTGACTGGAAACTGTCGAGGATGATGATGATGATGAAGGGATATAAGTGGCTCGACAAAAAAATAAAACCTCATAGAAACATTGTATACGATACATTACTATTAAACGCTTCAATCTTACAAGAAGTATTGAATCAACTCTACGCCGTAAAACAACTTTTTTTTAATGGCATTCGGCCTTACAGCCATTCAGCCAACATCCTTGTTTCTTTTTATTTAACATACCTCCAATGTGTATATAGTTTCTTGAAGTATTGTTCATGAGCACAAGCGAAAGGACAACGTAGCACGGACACAACACTTAATTAAAACCACCTATGCCCTAGGCAGGACTCGAACCGGCAGCCCCTCCAACGTGAAGCCAGCTCACTGGCCCCGGCTACCGGGGTCGGCGTTGAACATCGTTATACATTTCGGTTGTGTCTATTGAGTTGTCCGTATACTATAATCGGAACAAGAGTAACGAGAATTTATATTGTTGACTCGATAATTGGCTTCCTTGGATTATCTCTCTTACAACTAACGAGGATATCAGCATCGTGTGAATGTGCTGAGGCGGAAGAGCCTTGTGTTGTTGCAGCAGTGCTGCCATATGATATACGACGGGCCTGAGGGAGGCTGCGTTACGAAAACGAGGAGCCAGGTCGCTCAACCTGACGTGGCCACAACAAGCTGTGGTCAATTATACGCTTACTTTCTCTTACTAAAAGTACCTTACAAAGACATTTCTAGACCTCGTCGACAGCGTCGAGATTAGTCTGGGCAGAAATACAGGGTGTTACAAAAAGGTACGGCCAAACTTTCAGGAAACATTACTCACACACAAACAAAGAAAATATTTTATGTGGACATGTGTCCGGAAACGCTTACTTTCCATGTTAGAGCTCATTTGATTACTTCTCTTCAAATCACGTTAAACATGGAATGGAAACACACAGCAACAGAACGTACCAGCGTGACTTCAAACACTTTGTTACAGGAAATGTTCAAAATGTCCTCCGTTAGCGAGGATACATGCATCCACCCTCCGTCGCATGGAATCCCTGATGCGCTGATGCAGCCCTGGAGAATGGCGTATTGTATCACAGCCGTCCACAATATGAGCTCTAACATGGAAAGTAAGCGTTTCCGGACACATGTCCACATAACATATTTTCTTTGTTTGTGTGTGAGGAATGTTTCCTGAAAGTTTGGCCGTACCTTTTTTGTAACATCCTGTATACAGTAATAGGGACCGAGCGTGGTGGCTGAACGGTTAAGGTTCTGGCCTCGCATTCGGGAGGACGCGGGTTCGAATCCCCAAAATCATTCCAGGCGAATGCCGGGATGCTTCCTTCAAAAAGACCTTGGCCGAATTCCTTCCCGTTCCTTGTACCCAGTCCCATCCCGCCGTCGACGAGGGGCAAAAAAAAAAAAAAAAAAAGTAATTGGTAGAATATCGACCCAGGCTGATATGTATCAACCATTCCGACGTTTTGACTGGAACGATTGAGCAAAATAACCGAAATCGGGATAGTCAGAGAAGGATTCCAATCCTGGCCCTACCAAATACTAATCCCAAGTCTTATCGGTAGCATAATGAGGTCGTCTAATTAGATAAGTAGTACACTGAAACAATTCACCACTGGTTGTACATGAAGGATAAGGCAAATACACTCATTAAACATTTAATTCTGACTGAGTAATTAATTATTTTTTTTTACCGTTCTAGTATTTCATATGGATCTAAGCGATTATTAACTAAACATACTAAAAACATACTAAAAACCATGAATATTTCAGTGACCAGCAAAAATCTGGTATTTCCAGGATGCGACGATATTACTGCATTTCTACTCTAATACGCTATTCACCAAATACTGTTCGTCATTAAAGAGAACGATGTTCTTTTAAGGAATAAGTTAATAACCTTTTTATGAGGGCCTTATTGTACGTATAAGTCTTAATGGACCGTATTAGCTTTAAACGTTTTCCGGAGCTTTGCATTCGTCGGTACGGGTAGGGCCATCGTAGGAGTTACCTCGGTTACTGACCCTCCTCTATGCTGCGTGCTCTACTACTCAAGAAAACTAACTTCCTCTAAGAGACCAATGCCTGTTGAGACAACTTGCAGAGTCCGCATCCCCTTGTTCCATAACCTACGCGCCCCCTCCCCCTCTCCCCTGTGTGCCTAGTAGCTTTTATCCGCTATTAATTCCAGAAGATATTTTTCTTACCGTCAAAATCATTGCGTATACAGGGTGTTACAAAAAGGTACGGCCAAACTTTCAGGAAACATTCTTCACACACAAACAAAGAAAATTTGTTATGTGGACATGTGTCCGGAAACGCTTACTTTCCATGTTAGAGCTCATATTGTGGACGGCTGTGATACAATACGCCATTCTCCAGGGCTGCATCAGCGCATCAGGGATTCCATGCGACGGAGGGTGGATGCATGTATCCTCGCTAACGGAGGACATTTTGAACATTTCCTGTAACAAATTGTTTGAAGTCACGCTGGTACGTTCTGTTGCTGTGTGTTTCCATTCCATGTTTAATGTGATTTGAAGAGAAGTAATAAAATGAGTTCTAACATGGAAAGTAAGCGTTTCCGGACACATGTCCACATAACATATTTTCTTTGTTTGTGTGTGAGGAATGTTTCCTGAAAGTCTGGCCGTACCTTTTTGTAACACCCTGTATAACGAAAACGAACAATATTTGCTTTACACACTCTTCTATAATTCTAAATATTCTGAATGAAATGGTTATACTAGATATACCTCTAAATGATCATTTACGGGGAGAACTTCTTTCTCATGTACAGCAAAGGATCCTTTTCTTCTTGGAATGTTATTGAAAACATTTTCCTCATCTCGTTCATCACTGTTTATTGATTATAAAATAGAAATAACGATACCTGCCTGACCTTTATGTCTACATTACCAGCTAATTATTAGCTCACCAACCCCAAAGCCAGTCAAAATTGACGGGTTTAACGGAGTGTTTTGGAGATTTATTTATTCTAAATAGAATTGTTATAAAATAGAGTTCGAAGTAATTTATCGTCCCCTGCGCTGTAGCAAAAAGCTTCAGTTGTCAACTTGGTCCAGGTTGCATTTCAGCCTAACCACAATCTCCGCTAATATTGCCGATAGAAAAGCAAAGCTTAATCACGCGCGAATTAATACATTCCCTGAATCGCATGTCAGTGTAATCATGCATCGCGATGAGAACTGAACTTGTTCAAATTGAAACGCTGCTATTTTTGATAGCTGCTAGTCCAGTTAGTAGCAGCGATTACATTGTCCACGTGCCGAAGGTCGCCGTTTCGAGTCCAGCCGCGGCCGTGGGTGTTTTAAGTGTAGTGTCTGTCAATGTCACGTCCGTTTTGTAGCGTGTATAACTGGCTGGAAAAATTCAAAAAATGCATACTGGAAGAAACTGAAAAGCACTGGTTCATATATTATCACTGTTCAAATGGCTGTATAGCCTCAGATGCCGGAAAAAAAAAACTCGTTTTATGACATGGCTACACTTCAGTTTTCCCATCCTGCCACCGACAGGTCTGTGACGAGCCGCATAGTACACACAGTTGTTACATTTTCACAGTGAAAGCTAATATTGAGGAACACCGAGGAAACTCTAGGAAGAACATGTTGATGAACATGGACTAACAAATACCTACACCCTTTAGTTATAGTAGAACTTACTGCAGAAATATCTGTTTGCTATAAGGCTGTGTTACAAGACTTTCAGAATAACAAAACATGAATTTTGTGTTGCAGATAGAAGAATCTTGCTGCTGTGAGCAGCTTGCTCATCCTCTAATAACAGATTCCACTGCGGACAGCTGACATCTGGCGTCAAAGGTGAGATATCGTGCATAATTTACCAAAAGGCAGACCATTATACTGATAGGTGTGCATATCGTCACGGGTCTAGTATAGTTCCTGATTTTATGGTCAAAGGTCCTGTTGACCCAATATGGCTAGAATATTAACTTCAATTTCATATTACATTTAGCTTAGCAAATAATAATAATAATAATAATAATAATTGTTTATTTTTTTCTCTCTTACGGGGCCTTCCACAAATTACGTCACACGAATTTCATGATTTTTGGACCGCTTCCTCCTCCCATGTCACAGGTTGTCATATTTGTGGACCTCCCCCCCCCCCCTCCCCTGGTGTGACATCACATATTTTGCAATTTTAAATTTATAAATTAAAACAGCACTTCCAAAATGATTTGTGTATTTCTAGTTAAAAAATCATATCAACAATAAATCAAAGATTTAAGAAAATATTAAAAAAACATAAAAAATCTAATTAGTGACACAAAATTGAGTCATCATGTGTCCATGGATTTTGAACCCATTCCTTGATACTGTTTATATTGGCATAATAGTCACTTCATTCTTGATTTCGATAGTGTTGGGAGCATTCGATGTGTCAACATCATCTTCATCTTCCGCCACGAGCCTAAAAGTGATAAAATTATGCATGTGATGTCGCAAAGTTTATGACACGTCCTCTCCCCACCCCCCTTTTGTCACACGATGTCACAATTTGTTGACCCCCTTTCCCCCTCAAGGTGTGACTTAATTTATGGATGGCCCCTAATAGCCTTAACCTCTAGTCTGATGTCCAATGGAAATACCTAAATCCTGAAAAATGGCCGAGCAGCCTGAGTAGAAACTGAAAAATGGCAAAAACGTAAAGAGCTTCAATTATTCCACGTTTTTGTAGCCGTGACGTTTACCACGTGTTTTTAATTAAATGAACTTCATCATCATTTCCATCATCAGCGCATTCAGTCATTAAGTGATATGATGAATTCAGGCTGAGCTTGAGCAGTTCTGCTTCAGGTCGAACGATCGTGACCGATTATCTTTCAGTTAACTTTAACAACTGGTAGTCTTCCTCATGGGGTCTGATGATCTTTTGGGCTCCATCCAAACCTTTTTTTTTTCCTTCCCCTTTTATCTTTCTCTGAACAGTGCCGCTTTAAGGATGCTGTCTTCTGACCTTTGTAAATGACCTAATGTCGACTGCTCTTTTCTTCTCTTATCTAGTTAAACCTAGCACTGACCTTTCCATAGCGCTTTGGGCAATCCTAAGTTTACCTTACGTAAATTCATTTATAGTTCCGGTTTCGTAGCCGGATGTCAGCAGAGGAATAATGCTCGTAAACTTATTTCTTTAGATTTGAGGGTAATATAATGCTTCTAAACACTTGTGACCGCCGGTCCTGGTAGCGCGGGCGCTAGCGAGCTTGCTTCTTGTTGCAGGGGTCGCCGGTTCGAGTCCGGCCTAGGGCATGGGTGATTTTAATTAAGTGTTGTGTTCGTTGTGTATTGTCCTTTCACTTGCGCTCCTCAATAACACTGCAAGATTCTCTATACACAATTGAGGAATAAGAGAAACAAAGCTGCTGGCTGAATGGCTATAACACCGGATGTCATTAAAAAAAGAAATAAAATAAAAAAAGCTGTCATTACTTAACTGGCTGAATACCGTCTCTGGTTAGCTTCACCATATAAAGAAATAGTTATGTGTACTTTGAAGGTTTTTTTTATTACTTCGAGATACGATGGTGACTAATTGCATTGCATTTCATCAACAACTGACATATCCTAACGACATCCGTCAGGTCTTGTGAGTAATTGTACATTAATTTGTTTTAAGCCGAGCGTGGTGGATGAGCGGATAGCGTTCTGGCCTCGCATTCGGGAGGACGTGCGTTCGAATCCTCGTCCGACAATCCAGATTTTGGTTTTCCCTGGTTTCCCCAAATCACTCCAGGCGAATGCTTCCTTCAAAAGGCCATGGCAGATTTCCTTCCCGTTCTTTGTCTCCAGTCGCATCCCGTCTCTAATGACTTCAACGTCGACGAGGCGAAAAGCGACAAGTAAAAAAAATAAAATAAAAAAAGTTTTAAAACCCGATAAACGTGCTTAGAATACTGACAAAAGAAATAGCAGATACAGAATCGTCTTAGAGGATTCTTACACACTGAACGTGGTGGGTGAGTGGTAACGCTCTGGCCTCGCATTCAGGAGGACGTGCCTTCGAATCCTCATCCGGGCATCCAGATTTGGCTTTTTTATGGTTTCCCCAGATGATTCCAGGAGAATGCCGGGATGTTTCTTTCAAAATGCCATGACCTAATTCCTTCCCGTTCCTTGCCCCCAGTCGTTTTCCGTGTCTAATGAGATCTTCATGTCGATGAGGCGTATACCCATGAGCAAAAAAGAAAAATCAGGCATGTGCAATCACGTGTCGCTCTACCGTGAGGCCCCAGCGTGCCGTAACGATTTGTCACCGCATTTCCATCCACTCGTCACCATAGAAATTCTGTCCAATATTTTCCTTCCTATGAGTATTAAATGTAATACCCACTAATCAGAACGTATTGGAAACTAAACTTTTCTTAGTAATCATCCCGAAGATGGCACCGTGGCCAGCGGGATCTATAGCAAGCTGTTGCCGAGTGCCCGAGTTTGGTGGTTATTATGAAGCGCTACGTAACGGAGTTTCGTTGCATGGTGATGCGTTGTGCGATACCAAGACCGGTCCCAATTTGCCAGTATCTGAGAGGCCATCGCTCTCATTATATCGGGAAGCAGCCAGAAGCAAGGTGCGTGTTAGACGACGAAGAAGCGAACCGGTGCAGATATAACCTCACAACAGCTGAGGAAAAACGTAGCTACACAGCTTTGTGTTGCAGTGATAATTCACTCAAACTTTTGGCAATTACATAAATGTTGTGTATTTCATCAATATTTATCCCTTTTAAAAACGGGATTAATAATAATACATGGTTATGTTACTTTTTGACAATGGACGCATGAAATACTAAAATTGATATGATACCAGAATATTCATTAACTGAAGCATTGTCACTGGCCAGTTTCACCATACGGAAGAAACTCGACTGTATAATGTTTCCCTGCTTTGAGCTACCTTGCAGTTTAATATCAGCTCAGACCGAGTCTTATACCCTGTTCACGCTCAGCTGGCGGCTCGGCTCAAGGTCATGTTTCCCTGGCACTGCTCCTCACCTCTCCATGTTGAACTCTGTGTTCAGGCGGGCGAATGGAACATTTGTCAGCTACAACTCTTTCCACTATGCATGTAGGGGATAGGTAAGAGGAGTGGGGATAGAGCAAATTGACCT